>OY744481.1:348168022-348282006 GCA_963556165.1 Tipula helvola | reverse complement strand
ACACTTTTTTGTGTCGCATTTGGCCAATATTAAATATTTAGCTCTGAAACTGCTTTAAAATATAAGTTCAATAAAATACGGAGAGAATGAGGTCCATAACGTTGAGAACAAAGCAACCTAAGTAGAACGGTTAACTATCGAAAAGAGCCTAAAATCACTCAATTTCTTAACTTTAAAAAATCATAACTTGAAAAGGGGGGGCCATGAAGGGGTAACATTTTGGAAAACAAAGATTTTCATCGACTACTATTCCTGAAAAAAATTACAGCGAAATCGGTGAATATTATGAAATGCATGCGCCCGGTTTTTTAAAAAGTAATGGATACGCTCATATATATATATATATATATTAACCCCCTCCTCCCATTCATTGTTGCAACAGTTTCGATTAATTTATTCGTTGATTTAAACACAAAGTTCATACATCGTGAAATGAGGTTACCAATCCAATATTATCTATTTCTACATTGTGCCAATGAATTAGTTATTTAAATTAATAAATTTAGATGTTATATCAATCATTTTGCTTCATAAATGTTAGTAAGATTAATTAATTAATTCATCAATAATATAAACCATAACATGACATTTAGTGAAATTTCTATTAAATTAGTACATTGATTCAATAAAAAGTTGCAAGGTCAACCAAATTGGTTACAAAATGATACTTTTGTGTTGTGTTGAAATAATTAAAAAATTTATTGATTTTTCTGACAAAGAAATATGAATAGTTACATTTTATATATTAATTTGTTAGCTTTAAATAAATGCTATTCTAAACTAATAACATTGAGTTTATTCAATCAATCAACAAAGTTTAAGGATCCAAGTTATTAAAAAATTCATTGCAACAATAATCTTTTTTTATTGTATATGCGTATGTTTTTTTTCAGTGGAGAGAACCCCTCATTTATTTGTGCGCAAAGAAACTTTGGCTTATAATTTATATTGAATTAAAATAATTAATCTCAATATCTTATAAACGATATCACACATAATACCGACGGCCGTGTAGACGACACAGCCCACCCCGACTTTTTTTTCTTTGTGAACAAAAGCACAGCTCCCGGTGTTCGTCGGTCTGTAAGGTTTTTTGTGGGATACCCCAACATATGTAAAATCATCGTTAAAAGCCCTAACTCTTTGGTTTAAGGTCTATTTCAGGTACAATAATCCGTAAAAGCCTTAAATCACGAGCTATTCCTACTCGGCTAAAAATATATCAAATGTTCAAATGGTGATTGTGGCAGCAACCTCTGGACATCGCCATTATATATAAAATGTATCCGTCCTAGGACGGGCTGTACCCCCTAGTTTTTCAGAAAAACAGTTCTAAAACAGACAGTCAAAATCGTATATGCATAAGTTTTTGAATTCTGTTTTTTTAAGCACTTTCGGTGGTTTATTTGTAGTTGCCCGAAAATACAAAAATTGATATATAAAATCGAATACGGAGTTTTTCAAAATGAATTGAATAAAGCAAATTATTATAATTTATTAATGTTACCTTCAAATAATACACGTAACAAGCAGTTTTTTATTTATTGATGAATGATTTTAATTACATTTCATAATTGTTAAGAAATTTCGTATTATTTAATTAAAAAATAAAATATCAAAATTTAATGAAAAATTCTTTAATATAAAGAATATTTAAATTGTTTCTTTATCATATAAAATTTATTTGTTCTTGGGTTAAGTAAAATATAAAATAATTATGTTTACGAAATATCTTTAAACTAATTACAAATTTACCTGCCTTTTAATTCTACACCTAATATTGTAAATATTATTCAAATTCTTCAGACACAAGAAACTAGAAGAAAAAAGGTTTCGTTAAATGAACAATCTAATTTTTAATGCAAAGATTATTTTGTTATTTATCAAATTAATAAATAAACATTTTAAATATGTATCATAGTATTCAAGAATATTAGTTATTTAATAAATTACGTTATATTAAATAAAATAATTTCGTAACCTTAGCGATTTTTTTCTGTTAAAAATGAACAAAAATTTCTTAGTTTATACTACGGTATTTTTTTGCTCAGTGTAGATTACTTAATTATAAACATAAATTGCTGCAACGATTTGGAAAACTTAATAGTTGTGTCAGTGATTTATTTTAAATTTAAGGTTGTTGTGGATCACAGTAAGATTATTATTTTTTCGAACTAATATGGTTCTATTTCATATAAAGTAATAAAACAACTTTTCTCAATATTTTTTTTTTTGTGATATATTAACATCCTGCCATTATGTTTAGGTCAAATTAAGGGCCTTCATAAATTAGATTTTAGGCAAAAAAAATACTAAACCCTACTAAAATTTCTCAAATTATAATTAATGCATCGTATTCATTTATAAATCATAAATATTTATAACCAACCTTCAATTTATCGTAAACCTCTAATCTTTAGTAGAGTATCATCAAAAAAAAATCTGTACTTAAACCATAAATAAATGTTAAAGAAAAACTTTCCCGATAAATTTCGACATTACTTTCTTGGGTTCATTTTTACTCTCTCTATGTATACATACATATACATATCTCTAAACAGTGATTAATGAGTTAAGTACTGGATATAAAGAAAAAGACATTCAATTTCTAAACATGTTCAATAAATTAAGGAACAAAAATAATGATCCCCGACAAAATTTCGATATAACAAACTTTTTGGTTTCGTTCTAATTTTCTAATCGATTTTCAATCACTTCTATATAATATACTCGAGAATACTTGTTCTATAAATTTCGTATATATTTTGTACCCCCAAAATCCAACAGTGTGCGAGTATAAAAAAATAAACACAAAACGTTTACATCTTTAAAAAAAATAACACGATTCCCGACACAAATTCATAAGTCATGTACGCGACTTGTGTACCAAAGAAAGTAACGAGAAAATTTCATTTCAACGTTTTCTTATTGTTTATCGTATTCTTTAGTTTGTGAACAGCCAAATTTAATTTGTTTAGTATTTTTTTTTTTGTAGTTGTGTCAATATAATAGACATCATTGTCTTTTATGTTTTATTGTAAAGCGAAGATTTTATCTGTGATATTACCTTCAAATTTCCAAGTGAAAGATGTTAAGAACAACCCAATTGCTGAGTAAACTAAAAACTAAATGTTTTCTACCCTATAACCACTCCATTCAAGCAAGAGGCAAATTTTTGGGCGAAACTAATTCAGCCCTTTTAGAATTTGTTGAAATTAAGCTTATGTATAAGAAATGTTATAAAATAAATTAAGATAAAGTAAAATAAATGAATATTCGAAATTATATTTGACCAACACAATCTAATGCATTCCGTAGCATATACGTGAAAATAATTTAAAATTTGACAATAACATCTAGGTAGATGTACATAATATTAAAAAAAAAGCTCCAGTAATCTCCAATGTTTTCTCCAAAATAAAAACCAAAATCCTTAAAAGGATATCTATATAGTATACTTCTAGGATCTGTGTAGCAAAATCCTTGTGCTTTATATAAATACATGAAATGCTAACTCAAGCATAAAAGAAACGTAATTTTTATGTTGACATTAAACCTTAATCTTCTTACCAGTACACATAGAGAGATAAGTATAACAGCAACAACACAAAATAATAGAACCTAACAATAGTAGTTTCTTACAAACATTGTAATACTTCTTCTTTACTAAACATTATATGTATAGGTATACTGTTACATATTATTATTTTTAAATTTCTTTTCTCTATAAACTAATTTATATAAAATAGTTTTTAATCCAATGAAAGTAAGTTCAATTCTTTTACGGATTAGGTATATTCTATTTTACTTGTCGCAAATTGAAAACAAGAAACATTATCCAGTTAATTTTTCCGTTTAATACAATCAGCATAAAAATAATTCAATTTGCACAAACTAAAAAATAACAATAAGGGACGTTATGTTCCATAATGGTCAATTTATTTAAATTTTAATAAACGATATTTACGAGAACTAATTATTTGTTTATGGAATATTTTGTATTCCGAGTTTTCTAAACCCCGAGTAATTCTTTTATCGCATCAGCATGGTTAACTGACCGTGAAATTGGGCCAATCTGTAATATAATTTATCTGTTATGAGCCGGACTTGGTTCAGAAACACGCAGTGTGAATCAGCGTGAAGGATCCGGTGAAGGAAAACGATTAAGCCGTATTTGCGTGAAGCTAGTCGTAGCATTTCATGGTTGTTCGTTAAATGTTTATGAGCGGGTATTTCGTGAAATTACATGACTGTTTTAGTTTTAATCCCTGCAACAACACCGCATTGATTTAATAAACCATCTTCCGCGTAGTTCAGGTTTAAACCCTATAGAGCACGTCTGCGATATGTTACAACGGCGTTTAAGAAAACGGACAATGAAACCAACAAATTTACAGGAACGTCGTAAAACACAATGTTTTAAATATGCCACGGCGTATTTATTAAGAAATGCGGACTAGACGAGGTAACACAAGATATTAAAAATTTTAAGGAGGTAACACGAGATATTGAAAATATCAAACTTAAAACTCCTATTTCCAAATTTCAAATACCAAATTTCAAACTTCAAATTCCAAATTCTAAAGCCTAAATTCCAATATCCAAAATTTCATATTCCAAGTTTCTAATTTTAAACTTAAAATTCCAAATTTCAAACTTCAAATTTCATATTTAAGTTTCAAATTGTAAATTTCAAATTCTAAATATTAAATTTCAGATCTCGAATTTTAAATTCCAAATTTCAAATTTCAATTTTCAAACTCGAAATTCCAAATTTCAAATTCCAAACTTAATATCTCAAATTCCAAATCCCAAACTCTAAATCTCAATTTCCAAATTCTAAACTTCAAACTGTAAAATCCAAATTTCAAATTTAAAACTTCAAATCCCAAACTTCAAATTTTAAAATTAAATTTAAAATTGTAAATTTTAAATTTCGGATCTCAAATTTTTAATTCCTAATTTCAAATTTCAAATTTGAAACTTTATGTTTAAATTTCCAATTCCAAATTTAAAATTCCAACTTCTAAACTTCAAATTCCAAATTCCACGTCCCAAATTCCAAATTTCAAACTTCAAATTCTAAATTTCAAATCCCAAATTCGAAACTTGAAACTCCAAATGCCAAATTTCAAATTCCAAATTCAAACTTCAAATTCCAATCTTCAAATTCCAAATCCCAAATTACCAAAATTAAAAATTTCGTATTCCAAATTTTAAATTTTAAACTACAAATTCCAAATTCCAAACTACAAATTCCAAATTTTAAATTTCAAACCTCAAATCCCAAACTCGAAATTTCTAATCTCAAATTCCAAATTCCAAACTTTAAATTCCAAATTTTAAATTCCAGAATCACTTTGATTTAGAAATCTGAAAATTTATTAACCTTGCCTCAACCAACAATTTTATGAACAAACTATTTGAATACAAAAAATTTCACCTAGAACGATTAAAAATTTAATTCTAAATTTTAAATCTCAAATTCCAAGTTTTAAACTTCAAATTCCAAATCTTAAAATCCATAATCCAAAATTTAATATTCCTAATTTCAAATTTTAAACTTCAAATTCCAAATTCCAAACTTCAAATTTCAAATTTCAATTTCAATTTGTAAATTTCAAATTTCAAATCCTAAATTTTAAATTTTAAATCTCGAATTTTAAATTCCAAATTTCAATTTTCAAACTCAAAATTCCAAATTTTAAATTTCAAACTTGAAATCTCAAATTCGAAATTTCAACTCTAAATCTCAAATTCCAAATTATAAACTTCAAACTTCAAACTATAAATTCCAAATTTCGAATTTAAAACTTCAAATCCCAAACCTCAAATTTCAAAATTAAATTTAAAATTGTAAATTTTAAATTTCGGATCTGAAATTTTTAATTCCTAATTTCAAATTCCAAATTTTAAATTTTATATTTAAATTTCCGATTCCAAATTTAAAATTCCAACTTCTAAACTTCAAATTCCAAATTCCACGTATTTCAAATTTCAAATTCCAAATTTCAAATCCCAAATTCGAAACTTGAAACTCCAAATACCAAATTTCAAATTCCAAATTTCAAGCTTCAAATTCCAATCTTCTAGTTCCAATCTTCAAATTCCAAATCCAAAATTACAAAATTAAAAATTTCGTATTCCAAATTATAAATTTTAAACTATAAATTCCAAACAGATTTTCTAAATAAATTTTAATTTTTAAATCTCGAATTTTAAATTCCAAATTTCAAATTTCAATTTTCAAATTCCAAATTTTAAATTTCAAAATTCCACAAATTTCAAATTTTAAACTTCAAAGTGCAAATTCCAAACTTCAAACAAATTTAAATTTCAAATTGTACATTTCAAATTTCAAATTTTAAATTTCAGATCTCAAATTCCAAATCCCAAGTTTCAAATTCCAAAATCCAAAATATCAAATTCCAAATTCAAACCTAAAATTTAAAATTTAAAATTTTCAATTTCAGATATCAAATTTTCAATTCTAAATTTCAAATCCCGAATTCCAAATTTTAAATTTTTTATTTAAACAAAGTTCAAAGTTCAAATTCCAAATTTCATTTTCCAAAATCCACATGAAAATTCCAAATTTCAAACTTCAATTTCCAAATCTTAAAATCCATAATCCAAAATTTCATATTCCAAATTTCAAATTTTAAACTTCAAATTCCAAACTTCAAATTCCAAATTTCAATTTCAATTTGTAAATTTCAAATTTCAAATCCTAAATTTTAAATTTTAAATCTCGAATTTTAAATCCCAAATTTCAAATTTCAATTTTCAAATTCCAAATTCCAAATTTTAAATTTCAAACTTCAAATCTCAAATTCGAAATTTCAACTCTAAATCTCAAATTCCAAATTCCAAACTTCAAACTCTAAATTCCAAATTTCGAATTTAAAACTTCAAATCTCAAACTTCAAATTTCAAAATTAAATTTAAAATTGTAAATTTTAAATTGCGGATCTCAAATTTTTAATTCCTATTTTCAAATTTTAAATTTTATATTTAAATTTCCAATTCCAAATTTAAAATTACAACTTATAAACTTCAAATTCCAAATTCCACGTCCCAAATTACAAATTTCAAACTTCAAATTCTAACTTTCAAATCCCAAATTCGAAACTTGAAACTCCAAATGCCAAATTTCAAATTCCAAATTTCAAACTTCAAATTCCAATCTTCAAATTCCAAATCCCAAATTACAAAAATTAAAAATTTCGTATTCCAAATTTTAAATTTTAAACTACAAATTCCAAATTCCAAACTACAAATTCCAAATTTTAAATTTCTAACCTCAAATCCCAAATCCCAAACTCGAAATTTCTAATCACAAATTCCCAAATCCAAACTTTAAATTCCAAATTTTAAATTCCAGGATCACTTTGATTTAGAAATCTGAAAATTTATTAACTTTGCCTCAACCAACAATTTTATGAACAAACTATTTGAATACAAAAAATTTCACCTAGAACGATTAAAATTTTAATTCTAAATTTTAAATCTCAAATTCCAAATTTTAAACTTCAAATTCCAAATTCCAAATCTTAAAAATCCAAAATTTCATATTCCAAATTTCAAATTTTAAACTTCAAATTCCAAATTCCAAACTTCAAATTTCAAATTTCAATTTCAATTTGTAAATTTCAAATTTCAAATCCTAAATTTTAAATTTTAAATCTCGAATTTTAAATTCCAAATTTCAAATTTCAATTTTCAAATTCCAAATTCCACATTTTAAATTTCAAACTCCAAATCTCAAATTCGAAATTTCAACTCTAAATCTCCAATTCCAAATTCCAAACTTCAAACTCTAAATTCCAAATTTCGAATTTAAAACTTCAAATCCCAAACTTCAAATTTCAAAAATCAATTTAAAATTGTAAATTTTAAATTTCGGATCTTAAATTTTTAATTCCAAATTTCAAATTTTAAATTTTATATTTAAATTTATAATTCCAAACTTAAAATTCCAAATTCTTAACTTCAAATTCCAAATTCCACGTCCCAAATCCCAAATTTCAAACTTCAAATTCTAAATTTCAAATCCCAAATTCGAAACTTGAAACTCCAAAGGCTAAATTTCAAATTCCAAATTTAAAACCCCAAATTCCACTTCAAATTCTAAATTCCAAATCCCAAATTACAAAATTAAAAATTTCGTATTCCGAATTTAAAATCTTAAACTACAAATTCCAAATTCCAAAATTTAAATATTAAATTTTAAATTTTAAATCTCGAATTTTAAATTCCAAATTTCAAATTTCAATTTTCAAATTCCAAATTTTAAATTTCAAACTTCAAATCTCAAATTCGAAATTTAAACTCTAAATCTCAAATTCCAAACTTCAAACTCTAAATTCCAAATTTCGAATTTAAAACTTCAAATCCCAAACTTCAAATTTCAAAATTAAATTTAAAATTGTAAATTTTAAATTTCGGATCTCAAATTTTAATTCCAAATTTTAAATTTTATATTTAAATTTCCGATTCCAAACTTAAAATTCCAACTTCTAAACTTCAAATTCCAAATTCCACGTCCCAAATTCCAAATTTCAAACTTCAAATTCTAAATATCAAATCCCAAATTCGAAACTTGAAACTCCAAATGCCAAATTTCAAATTCCAAATTTCAAACTTCAAATTCCGAACTTCAAATTCCAATCTTCAAATTCCAAATCCCAAAATTAAAAATATCGTATTCCAAATTTAAAATTTTAAACTACAAATTCCAAACAAATTTTCTAAATAAATTTTAAATTTTAAATCTCGAATTTTAAATTCTAAATTTCAAATTTCAATTTTCAAATTCCTAATTCCAAATTTTAAATTTCAAAATTCCAAAAATTTCAAATTTCAAATTTTAAACTTCAAATTCCAAATTCCAAACTTCAAATTTCAAATTTTAAATTCAAATTTTACATTTCAAATTTCAAATTTTAAATTTCGGATCTCAAATTCCAAATCCCAAGTTTCCAATTCCAAAATCCAAAATATCAAATTCCAAATTCAAACTTAAAATTTAAAATTTTGAATTTCAGATATCAAATTTTCAATTCTAAATTTCAAATTCCAAATTCCAAATTTTAAATTTTTTATTTAAACAAAGTTCAAATTCCAAATTCCAAACTTCATTTTCCAAATTCCACAAGAAAATTCCAATTTTCAAACTTCAAATTCTAAATTTTCAATTTCAAATTCAAAATTTTAAACTCCAAATCCTAAATTTCAAACTTTGTACAAATTCCAAAACCCAAATTTCAAAATCAAAAATTTCATATTCCAAATTTCCAATTTTAAGCTACAAATTCCAAACTCAAAACTTAAAATTTAAATTTCATATTGTATATTTCACATTCTAAATTTCAGATCTGAAATTTTAAATCTTAAATTTCAAATTCCAAATTTCAAATTACAAACCCCAAATTTCAAATCTCAAATTCCCAATTCCAAACATTAAATTCCATATTTTAAATTCCAGTATCACTTTGATTTAGAAAATCTGAACATTTGTTAACCTTGCCCCAACCAACAATTTTATGAACAAACTATTTGAATACAAAAACTCTTTAACTTGTACGATTAAAAATTTAATTCTAAATTTTAAATCTCAAATTCCAAATTCGAAATCTCAAATTTCAAAACTCAAAATTTCAAATTCCAAATTTCAAATTTTAAACTTCAAATTCCAAATTCCAAACTTCAAAGTTCAAATTTCAAATTTATATTTCAAATTGTACATTTCAAATTTCAAATTTGATCATCCCAATTTCCACATCCCAAATTCCAAATTTTAAACTTCAAATTCTAAATTTCAAATTCAAAATTCCAATCTTTAAACTCCAAATTCCAAATTTCAAATTCCAAATTCCAAATACCAAATTACAAAATCCAATCGTATTTAAAATTTTAAACTAAAAATTCCAAATTCCAAACTTCAAATTTCAAAATTAAATTTCAAATTGTACATTTCTAATTCTAAATTTAAAATTTCAGATCTCAAATTTTGAATATCAAATTTAAAATTTAAAATTCCAAATTCAAAATTTTAAATTCCAAACCTCAAATCCCAAATTCCAAATTCAGAACTCCAAATTTCAAATCTCAATTTTCAAATTCCAAACTTTAAATTCCATATTTTAAATTCCAGTATCACTTTGATTTAGAAAATCTGAAAATTTATTAACCTTGCCCCAACCAACAATTTTATGAACAAACTATTTGAATACAAAAACTCTTTAACTTGTACGATTAAAAATTTAATTCTAAATTTTAAATCTCAAATTCCAAATCTCAAATTTCAAAACTCAAAATTTCAAATTTTAAACTTCAAATTCCAAATTCCAAACTTCAAAGTTCAAATTTCAAATTTATATTTCAAATTGTACATTTCAAATTTCAAATTTGATCATCCCAATTTCCACATCCCAAATTCCAAATTTTAAACTTCAAATTCTAAATTTCAAATTCAAAATTCCAATCTTTAAACTCCTAATTCCAAATTTCAAATTCCAAATTCCAAATACCAAGTTACAAAATCCAATCGTATTTAAAATTTTAAACTACAAATTCCAAATTCCAAACTTCAAATTTCAAAATTAAATTTCAAATTGTACATTTCTAATTCTAAATTTAAAATTTCAGATCTCAAATTTTGAATATCAAATTTAAAATTTAAAATTCCAAATTCAAAATTTTAAATTCCAAACCTCAAATCCCAAATTCCAAATTCAGAACTCCAAATTTCAAATCTCAATTTTCAAATTCCAAACTTTAAATTCCATATTTTAAATTCCAGTATCACTTTGATTTAGAAAATCTGAAAATTTATTAACCTTGCCCCAACCAACAATTTTATGAACAAACTATTTGAATACAAAAACTCATCACCTTGAACGATTAAATAAATAAATTATAAATTTTAAATCTCAAATTCTAAATTCTAAATCTTACATCTTAAATTTCAAATTCCAAATTTTATATTCCAAATAACAAATTTTAATTTTAAATTTCAAATTTCAAACTTCAAATTCCAAATTTCAGGTCGCAAATCCCAAATTTCAAACCTTAAACTTCAAAACCCCAATTCAAATTCCAAATTCCAAACTTCAAATTTCAAATTGTAAATTTCAATTTCCAAATTCTTAATTTTAAATTTCAGATTTGAAATTTCAAATTCCAAATTCCAAGTCTCAAATTTCAGAATAAAAAATTTCATATTCCAAATTTCAAATTTTTAATTTCAAATACCAAATTCCACATTCCAAACTTCAAATTTCAAATTAAAATTTCAAATTGTTAATTTCAAATTCTAAATTTTAAATTTTAGATCTCAAATTCCAAACTTCAAACTCCAAATCCCAAATTATTAATTTTTATTTTTTATTTTTTTTTGTGTCTCCACTGTTAGGGGGAGGGGTAAGGGTTCGTTCCATCATCATGTTCCTATGTAGTCACTTAAATTTGTGCTCACTATTGCAAATGTTGATGGACGCCGTTGTTGCATTTCCTTATTCTTGTCTACTCGCCCCCACATACAAACAACTAGTAAGAAGAGTAGAAAAATTAGAACAGAATAATATGATATACAAATGTCCATGTATTGTATAGACTAGAAATATTTAACTGCATATCATACAACCCTTATGAAAGTAAAATCATATATAATAAAATAAAAGAAACAATAAAATAAATTTGTTTACACAATTTATTGGCCAATATATGTGGTGTGAAAATACCTGTCTAGCGGTACCTGGGCAGTACTGTTAATGAACACATTTCTCCTCGTTCGCTTTATTATGCATCCACTTTCCATTAATTTCACTTTCCCTTACACCCACTTAATATATTCACTGCACATGAAATTAATTAAACAAAATCACACACCATATTATTTAATTTAAGCGAAGCTAGTTATTACGCGTGGAAATAAAACCATGATAACACACACTCAAACCAAAAAAATTACTCACGAAACTTTTTAATTATTAATTTAAACTAAACTAAATGAAAATATATAACACTTTACACCATATTGAATAAATAAATCAAGTAAAATTTAATTCTCGAAAAAGTTGACAAACGTCTTTCCCATTTAAGCGTCAACCACCGACCACTTAATTGTCGCTTAAAATATATGTATATGTATAAACAAATTGTTAAAAAAATGCTCTAAATGAGTGCAGTTTTTTATTTTACTTGGTATATTTGCAAAACACAAAAAATCTGTTGTCCGAAATTTCAAAACTTAACCATAACGAAAATCTAATCACATGTGTCAAGCACAGACTTTTTCATTTTTATATGTAACATTAATCCTATACTAAACTTTTTATTTAATGATATTAACAAAAATCGTAGAAATTTTGTTGCTAGCGGAGAGATTGTTGACTTTTTTATCTGGGTATACCTGCATAAAAAAATAAAATTGTCTATAGCTTTTCATAATGCAAAGAAGATTGATTTCTTTTGGGCTTAATAACTTTGTCTTGTCATTCAGACATCTCCACAGTACTAGAATTTTAATTTTTGTATACTGTGAATAATAAAGATGCTTTTGGAATATTTATTTGACATTGTTTCGTTGGTGAATAAGTATAATGTCATGTTTGATATCATAAATTCTTAAAGTATAAAATAATATTTGGTTTTAAGTTTTACGAAATTTACGGAGCTATTTATTTTATTTAGTTTGAAGAATACAAGATTTTAAATTTTATACAGTACGAATGTTAGATATTCGGTTTATTAAAGTTTAACGAAGTAAATTGCAGAAGCATTAATTACATACATACATATCATACATTGTATAGTGTTTGTTATATAAAAAGGTCTTGGTATAATGTAAAGTCAACATGTGGAAGAAGCCAAATTCTTTCCTTTGAGGCGAGTCTTTTTCCACCAAGTACCAACTACCTGCTCGGCTATAGACTGCCTACTAGTAGCCGAAACGAGATATGAAGAAACTTGCATTCAGTTGTATCGGGTTTTACATCGACATTAGCGGGTTCGGTTGTGTTTGCTTGTACTTTCACATTTATACAAATTTTTAAATTCTATATGGGCCTTTCATTCAAACGAATTTTCACAGGCTCCCGCATGAAACTTGACCTGGTAATTTTTCTAGAGCTAATTTTTGGCTCGACACTTTTATTCAACCAATTTTCAGACATAATACTTGAAGGATTGAATTTATACAAATTTTCAAATTTTATATTGTGGTCCTCTCATGAAACTTAACCTGTAATTACCATCGCACATATTGACATCCATATGAGCCTGCATCCAGCTATAAATACAATATATGAAAATTCCAGTTAAGAGGTTGTTTTGCAATTTTTCATTTTATATGAAATATGTTTCTGCTGAAATATGTCGGCTGATAACTTTCGGCAGAAATAGCCAAGCCACTATCTGCATAACCGACATTTTATAATTTTTGGCTAACTTTAACAAGAAGAATAATATGGTTATCGACAACAGTTACAATAAAAATATAGTAGAATTTTTTTTAGGCCTATTTGAGACGACTCAGAATTACCTCGATTATGTGAGATTTAAAAATTGTTTAACAATTTCTATATAAGTCATATTGGCAGCCTCATTGTTTCCCAGAAATAAAATCTCTTTACCATATCGGATGAGTTATCCAACCAAAAGACAAACAAACTGTTGCCTAACTTCAACTTGTCAATCGAAAGAAAAACACAAATTACACAATTTAAAAACAAATATTTTCCAACCCTTAATTGGAAAATTTCTAAAACACAAAAAAAAAAATTAGATTTTATATAAATGGTACACATATTCTAGATGAACATAAACTCAAATGGAAAAGACGAATGAAAATAAAATTTATTCAATGGCCCAATACAGCTATGTACATACATAAATCAATCAATCATGGTTACATAAAAATAAAATTTATTATTTGTACATAAAATAATTTGGTTCTTTCACTGCCGCCACCGCCGCTTGACTATACCTATATACATTGAATCATACGTCCTATGTACATATATTTATACGATAAGTCAATCAATCATTTTGGTTTGGTGTATTGATTTTCAAACGATTATTGATTTTATGTTTATTCAGCCCTTCAATTGCTGCTTCATCGTCGTATATCATGCATGCGGATTTGTAATGTAATTTTGTAAGATAATGGAATATTTTTTTATTTAATTCGTTTTTGTTGTTTTACAAAAATTTTGCTTTTTTTTTTTTAATTACAAAACGGAAATAATTTAATTTTTTATTTTATGAAACTTCCTAATTTCCTTACACCGGAACATTTCAAATTTTTTTTTGCTTCTTTTTTGTATTTTGTACAGTTTCTTGTGCTTTTGCTCATTTTTTGGAACAAATCGAAATAAAAATGAAAAATTCTGGAAAAAATAAATCAAAATTAAATGTTTTTGTTGTTTAAGGATAAATAACCATATTCTTTGCTATATATTCACCATTATGTACTGTACTAAAAATGGATAATGAATGAAAACCATAAAAATAAATTAGAATATTCTATGTGGAGATTGTACGATGATAGAGACTCAGATTTAAATGTAGTGAAAAAAATTGAGAATATATTTTAACCTTTTTCCCCAGCCTATACTTGCAGAAAAGTTGAATAAAATTTTCACGACTTTTAAATCAGAGTTTACAAATTTTTAGTCTCTCTATCGCTCGTTTTATATTTTATATAAATTGATAGAACTTCCGCATAAAATGAAATATTTTTTTCAGTTTTTGGGTATGTGTGTTGAGGGTTATGTGGAACTTATGGTCAATAAAATATTGTAAATTATGATATAGTTCTGATGGGAATTTGTGTGATATTTATAAATTTATTGGTTTGAACAAGGTTTTTTTTTTGTGTGTGTGTGTAAATATGCGGGTTCAAAGACTGCATATTTATGTTTATTAGCTGTGGTTTGTATTAAATTTATAGATGAAATTTTAGATGGAAATATTTTTGTAGCTCTAATTTTATTGTGAATGTAATTGCTTGCAATTGATTCTTAGAGTAGGGCTAAACTATTTTAAAACCCTTTCGGAATATCTCAAAATCAAATGAATAAAAGTTTGGCAGATTTCCTTGGTTTTACTACAATATTTTGTATATGCATTTTGCTGATTAAGAGTAAGGAGCAGAGAGACGCCTCTATAGGTGCTCACCTCTGAAAATAACGTCACTTTTTAATTTGTTTCGATATTTTTTAGAATGAGTCTAAATGTCTAACACTATGTCTAAATATACTCACTTTTACAATAAGCCAAAGTGTTCAACTGTTGATGCCGACCGACTTTTAGCAACACATTATCTTTGTTAAGGCATAATCTAAAATTAAAGAAAGGCTTGGCATCTCCATTATATCCGGTTTATTAAATAAATTAGTTAAACTAAAATTAGTGGTTGGGGTTGACATCATACATGTTAACCTAGAAATCAAAATATCATGCATTAATTTTATTATTTTTAAAATATTTTATTGTACTTAACTTAAATGTTTGCCTCAAGCCTAATCTGAAAAAGAAATAGTATTTATAATTAAATTGTCTGTAAAAATAATATTTAGGTTAAAATACTTACCAAATCAAAACAAATGTAATCCATTTGCAAATTTGACATTAAACATCAAATTTGTAATTTCTCTAAATATCATTGAATATCGAATTCTCGATTATTACTGCCATCTAGCTTAAGTAGTGTACACTAAACATGTTATAGTTAATTTATATTATGTTCTAATTTGTATAGTACGTTATGCTTTTATAAAAGATATTGTGCAAATTCGTCAGAATGTTGCAAATAATAAAAAGATACAATAGCTGATTTCAATATTATTATTAAATTAGCTATAAACCTCATTCACGCTTGCCTCGTATATCTATTTTGTCTTTTCTTCCTTTTTTTTTTGTTCACACCGCATAAAATTCTAACAAAAGAATGAATTAAAAGGCGTATACGTGTGAATTCGCTTAGTAGTTTACAGCTCGGCCAATCTGACTCAGTGATCGACGTAAAAAATTCCGCGAATTCCAAGGACGTAAAACTGGGACCTCGATCCGAAATGATTCTACGTGGTCGACTATAAAATGTGAAGTATTGCTCCAGAAACGACATAACCTCTTTCGTGCTTGTTGAATTTACCGCAAATAATTTAACGTTCGTAAAAGCATCCACAATAACCAATACATGCCTTTTGTTCATGAGTGCCGGTAATGGGCCAAAGTGATCCACGTGCAATGTATCGAATGGAATCGGTGCCTTTGGTATGCAATACAAACTCTGTTCAGACACACGCACCGGTGCCGTGTACATAATGCATTTGATACATTTGTCGATAAATGACTGCAATTTGGATTTCATCTTTGGAAACCAGTATTGTTCGCGAATCTTTTCGTAACATTTATCCACCCCCTGATGTGCTAGGTTTGCATGATTAATTCGAACAATGTTATTCTTCTTCCATTTCAGCTGGCACGTACAGCACACGATCTCCCTCAACGTTTTTTCTGTACACCAAACCATCCACTTCGTAGTTATCCATTGCCTCATTCTCTAATTTTTGCCGCAACGCCAAAGCGTTAGCGTCCCCGTTTTGGGCCAATTGTAATTGCATCTCAACGCTGATTGGATCCACTGCCGCTGCCATACATTTCGTGACCGCTTTTGTCACCTCTATCCCTTTTTGTGTTTCCACGTCCACGTGGGCCACTATTTTTTCCTCATTTTTTGTGTGGCATCGGCTTAGTGCGTCTACATGTGCTATATTTATTCCTGGTCTATGTCTCGTCTCAATTGTGAATTTTGAAAATTCCAATGCCCATCTGGCAATCCTCTGATTCATTTGTTTTTTTTCCAGTGTCAAGTGCAGCGAATTGCAATCAGTTATCACTGTGAACTGTATGCCCTCTAAATATATCCTGAGTCTTTCCAGAGAATATAAAATGGCCAATGTTTCCAATTCAAAACTGTGGTATTTGGCCTCTGCCACCGTAGTAGCCCTCGAATAAAATGCCGTCAGATAACATTTTTCGTCATTTTGTTTCGGCATCAATACCCCTCCGAATCCATGTGAACTGGCCTCGCAATGTAATTCAGTTTCTCGCTCCGGTTGACAAATCGCTAGTATTGGGCCAGTCACCAGTAATTTCTTCAATTTTTCGAATTTTTGTCGGCATTTTTCATCAAAAGTAAAAGGAACGTTTTCTTTCAACAGATTTTGCATCGGGCGTACGATTCTCGAAAATTCCGGGACAAACCAACGGAAATACGAAAATAACCCTAAACATGAATGTACTTCCTTCGCATTTTCCGGCATCGGATATTTTTTAATTGCCTCAATGTGTGCCTCACTTGGTCTTATTCCTTCTGAAGTGACAGAGTACCCCAAGTAAGTGATTTTCGTACAACAAAATTGACATTTCTTCAAGTTTAGTAGTAAGCCTCGTCACGCCAATCGTCGCAGTATTTTCCTCATTAATTTCTTGTGTTCGACCAGAGTTTCCGTTGCCAACATTATATCGTCCATATAAATTATAATTTCACCCTTTTTCAGAAAATCTTTGAAAATTATATTTATAAATCGTTGAAAGACCACTGGCGCATTCTTGAATCCAAATGGCATGCGACGATATTCGTATTGCCCATGCGGTGTTACAAAAGCGGTAAATTTACGCGATCGGGGTGACACGCGCACCTGGTGAAACCCGCTTTTCAAATCTAGCAACGTAAAATATTTTGTTTTTCCTAAATATTCGACGCAGTCATCAATCAAAGGCAGCGGATAATTGTCCCTTATCGTTAATTTGTTAAGAGCGCGGTAATCTACGCACGTTCTGGTGCTTCCATCCTTCTTTTTTACAAGCACAATTGCTGGCGCATATGGTCAATCGCTTGGCGTAATTATCCCTTCTTTGATCATATCGCAAATTTTCTTCTGAACCTCAATTTTTTCCACATATAATAAACGTCGTGCTGCGTGGTGAAATGGTACATCCGAAGTCAAATGAATATCCATCTCATAGTCGAACGGTTCTATCTCAATATCCTTCGTAATCAGTCGCCTCTAAACTGTTGTTTATTCCTAGGAATCATCTCTAAAAATTTCAACGGCAAATATGTGTGGTAAATCGAATTCAGGGCTTAGACCCTCCTCAATAAAAGTAAGACTTACATTATCCCCGGGATTGCTTTGCGCTGTGGTTTTTTCCATTCATTTGTGTAAGCTTATTCAAAATTAAGTCAGGTACACGGGGATACGTTCCATTTGGAACAACATTCATTTTATTTAAAAGCAAAGGTTTCAATCGGTTATACATTATTGTCTCTGACTAGACCAGCTTGATATTAAAAATTTCCAAAAAATCTCTACCTAAAATTATGTAAATGCTGCTTGCCTCTTCGAGTAAAATTATCAAAATAATCAAATAAACTCTATTGTTAAATTTAATTCTACAAGTAATGAGCCCATGGGTCCTCAGTGCCTCGCCACCAACGCCTCTTATTCTTGTTGCCTCAGTTGCCTAGTTGACCTCAAATGTACCGCCGCTCTCTGCACTAAACTACTCGGACTGCCAGTATCGAAAAGAGAAACGTATTCGTTGAACCCCGTGTAATGATATAAATTCTTCAAAGATGCGACACTTGCATAAGGATCCTCTATGTCCAGTTCTGGTGTCGCAGCTGCTACCAAGTGTTAGAACTCTGGTTTGACCTTCTGGATGTATCGTCTGTTGGTGCAATTTGCCGTATTGTGCAATGTTTCTCGCGTCATCGGCTGTTAGCATTTCCGGCACACGCTGTTCGAACGAAGTTCTATTTTGCACTGTTTCAAATGATGTCCCATTTGATCGCAATTGTAACACCTGTTCGTATCACTCAGATTGCTCGTTCAACATCACGAACTTGTGGACGAGTCGAATTATTTGGTATGGCCATTGCACCTGGTGGTGTCGGATACGGAACGAGTAGGATACGGAAAAGTACGTAGCCCCTCAGGCAGCAATATCGGATTTGCCTCAAGTTCATGGCACGAAATATTCCGTCTGCGAGAGGTAACACTTCCTCGTGAATCAGCACAAGCCAAAGCAGCCTCAGCCGACGCAATAGTTTCTGCCAATCTGGCCTCTGAACGTCTTCGTGCCTTAATTTTATCGACTTCTTCTCGTCCCCGCATTCCGCTGATTCGCTCACGCAAAGTCAAAATTTCCTTTTGTTTTCGTAATAATGCTATTTCTGCGTCGGCCTCTTGCACTGAATTTGGTAATGTACTTAATGTACCATCTTCCTCGTTGTCCTCATCGTCCTCAATATTTTCTTCGTCATCTTCTACGTTGTTCAGCACTTCAAATTGTCGTCGTATTTCCACTGATAAACCTCGATATAATTGCAACAATTCGGCGCGCGATGTGCGTGATGAATGTGCCACCTCATTTTCGTTCAACAATTCCATCATCAAATCGCGTGTTAATCGTTGCACTCGGCGTCTCGGTAATCTCTCCAAACCCATGCCGATTTAGGCAAATAAAATATAAAATATAAAATATAAAATATAAAATATAAAATATAAAATATAAAATATAAAATATAAAATATAAAATATAAAATATAAAATATAAAATATAAAATATAAAATATAAAATATAAAATATAAAATATAAAATATAAAATATAAAATATAAAATATAAAATATAAAATATAAAATATAAAATATAAAATATAAAATATAAAATATAAAATATAAAATATAAAATATAAAATATAAAATATAAAATATAAAATATAAAATATAAAATATAAAATATAAAATATAAAATATAAAATATAAAATATAAAATATAAAATATAAAATATAAAATATAAAATATAAAATATAAAATATAAAATATAAAATATAAAATATAAAATATAAAATATAAAATATAAAATATAAAATATAAAATATAAAATATAAAATATAAAATATAAAATATAAAATATAAAATATAAAATATAAAATATAAAATATAAAATATAAAATATAAAATATAAAATATAAAATATAAAATATAAAATATAAAATATAAAATATAAAATATAAAATATAAAATATAAAATATAAAATATAAAATATAAAATATAAAATATAAAATATAAAATATAAAATATAAAATATAAAATATAAAATATAAAATATAAAATATAAAATATAAAATATAAAATATAAAATATAAAATATAAAATATAAAATATAAAATATAAAATATAAAATATAAAATATAAAATATAAAATATAAAATATAAAATATAAAATATAAAATATAAAATATAAAATATAAAATATAAAATATAAAGTATAAAATATAAAATATAAAATATAAAATATAAAATATAAAATATAGTTGTTATGTTGTTTTTATAAAGTCAATAATCTGACAATACATTTAAATTTCGTATAAAATCGGTTCTCTGTTTGCTGAACACGCGACAACACTCGATTACAATATGTCCAAACCTAACATATATATTCCCAAAGCTGTAGAATTGCAACAAGTAAGCAATTCGGTTCAACGGCAAGAATCTTGTTGACTCTACATTATACCATGAGACCATGACCCTTTTGTATAACAAATACTATATACTGTAAGCTATGTATATGTAATTAATGCTTCTGTAATTTATTTCGTTAAACTTTAATAAACCGATTTTTTTTTTTGCTGGCGCTACATCCCATAGAGGGATTTGGCCGCTTCATATTGAAGTTTCGTAATCATTTTTTTAACGGATAATGAGTGATTAATTCATTGATCCTACATTAACCTGCCGTGATTCGGCAAGCAAGCATGCTAACAACTATGCCACCGGGGCTGACATTCGTATTGTCTAAAATCTTGTATTCTTCAAACTAAATAAAATAAATAGCGTAAAACTTTAAACCAAATATTATTTTATACTTTAAGAATTTATGATATCAAACATGACATTATACTTATTCACCAACGAAACAATGTCAAATAACATAAATATTCCAAAAGCATCTTTGTTTCACAGAACACAAATACAAAAATTAAAAGTCTAGCATTGCGGACATGTTTGAATGACAAGAAAAAGTTATTAAGCCCAAAAGAAATCAATCTTCTTTGCATTATAAAACGTTAGACGATTTTATTTTTTTATGCAGGTATACCCAGATAAAAAAGTCAACAATCTCTCCGCCGGCAACAAAATTTCAAGGATTTTGTTAATATCATTAAATAAAAAGTTTAGTATAGCACTAATGTTACATATAAAAATGAAAAATGCTGTGCTTGACGATGTGAAGAGAGCTTACACCAATTAGGACACGGTACATTGTTTTTTAAAATAAAGGCCGAAGTCATTCAAGATTAATATTCAATTAGAAAATAATTAAACAAACATTTAACCTATCGAATAATAAGTACATGTAGTATTTAGTATATACAAACTATAAAAATTTTAGTTCTTATACAAATATCGTAATGTGCCCACAAAAAGCACCCAAAAAATAAAAAAACAAATTGTAAACCCACAGCAAAATGTAACACAGCAAAACTTTATTCCATACAATTTTCTAATTAAAAATAAATTCAACGAAATTTTATTTTTCATTTAAAAGTAATTTATAAGAAATGAAAACGTAATACGAGTATCTCTGCAGTAATTAACTTTTCATTCCAACAAAATGTGTACATATATACATACATAATGATTTTTTGTATTTTGGTTTGTCTATGAAAACCTATTTTTATACCGTATAATATGTACGTACGAGTATAAGCATACAGCGAAACTGTGTTACCATGCTACTGTGCATTTTGTAAAAAAGGCGATATTTAACAACTTGATTTTTATCTAAACCAGAACATCTGGATTCGTCTTATTTACATGAAAGCGCACGCTATTTTCTCCCATTGATTGTGACACAATAAACAACATCCATCTGTATAAAAAACGTGGTAATTCATCAATTCCAATTCGATTGTATTATATTGTTGAGAATTTATTGATCGATGGATAAAAAAATCAAGTTTTTCTCATTTCTCGAACTAAAAATAAAAATCTTCTAAATAGATTGAAACGTTAGAAGACGAGATTTTTTTTTTTTTTTTGCTTTTCTATAACTATAGAATTGTAAAAGTAATAGAAACTAACGATTTATGATTTTGCTAAATTTGTATTTAAGTTGCAGTATAATAGAAATTTATTGAAAAGAAAATCTGTTTGCGAGCGCAATCTGGTAAGATATTTTTCAATCATTGAAATATTTTTTTTTTCTATTGCTCTAAGCTCCATACTGTTACATTGATTTTGAAATTATCGCTCTAATGAAATCATTATGTAATCATTATGTTAGAGATTTGAAAGTAGGTTATGATTTTTTTTTTTTTTTGGATTGATTATTGCTGACGATGAGTGATAAATAATAGTTAGACATTTGTTTTGTTCGGTTAAGGATTATTACGCAAAAAAAGTCCGGGGAATTCAAATTAATAATTGTGATGCTAAAATGCAAAGTGAGTTATTTGCTTTTTGGGTTGTTTCTTGCAAATTGCAAATACTTACTGTGCGGTTTTCTGCGATCATTTCGATAATTTTCCTATTATGAAACTAAAAAAGCGAAAATTTCATAATAGACCCCCAGATTTATTCATCACATTTACGTGCAACCCCGAATGAACTGAGGTTAAGGAGGAGCTATTTCCTAATCAAAGATCTTTTGATAGGCATGACATCATAGCACGGTTGTTCAATTTAAAAATTAAAAGCTAATGAAATTGTTAGCCCAAAATCGTATATTCAGTGACACAAAAGCTTTCATATACAGCATTGAGTGGCATAAAAGAGAGTTACCTCATTCACATATTCTCCTATGGTTGCAAACGAAAATACAACCAGAAGAAGTCTAATATCAGCTGAAATACCAAACCGAGACCTGGATCCTATTCCCATAACATAGCTCTTAAAAATATGGTACACGGTCCGTGAAGAACATAACATGGCTGCTCTTTGCATGGTCAAGGGCGTTTGCTACAAAAGGTATCCTCACGATTTAATTGCAGAAACACAATTTGAATAAGATATTTATCCAGCATACCGTCGTGGAAACTCTAATAATGGTGGTTGCGATTGCAACTGTAATACTATAGATAACAGATGGATTTTCCCTTATTCTCCTGTATTGTGTAGCACCTTTAATGTCCATATCAATGTGAAGTATTGTTATTCAGTTCAGGCAATAAGTAAATATGTAAATGAAGGATCGGACCAATTTGAACGGCTGATATATGTAGAGGTACCTACATCAGGAGCTGTTTGGAGACGACTAGAATTTCACATCCACCAAAGATATCCAACGGTTATACATTTGACAATTTATTTATAAAACGGACAGAGGGTTTATTTTACGGCACACAATCTCCAACAAAGATTCGAAAATCCACCATCAGCAACTCATCAGCAACAATCACTTACGGCATTTTTCGAATTTTGCAGAAATGATCACTTCGCGAAAACCTTATTATATAAAATAATGTTACACCTGGGTTAATAACAAGTTCTCTCGAAAGAAACGTGGACAACACATATTCGGCAAAATGTAAAGTATCCATCCTAACCAATCCGATTGTTTTCACCTTAGGATGCTGTTGCAATACGTCCGTGGACGAACTTCTTTTGAAAGCTTACAGACCGTCAAGGAAACCAAGGGACAATTAATGTCTATATATCAAGCAGCTTGCAAAGACCTTGGTCTACTTGAAGATGACAAACATAATAACACTCATAAAAATTGAAAGTGGCAAAAATCTGGCAGATTTTGGTCTTCCCTCGCCGAATCAGGAAGGTCAATTAATTGATACTTTAGAAGCTGACACTGAGACGCCCATACGATGTCAACAAATTTAGCGACTTCATCTCAAATAATTTTATAAAATTAGTATCCGACCAGCGACATGCCTATGATAAAATAATAAATAGCTTGAGAAATAACAAAGGCAAAATATTGTTCATCAACTCTCCTGGTGGCACAGAGAAACCGTTTTTGATCAACTTAATTTTGGCTAAAGTTAGACCAATAGGTAAAATCACTTTCGTAGTTGCTTCTAAATGTTTCTTTCCATAACAAAAAAACATTGCCAATTCGCAAAAATCGGCCACTAGAAAAAGTTGCTCTAATTATGTGGAATGAGTATACAATGAGCCATCTATCGCACATTGAAGCTGTAAACAGATCTATGGAGGACCAAACAGGGAGACTTTTGCCAAACATTGCCTGTAATTCCCTAAGGAACGCGAGCGGACATTATTAAAGCGTGTTTAAAATTCTTACCTCTGTGGAGTTCAATTCAAGCCTTTACATTAAAGACAAATATGAGAGCTAATTTGGGAGGTTGTGACTATAATTTTTCGGGTCAATTATTAAAATTAGGCGATGGCAAATTGCCTGAACAAAATGGCCAAATAACAATTGGCAGCGAATTAGGAAAGACTGTAACAACTGATATTAAATATTTATTCTGGCATAGACAACATATTCGAAAAAGATTACTCCTGGATGTGCGAAGGGCTATCCTATCGGCAAGAAATTTTTCTGTTGACGAAATTAACGTTGAAATTTACAAAAAAAAAAAGTGTTTGGTGACTTCAAAATATATTCCTCGATAGACCCTGGCATAAATACAGAAGACACGGTTCAATCAGGGTTTCCACCACACTGCCTTAAAATGAAACGATAATATAAACAACGTCATCGAAGCTACCATCCTTACGGGCCCAGCATCTGGACAATTGGCTCACATACCTCGCATTCCCATGATATCCACTGATTTACCTTTTTCCTTTAGAGTTTCATTTGCAATTTCAATTAATAAGTCACAAGGATAAACATACAAATATGTAGGAATAGATTTAAGGATGGAATGTTTAAAAAATTTTGATTTTGATGTGTTCAAAACTAAAAGATTTTTTCGAAAGACCTTATACCTTTTATGAGTATTTTTGACTTACTAACCACAATGTTAATCACGACCATTTGTTTTAAATAAATTTAGCTGAGTTAAAAAAAAGTCCAGTTTGGAAAGCTTATGAAATAATAAATCGTGGTCGACTGAATCAAAAGCTTTTTTCATATCCAGAAAGACACATGACTAGGGCTTGCCCGTTCCCGGACCATTCACATTCCCGAGAAAGGGGATTGTGATTTTCTGATTCCCGAGAATTCCCGGAATTCGGGACAAGACAACTTTTTTATCCAACACCTAATAAAATATTAAAATTCAACCAATTTTAAAGTTTAGGTCGAGAAATTGGACGAAAAGCAACCTAAGTAAGATTTAAAATAATTAAAAAAAATGTGATGTACTGATTTATTCACTCAATCGGTGGATTCTCTTTTAAAAACATGGGACATCTACCGGCGTAAAACTTGAACTATCAGCGTTAATACTATAATAATGGAAACCACACCGATTCTACACTACAAGGAATTTGTAAACTATCAGCATTGATTTTACTTAACATATTGCCAACAGTAGGCAAAGCTGAATGCGCTCAATGATGATATAATTCTCGATAGAAACCCACCCGTCATCGTTTTTATATTTTGGTTGTTTTACTTTCTTGGCTTAAATTTAGCACCTTGCTTTTCCTTGTGCCAGGGTTTTGTGTACAAACGCAGTGGAATAGTTCAGTTTAATTCTGCAGATAGAGCATGTACGTCCAGGGTATATGGGCTCTTCTTTTGACTGAATTCTATTTCTTTTATGCTTCTAATGGCCCTACCACATAGAGGCCATTTCCGATTATGTACTCATCCCAAGTGTATCATCCATAATTTCCTTTGTCCACTCGGGATCTTTGACGAATTTTATTAACAAGGCACCATCTTAATTTTGCCTAATGTCTAAAGTAGTTGGTTTGTGCCGGTTCTAAAAACAGCCGAAACTTTGCGATGTACTAAAAAACAGCCGAAACTTTCGGGTGTACTAAAAAAGTAATCCATTCTATTGTCCGCTAGATGGCAGCACAAATAGAGTCGTTAGCAAATACACAAACCAACAAATCAAAGTACCAAAAACTAAAAATCTATGGTAAAAAACAGCCGAAACTTTCGGCTGTACTAAAAATATATATCATTCTATTGTCTGTCAGATGGCATATCAAACAGAACATTTAACAAATATACAAACCAAGCAAATTCACAACCCACAAGCATAGTATTCTATGGTCTGAATTAAAAGAAATTAAATTAAGAGAACAAACCACGACATCTACTGTAATAAGTTTTATTTTTCTTCTTTAGGCTTTTCCGTTTTAGTACGAGTACGAAATACAAAAGGTTTCTTCACTGAGTTAATAAAATTTTCCGCTGTAAGCAGCAAACTCAAACTTTATTAGTACGAATAACAAACAAAATTTTTCTTCGCTTACATTTAGTTATTTCAATATTATTTGGTTTGTTCTCTTAATTTAATTTCTTTTAATTCAGACCATAGAATACTATGCTTGTGGTTTGTGAATTTGGTAAATTTATACCATCCGTAGAATACTATGGTTGTGCTGCCATCCAGCAGATTATATAATACTATCGTTGTGGTTTGTGAATTTGCTTGGTTTGTATATTTGTTAAATGCTCTGTTTGATATGCCATCTGACGGACAATAGAATGATATATATTTTTCATCGGCTTTTTTTTACCATAGATTTTTACTTTTTGGTACTTTGATTTTTTGGTTTGTGTATTTGCTAACTACTTTGTTTATGCTGCCATCTAGCGGACAATATAATGGATAACTTTTTTAGTACATCCGAAAGCTTCGGCTGTTTTTTAGTACATCCCAAAGTTTCGGCTGTTTTTAGAACCGGCATAAACCAACTACTGTCTAACTTTTCTTTTGGAAGTTTAAACGTCTGCAGTCAATAATAGTTGCCTGTTCTTTTAAATTTGTTAACAATAATGCTGAAGTCACTACAGCTTTGGCTATCTTAAGGTATCTGACGGTTTATTCAACGGTTTTAAAACATGTTGTCGTCCAGCTATGGCATTGCTCAATATTCGTACATCCCACATTCCGTAGATTTTCAGTTCCCGATAATATTCAATTCTTTACGCTGTCTCTAATTCTTAAAATTGTTAGAGTAGTCTTAAAATTGTTTTTTGTATTCCCGGGAAATATTCATAACATTCCCGGGAAACGGGAATACTTTGAGTTTCTTAAATTCCCGGGAATTCTATCCTAGGAATTCCCGGGACGTAAGCCCTACACATGACACATATAGCTTTTGCTCAGTAAATTTACTTATATTATCTGTAAGAGTGAGACAAGCAGACACCGTACTAAACTTTTCACAGAATTCAAATTGGTGGAATGATATTACTTGGTTATTAACCAGACATTTTTCCGGTTTATTGTTAAGAAGGGATGGGACTGTAATTACCAACGTTCAGATTATCCCTAGCCTTAAAAATTGGGTTTACCCTAGCTACTTGCAAAGAATCAGAGAAATTACCTGAATTCATTGATTTATTTATTAGTTTTGATTTTGATAGTGGTTCAGTCAGGAAAGAATAGAATTTTAATAGAAATTTAGAGGATATATTATCATATCCAGTTGCCACATTACATTTCAAGCTGGCAATAATTGCACTTATCTCATCAGTATGATTTAAGTCTAACCTATTGTAACGTAGACAATTTGTGGTTGTCCTAGTTAAACAGAATGTCCCGACGTCACCACCTGCAGCATTTGATCCGGCTATCGCGCAGTCTATCGTGGGTTGGTGGTGTTATCCATTCAGGGCCTTAAAAGCTGCTTTAAGGTCATTTCACATTTCACCCAGGCACACACACACCAGTAACCAAACACAAAAAAAATAATTAATGACTTTATATAAACCCAAATTTTATAAAACTGTATTCAACAATCCATTTGCAGAAACAATCCCACTCGAGCCAACGGCATAAAGGTGTACATCTTGTGGATCTTTCGAGCTCTCTGTATCCAAAAGATTCCTGAAATGAAAAAAAAAAAAACAAACCAACTCGCGCGAATTGATATTTAGGATGCCATTTAAGAAATGTATTCCGCAAATGAATTTTACAACAAAACTGACTGAAAATTTAGACTGTAAATATATAATTACAAAGAAAAACTTTGGTTATACCGACCCCTTTTATAAAACGCTGCGCTAAAACTATTGCTGCTGTGGCTTGATCGTTCCTTGGACTCACCCTATGGTAAAATTCACGTCGGCCTGAATAAGACGTCAATGCTCGATGTTCGCACAACAAACAAACAAAAAACGGTAGCTTCGCCAAAGCCGTTATTTACCTCCGTAAAGCTGGATAATCCGTTATATTGTATTTAGAGGTTAATAAATGAAAATTCAGTATAATTCTCAAGGTTTAAGATCAAATTTATATTTAAACATTTAAAGTTCTCAGAGTTGATTTAGTTTCGAATTTTCTTATACTTTTTCAATTAACACAATTATGATTCTGAATTTTTTAAATTGGTAATCTGGAAAATAATAATTTTCCTGGAATTAAGGAACAAATGGTTATAAAAAAGAAAATAAATTAAAATTACAAAATTTTAAAATTTTGTAAATAACAAAATTTACATTTTGCTTTAAACTTTTTGCAGAGGTTAATAATTGAAAAATTTTATGTCTAAAAATTTGGCACAATTCTCCGGATTTATTTATTTTCAGATTTTCTTGAGCTTTCGGAATTATCAGAATTATTATTCTGAATTTTGTTTTGTGTGGGAACATTTTTTATAAAATATAAAGTAGATAAGTACATTTTTTAGAAAATTTCAAAATGATAAGGTTAAGTCTTCCAGAATTTCGAAAATTTAAATTTTGCTTTAAAATTGTGAAATTGAAATTTAGAAGTCAATATAATAAAGTATGATCTCACATCACAGAAAATAGAAAATTCTAATTTTCTATAATCCAAGAATTTATAAAATTTTAACTAACACATAATTTAACTACAGGAGATCTATTATGAAATTGTCGACCGTTGTTTTTTGGCATTGTCGACGAATTCGACAACGTCGAAAATAGATATCATTATGAATTATTCAACAAAATCGATCTGAACTAATTTTTAGATAACTAGTCGTCGTCCAAAATCAATGTTGGATCAAATTTTGTTGTTGCTAAATATATTTTGATCTGACCCGGATCACTATGCGTCAAGAATTGCAGCTAATATTGAATAAAATTAATTTATCTACTTTAAGACTTTAATACGAGCAAATGAATTTTGATTGCGTTGATAAATTTTGCTATTTTAGAAATTAACTATGTACGGTTCTCACATCCTCCCCATGCATTGATTCAACTGGAAATTTGCATAGCTTGTGAATAGGCTGGTTCTACACTCCGGTGATTGTTTGAATGTTAGTGATTCTAACCAGGCCATCCTTACCCCGTTTTAGTTGAATATAACTGGCCATCTTGTTGGAGGTAGATTATTATCGATGAGAAGCACGACCGGAGTGAAGTTTCTAACGTTAATTTAAAGTGTAGTTTGACACTAAAAAAAAGTGTAAGAAATAAGTGGTAGAAAAAGTGTTGAAAAAATTTACTAACGTTAAAAAATGTAGCTACACGAAAAAGCGTTAAATGACAAATAAAA
Organism: Tipula helvola; assembly: GCA_963556165.1. Taxonomy (NCBI): domain Eukaryota; kingdom Metazoa; phylum Arthropoda; class Insecta; order Diptera; family Tipulidae; genus Tipula; species Tipula helvola. The sequence goes on along the minus strand of OY744481.1, from coordinate 348,252,344 downwards.
AAAATCATTTTCGAGAATTTCAATTTAAAATTAATAATGCATAAAAGTTTTGCAAAATTGTCGAAACTTATCAAATTTGGAATTACTCAAAACGAAATCATGTTATTTTAAATAATTTAATAAACCATTTAAAAGTTTTGAATGTTAAAATGAGGGCGAAAGTACAGCATTAAACAAAATAACACAAATCTCAGAGATGTGCTCATATACTCACTATATTCAACGGTTTGGGAAGACAATAAGCTAGTTAGACGTGCCTATGCCATTCTGTTATGACGGGTTGGGCTCAAATAACAATTTTTTTAAAAATGATAAATTTTCAAAACTTAACAAATTTTTCGAATTTATTTGGAAGCTGTACTACACTAAGACAATTAACACAAATCTCAGAGATGTGCTCATATACTCACTATATTCAACGGTTTGGGAATATAATAAGCTAGTTAGACGTGCCTATGTCATTCTGTTATGACGGGTTGGGCTCAAATAACAAATTTTTTAAAAATGATAAATTTTCAAAACTTAACAAATTTTTCGAATTTATTTGGAAGCTTTACTATACTAAGACAATTAACACAAATCTCAGAGATGTGCTCATATACTCACTATATTTAACGGTTTGGGAATAAATAAGCTTGAGATTTGTGTTAATTGACTTAGTGTAGTACCGCTTCCGAATAATTTCCGTAAAATTTGCTAAGTTTTGAAAATTTATCATTTTTTGAAAATTTGTTATTTGAGCCCAACCCGTCATAACAGAATGGCATAGGCACGTCTAACTAGCTTATTATCTTCCCAAACCGTTGAATATAGTGAGTATATGAGCACATCTCTGAGATTTGTGTTAATTGACTTAATGGAGTACCGCTTCCAAATAATTTCCATAAAATTTGTTAAGTTTTGAAAATTTGTTATTTGAGCCCAACTCATCATAACAGAATGGCTTAGGCATTTCTGACCAGCTTATTATATTTCCAATCCATCGAATATAGTGACTATATGAGCACATCTCTGAGATTTGTGTTAATTGACTTAATGGAGTACCGCTTCCAAATAATTTCCGTAAAATTTGTTAAGTTTTGAAAATTTATCATTTTTTGAAAATTTGTTATTTGAGCCCAACTCATCATAACAGAATGGCTTAGGCATTTCTGACCAGCTTATTATATTCCCAATCCATCGAATATAGTGAGTATATGAGCAAATCTCTGAGATTTGTGTTATTTGGTTAAATGCTGTACTTTCGCCCTCATTTTAGCATTCAAAACTTTTTAGTGGTTTATTAAATTAGTTGAAATAATATAATAACATTTTGATTAATTCTAAATTAGGTAACAATTTTGTAAAACCATTTTGCTTTATTAATTTTAAATTAAAATTCTAGAAAATGATTTTTTATTTATTTCTCATTTGAAGCTTTTTTGTGTAGCTACACTTTTTAACGTTAGTAAATTTTTTTGACACTTTTTCTACCACTTATTTCTTACACTTTTTTTTAGTGTCAAACTACACTTTAAATTAACGTTAGAAACTTCACTCCGGTAGAAGCACGACATTCTTAAGTTGTACGTTTTTCTTCACAATTTGCAATTTGCAACTGCTTTGCAATGCAGTCAAATATTCTAACGACCATCTCGTCCAAAAAATCGGCTCACATTCCTATACAATTTATTCATAAGAATTGGTTGTAGTTTATACTCAGGAAGTAATAATATTGAATAACCCAGTAGAAAAATGAGCTGCCGTTAAAATATGATATCAGTCATCGAATATTCCACACAACATTCGGGTATTGAGTATAGCTACAATTTCAACAGCCCGAGTTATCATTTCCTCCATTGTCATGATTGTAGCACCTTGAATCACTTGACAGATTCTCTCATTACTTTTCTGACGACATACTAGGCAGGTGTGAACCAGCATGATGATATTTTGAATGATAAAAATACACTGAACGATTGGCGAAATTTCTTCTCCTTGGGATACTGAACGCCTACTCATTTGTTTTCCTGACAACATGGCCTGAAAAGATTCTCCAACGTGCTGTATTTTCAATGAATGACAGATCATGCATCTAGCCTTGACTCTAAATTGAAATACTGAATGGTTCACTCGCAAACACGAAAATTAGCATCCTTTTGACTTTACGCATTCACGACGTTTTCGAACGAACATCTACTTAAATCTACTGCAATCACATAAATATTCGTTGGATTTACAACGAAAGATTTTATTGATTATAAGGATCTCAGGTAATCCTTTGGCGAACCACTTTTGATAGCTTTCAAAATATTAGATTGATTTTGCAAAAAATTAAAGAAAATCCCTACGGACGAATTATCCATCTCACAAGAATGTTGTGCCCATAACAATTTAGCCTCTGAATGCAATTTTGTCTCTAGAAAATACAGCACCCATACACCTTCTGACCGATTTTAGTTCACGAGAAGTCTCGTTGGACCCATCTAACGATAAGTATCCGATTATGATTTGATGTATAGGAATCTTCACCCAGAAAAATAATCCTTTAAATTTAAGAATTTACCAATTAAAACTAAGATATTTTCCCTATATTTTTTGCGCAAAGGAATTTAGGTTTTATTTTTAAGAATTTAAAATCTTTGGTTTTAAGTTTTGAAAATTATTCAATTTCAAAGAAAATAAATTTAAACTTAAGAAACTAAAACTTTAAATTTAAAGCAAACAAATATTCGCATTCGTTTTCCCCTTTACTACCACCCCCTCCCTCTCCAGTTGTAACTACAAGATCCGAAAAGCTTTAATTTAATTAATTATTTGTGTCTCAACTATTTTTCCAATACCGGAGGGGCGAGATTTCGTTCCATCATATCATATGTTCCCAAGCGGTCACCTAAATTTGTGCTAACCGTAGCAAATGTTGCTTTACTTCGTTGTTGAAGTTGTTGCGTCTCTTCTCTCTTGTCTGCTCGCTCCCCATGAAATACAAAAAAATATCAAATAAAGAGAAATGGACAATTTTAGTTTGTATACTGTTATTAAGTCATTAAAAATAAAGATTTTTAAACCTTTTTTTTAAAGTTTCATTGTACTTTAAATTTAAGAATAAATCAATGAATTTAATGAATTTTACATTAATTTTTAAGAAAAACACAGTTCTTTATTTTAAAAGTACCCAATCTTTAACTTTGAAGTATTATAATTTTCTCAGTGTTTATATTATACATGCTTGATACAAAAAACTAGTTATAAAAGCATTTATGCGGTATGCTTCTTTCTTCCATATCGATCAACTAGTTTCTGAAACGTTTCAAAATAGTTTGCTTCGGCTTTAGAATGGAAACAAGCACAAAATTGCGACAATGATTAGTAATTGCTAAACTACAATGTGGACTTTGAGCATGTCAGAGTAAATATTTTTAAATGTTCATTAAAATAAAAATATCTCTGTGCTTCTTACTTATGCGTGCAGTCAATCGTGGGTAATCATGAAATTACGTTTTAGGTATGAATTTTGTTAGATATGGTGGAATTATTATTCACCAACCCAAACAGCAAAATACATCGCATATTAACTTTACATGTAATTTATTCATTAAATAATGTGTTAAATTACTTGTTTGTTTCCTAACAACTTTTTGTTTTTTATTAAAATAAGAAATTAATATTTAAATTAATTCTGTTATGTAATGCAAAGAAATGTTAACATTGTGTTGTATATAATAATACCTAGGTATACGTATACATATTGTAAACATTTCAGGTGTAATTAAATTTATTTTAATACACAAGAAAATTAAATAATTTTTGTTTTGTATTTACTCTTGTTTGTATTGTTCATGTATCATTCGCCAAATAATTTTCAATTTAATTTTTCAAATCGTGAAAATACCTCCTCAAGGAAAATATACAATCAAATACACAAAGCACACGGTGTATCAGGCGTCCTTAAACTAAACAAAGATCAAAGTCTATATTATACATAATATAGGCTTCATACCAATGTGTAGCAACAAATTTCTAAAAAATACGTAAAAAAGTGAAGCTTTACAAAGTTAGACATTTTTGGTATCTACTCTTCCTATTTATTTATTTATTTTGTTATAATTATTATTGCTACTTTTTTTTCCGTGAAATATAAAACAAAATAAATTAAATTCTTCATTATTTTTCGGCAAAAAAACAAAAAAAAATTATAAATTATTATATGAAGGAAATATGGGATTAAAAATATTTTGTAACAACCAAAACAACAACAAGTTTATAAATTTTTGCGACGTTGACATAAAAAAAATAAAGGAAAACGCCAGAAAAAAGGAAATAGTATTTTCCTATTATTTTGTTTCAACTTTTCTTTTTTTTTAGGGAAGTATACGTAATACATTCTCATAATAGTTTAAAGTTTGTTAAAAATTAAATATTTTATGTTAAATACTTGTTTCTGTTGTTAATTATTTTTTAAGTTTAATGTTTTGAAAATTAGCAAGTAAAAAGTTTACGATGAACTCAAAATGCGTATGCAAATTTTGCTATACATACATAATATTATAACTGTTTAACCGCTTAATGTAATATCCCATTACCAAGTTTATTATAAATAATAAAATTAAAAATTGTTGTCAGCGTCAGAAAAACTTGATGATGATACATTTAAATTTTTTATTACATTTTACTTTATTAGTTGTTGTTTAAAAAAAAACATCTATAAAGAGGGATCATGAAACAGTAAACTAAGTGCATTTAATTGAGCAAAATTGTGTAATCAAGTATATTTGCATGGTTGAGCCCTTGCTTCATTAAAATTTTATTTGATGATGATACGGATACAGCTTAACAAGTAGTAATTTAAATAACCGTTCATGCACTGAAACATTCATTCACTGTTACATTTTTTTTACAGGCTATCATTCATTAATTTCACCACCACAATTTAATAATATGAACAACAGCATATTCAACAGATAAACAACAGCATTCTGGTCAAATTGAAATAAATGCTTACTACAAATCGCGTCACCGGTAGATGGCAGTAATGGCAATAAAAATTAGGTAAAATCGTACCAAAAATTACCACCTGGGGATATTTCAAGTTCAAAAATTGTAGGAAAAGCAAAACAAATGCACAAAATATTAGAAACCTGTGATAATTTTGTGATCAAATAATTTTTTTTTTCGTATTTTTCTATAAACATCTTAGACATCTGACGTACACTAGTAAAACTAAAAATAAATTTAGCAAGTATTATTTTAATTCGTCGGAGCCAACTTTGATGTATTTTTAAAAATGAATGTTCGGAAAATATAATTTAGACATAATTTAATTTTAAATATATTTCTGCAATTAATGTTTACTTAATACCAATATAGCCCTCTTCTATGTTGATGTTAAATATATGTAGAAAACTTTTATATAAGCGTTTTATAATATGTTTGCTTTTTTCTTTTTTCATTGAAAATTGTAAAAGTTATATCACTAAAAAAACTTCTAAAAAATACGTCAAGCTGATTATGGCTCTATACTCTAGAAGGCTCTGATTATAAGCGCTATTTTTTCTAAAAATTTGAAGAATTAACGCAGTGATATGTTTGTGGTTGCGCTGGGGTCAGTATAAAAGGCATTATTATATATTTGAATGAGATTATACATATGTACACATGTATTAAGCCATAAACATTTGTGCATTTGTAATTACAACCCAAACAAAACTTTTGTTTTCCAGATATTTTGCTTCCGGGACCATTCAAAGGCATATGGCCTCCATGTACCTCATTAGCAAACAACATCTTGGGACAATTATAGATGAAGTGAATTAACAAAATTTCCCAAATTAACCACAGAGTTTTTTATAGAAATATCGAACGATTTTAATGCTACATAGAATTTTCCCAACTGTATCGGAAAATTCTGGAAGGTTATTTTGTAATTATAAGGTTATGCTGGCGCTAGAATTTTTTTTGTATTTATCAAATTAAAATGGTGATTGGTTTTAGACATTTCACAGTATTGTGTTGATGGCGGTTGCTGTTGCCAACTGTCGATTTATTTATTTAGATATTGGGGCACATGGAAGCGAAGGTGATGCCGGTGTATTTGGTTCTAGCAAATTCGGTAGAGCGGTTTTAAATGTTGAGCTGCCTTTTCCAGACGACTGATTCATCGGAAATAAAAAAATCTCCATTTATTTTATTGGGGATGATGCATTTCCCTTACATAAAATAATGTTAAAGCCATATGTACCACGAAAGCTTTAACATTTGTCATGCGTTTGGAATTTTGTGTACAAATTGGCTTCGTTTAAACCGAACTTTGTTTTGTGGACCAGACAAAGCGAAAAAAATCGTGGCTGCTTGTTGCTATCTCCACAATTTGGAGTTACATACCGGCAAATTATGCGGATTAATATGATAAGGGAGAACTTATTGAAGGAGAGAAATCGATATGAATACTGGAAGACCGAATAACATCGGCAAATTTACAAGAGAAGTTGTGGAAAATTATGTGAATTCCGGCACAAGAGCCTTACATCACAAGATGTTAAAATATATAGCGTAGATCCGTTTTTCTAGAATAAAAATATTTGTTGTAAATTGCTATTTTTAATAAGACAGAAATGTAAAATTAACTTATTTCCCGATTGTTTTTATTGTTTCCATTATAACTTGGAACTTCAAATTTAATTCATCGACAGTGTCGTCAGGTAATTTTTGTAGTAATCTGTCGATGTTGTTCAGCATAATTTCATGCTTTAATAAGGCTTTGGAACCTCCATAGAAGACTGTCGATATTAGCTCATTGATGAAATTAGTGAGGCTTTCCGCGCTGGTTACTGTTGCTGATTTTGTTGGTTTCTGACTCACCTACATTTAATAAAAAATTTTGAAATATTATAAAAAAAACATAACACAACGGATGAATAATTAGTGCTGTTATCCTTCAAATCATCGTCGTACGTTCTCTACTAGAGAGAATATTCTAAATCGAAAAAATGGGTTTTATTTTATTTACAGTGTGTAAATAAGGGTTATACATTTCCTACCATATTCTGTTTTCGGAGGATGCTAAAATATCAATCAAATTTTTTCTCCTACATCAAAATCATCAACGTCGCCCATTTCAGTAAATCCATTACCACATTTTTTTATATGACCCTTGTGATACCGGAAGCTATTTTTTAATGACTTTGCAATCTTCAACTGCATGAAAAGTATAATAAATGATAACCAAAGAGACTCAATTATTGTTAAATTTAAATATAAACATATTAACTTAACAAATATTTACCTGTCGTCCACACTGTTTTACATATCTCTTTCCATGAGCTAGCGGTGGCATGCAAATTGTTATTGAATTTATCCTTTAAATCCCATTTCATCGGCGAAACTTGCAGAATACGTTAGTTCATTTTTGCCAATTTTGTATTGTTCATATCGAACGAAAAAAGAACAAATTGTAATTCGATTACCGTTTCTAAACTATCATGAAAAGTAATGTTAAGTGGAAAAATTTGGAAAGTAAATTAGGTGTTTGCTTCTAACAATAAGTAGCAGAGAAACAGTTTTCATTGCCACCTGAGAAAAATTGCTTTTGGACTTACGAATTCTACGAGTTACGCCGACGATATGCATGTATGCAGTTTTATTAAAGCACATAATTTTCTCTTTTCTTCACTTGAAAATCCATTGCTTTTTTTTTTGGGCACTTGATATTGATTGCCTTTCATCAATTTCCACTGGTTCTTGTTCAATATTGAGTGCCGGCCGGTATAATAATCCAGTTTATAAAAAAATTTAAATGTTAACAATTTAAAACAAATGGTCAGTTTGAAATTGATAAATGCCAAAATTTAGAGTACAATTACTGTTCCGTGCATTTAATTTGCTGCGAAAAATTGTGGAATCTTTATTTATAGTGGTGACATCTATAATACAATCCGCAAGACAATATATTTTAAAGAATTTTTATATAGCAAATGGTGCTTGACGTTGTTGCGTGTCTTCTTTCTTGTAAAGCCGTCCCTCATTTTAGTTTTAACTCGGATAAAAGCATTTTCGATTATTCAGATTTATATCCAGATTTTTGCCCAATTGACTGGTATCTTCACATAATGACAAATCTAACACAAATCAGGTATTAAATGCGCAACATAAGTATACAGATAAACTATATACTTCAATCTGTAAACTTGTATACTAAAGTAATTTTAAATTCGTTAAAGGTTTCGCCAAATGTAAGATGTGATGGCACTCCTGCATTAAAATTTTTGATTTAAAATATTGATAAACAAAACCTAATATGGTCTAAAGAACAAAACAAATATTAATTATTTCAGAATCTGTAAGAGATAGGGCAATTTAGAGCAAAAAAAAACTGAAAGAGCATGATCGATTATATCAGAATCCATTAATAAGTTATTATTGGGATTAGACATAGTTTATGTTGCACATAAGGCATAGTTTATGTTAAATTTTTGCTTCTTTTTTTTCCTCTGATGTTTTGCTAAACAGGATTAACAGTAATATGCTTCTTGATACTATGTCTAAATGTATTACCAGATATTGCGCCTCCTTCCAGGTAAACTCCGGCAGAATCGCATATATAAATATGTATTTTGTTCTCACTGCTGTCAAAGTTTTTAAGGTTATGTATTTATCTTATACAAAATTGAGCAATGTTCAATTTTTAATTTTTGTCGTAAGATAAAAAATATGGCCGACCTTCAACCAATCAGAGCGATTATTATTTATGTCTGGCAGACAAAATTTGTACGTGAATCATCGGCTTAATTTAAATTCTTAAAGATTTTCAACAGTATGTTAGAGATGTATAACTGGATCTAATTGTTAAATTTCGAAGATGAAAACTCGTGTCAGTTCTAAGTAATCTAAGGGAACCTTTTGAACTGTCAAATTCAAAAAATTATAGAAACTATAGTGTAGTACTCTGTGAGACATTAACGAAACCTTTTTTTAATCGGCAACCAATCCCTTTTAGATGTTAAACCCACCCAATAATTTAACCTCAAAAAACACTTTTTTCGATATATTTCGACTTCTACTCCACTTTTTTTATAAAACAAATTGGTGATTATTCCCCATAAAAAGTACAACTAATCCATAGTTAATTAGATTATAAGGGTTGCATCTCTATTTTTAGGGCTTGGTTGCCGATAAAAAAATGGTTTCGTTATTATCTCACAGAGTACTACAACTTAGAATAGTTTTTATAATTTTTTGAATGTGACAGTAGAAAAGGTTCCCATGTGAGATTATTTATAAGTCTGTGATTTGGCGACATGAGAGTAGAAGATTTATATTGTCATGACCAATTGCGATATTGGGGAAGAAGTCTCCAATTTTAAGAAAATACCTGCCCAAAATAACAGAAAATGTTTGTAAAATATAAATGGTTGGTTTGGTGATCTTTAACGGAAGCTTTGTGGGAAAAGTATTGTCAGAGAAGCCGGATAGATCTAATTTTTATTTTAAAACTGCATTTCATTGTGGCATAACGAATTAAGAAATATAAAATTTAGCCTAATGCATAAAGATGGCAGCATTAACGATTTTTTAATTTATATTTTCTAAATTTTGGTTTCACTTAAAGTGTACAAATAAATTTTTCGCAATTCTGCCTAGTCCTACGTTAATACCGTTTTTTACTTTCGGCGAGACACTTTCGGCTGGAATAATGCAATCTACATTATCGACTTTTCACTTTCGGCTAACTTTAACAGTATATGAATTTGTAGTAAACTGAATAACTTAATGAGTAAAGATTTTTTTTTTTTTACTACTAAATGTCACAAATTTTGATTTTATACATTTAACACAAAATTTGTAGGTTTTGACTTATTAATATTAATTAATTTGTATTAAATTAATTTATCATCGATAGCTATATTCGGTACATATTATTAATATGTATTTTTAATTATTGTTTTTAATGACTTAACGTAAGAAAGACACTCGTCAACTCAAACAAAAAATCTAGAATAGCCCTTTCGAAAATTCATTTCGAAAATAACAAAAATTCTATAATAATGAAGTAAGGTGCACTGAAAGTTAACACTGTGGTGATCAAGTGGTAAAAAAAGAAAAATTTTATCTTATGTGAGGTACAAATTTTGAAGCTAAGGTTGAGCATAACAAAATATGACACCCATAGGGCGTAACAAAAGTTTAAAGCAAAATGTAAGTTTTGGTATTTCCAAAATTTTGAAAATTTTTACGTTAAAATTTTGTCATTTTAATTTATTTTCTTTTTTATAACCATTTGTTCCTCAATTTCTGGGAAATGCTTATTTTTCAGATTACCAATTCAAAAAATTCGAAACAATTTTTATTTAAATAATAAAAATACAAATATTTAAAACAGAATATGTTTTTTATTTCTTTCAGTGACAATAATTTTATTTTTATTTTTTATTTTTAGGACTAGTTTCGAGCACCGAGCTCTTTGTCAACTTTGTAAAAATATACTAATTTTAAAAAGGAAAATTTCTGCTATTTATAATGGCTTAATAGATGGCATTGTATGGCATTTTGTCATTCAAAATATACGGATTTTGTCTGTGTTCGTATATTTGAATTTCCTCCGCATGATCTAATTTGTTCCCTTTCGGTATTCTATGTAGAATTTCAACGTTGTTGTCAAAACTCGTACATTTGTGATGCTGTTCCGTCAGATGTTGCGCAAAATTTGATTTTATATGTGTTTTCCCTACTTCCTTCATATGTTCGACAAATCTCGTTTTGAAATTTCGCCCAGTTTGCCCAATATAAATCATGTCGCAATCGTCGCATTTTATTTTGTACACCCCTGTTTGGTACTCTCTTTGCGTATTGTGTGTATTGATGCGATTTTCAATTTTATTTGAAGTTTTATGTGCTACTTTGTAATTGTGTGTATAGTACTGGTTGTTGCTGTGTCATACTCTATTCAGAAATAGAGAAATAAAAAATTCAGAATCATAACTCTGTTAATTGAAAAAGATCAAGAAAATTCGAAACGAAATCAATTCTGAGAACGTTAGAAGTTGTATAATTTTTCGCACTTTCACGTGATACCTATAGAATTATAAACAAATTTGAAAATGTACCGAATTTTTAAAAATTTTGAATATTCATTTGTTAACCTCTAAATAAATGCTAAAGCAAAACGTAATTTTTAAGACATTTGGTGTTTTTTATCAATCAACGCCCCCGAACTGATTTGTTCCGAAAATTGTAAGGACATTTAATCTAGTTACGAACTGATAAGCCTATGATTATGCAAAAAATCAATCCTCTCATCAGGCTGTGGGACTGATTGTAATACAATTTCCATTACTCTGCTTACTCATTTCGTTCCATCACCACAAACATTAAATAAATTTAAATGAATGTTATAAAACTCTCCAGTTTAGTTATGCAAATTGCAAACTCTTTGCGTCTATTCGTATTAAAATCCCAAAAATGTCAATGTCATTATTGTTTGGTAGCAGTATACAAACACTTTAAAACTTTTAGGCACACAAAAAAAAACCAATTTATTTATTTTAATATGTTACACTATTCTATACAGTTATACACTTGTTATTGTGATTTTGGTAGTTTCACTTCTTTCAATAATCCACGAATGCAAAAATCTGATGAAGAAGTCGCAAATTGATGTCGACCTGTACCTGAAAGAAAATAAAAACAAATTGATGAACCATTCTAAATATTTATGTAATTTGTACTTAGCTTATAGTCACTATTTTGATGTTATCCATCAAATGTATTGCCACAATTCTTTAATTATTCTGTAACCTAAATAATATTGTACACTAGTTATTCTTAAATTTATGTTATAAAAGAAAATTTATATTACATTTTATGTATTGATAAAATATTTATCTGTCATGTTGACATACGAAAAATCTTGTACAATTTTTCACAACAAATTTAGTTTCGAGAGATATCAAGTAATTTGTAATAATATCGTAAACAACAGAGATAAATATAAAATTAGAAGAGTTAAGCAATAGTGATGTTGGACTGGAAGAAAACGTAAACGTTTTTAGGCATTCTGTGTCTTTATGTCAACCACGAACAATCAACATTGCATAAGAAATCGTGCACTCTAAATACAAATATTATATTCCGGTTCGAGTTGTGATTTAAAGTGTTTTGTACATTTAATAAATATAAGTTTTGTAAAATATAATTATCACCCCTTTTATTTACAAAAAAATCAGCGACAGTCAACGATGGTACAGTCAATTGAAAAACACATAAGCGCCATAAGCGATCATCCACCAAAGTTCCTACTTTAACGGATTCCGGTTTCTTTTCTAAGGTCATAGATTGCCCTGATGGCTATCAATATTACTGGCATGACCTTAGGAAAGAAACCGAAATCCGTTAAAGTAGGAACTTTGGTGGATGATTGCTTATGGTTTGGATTAGATCTTGATACAATAGAAAGCTCCCACTTTTCTGGATTTCTACCAAAATGAAATCGAGAGATTACACGAAAATGCTGGAAATAAGTCTAATTGAGCATGTAAAAGGTCTAATGGGGGCCAAATTTTATCTTCCAGCAAGATAATGCAGCAATTCAAACGTCAAAGGAGACGAAAAAACGGTTTAGCGAGAAAAATATTGAGGTGATGGACTGGCCAGCTTGCAGCCCGCGCCTAAACCCTATTGAAAATTGATGGGGCATCCTTTCACGAAAAGTATTTAAGAATAAGAAACAGTTTCAATCAGTGATTGAATTAAAAAGTCGGGTACGGAAAGTATGGATCGAAACCCGAGTAGAAGACCTCCGGAAATTAGTTTCAAGCATACCCGACAGGTTATTCGAGGCAATTAAAAACCAATGTGGACACACAAAGTATTAAACAATAAAAGAAGTCAGCAGTCCAGGTTACTTTTAAATGATTCTAATGGCCTTTGAATTGAGGCTAATTTAATTTCGCACATCTTTATATTTTTTAATTAAATGAAATTAATACTGTTCGCTATTTTTGACAAAACATTATTTTTTTCTTTTGTAATACTTAAAATAATTCAAATAAATGTAATATAGTTTTTTTAAAAAACGGTATGAGGTTAATTTAATTTCGCTCACTATATATCGATTTTATTTGGAACATTAAAATGAAGATCAGCTAAAATTTATATTTTTTGGTAAATTCCATCTAGAGATATCTAACTCGAATTGAGGCAATAAATTTGTTATGTTTTTGGAACTATTGAGAACTCTAAGTTAACTTTATAATTAGAACATTGCGATCGAATAACTGTGGAACACTTTCCGGAAACGTTAGTTTTTTAGGCTGTTTAAACCCGAAATTACTAAATTTCTGGTTTGTGACTCGAAACGAAGTTTGGTAGCAAGATCTGAAGGTTTAAAATTTGACTGTAAAGCGGAATTTAGAAGTGCACGACACGAAACAAATTTATCATTTGAAACTTGAATTAGAATTGTTGCTGTTGATAAGATCAATTGATTATTAGAGACGTTATTTATGTGATGCGTTCAACTATTTTCCGTTCTATTTTGGAGAGGTTGAGTTTTCGATTGTTCAATTATTAATGGTTCTTTAATGGGTTCTATTTGTTTTCTATGTAAAAGTGAGTGATGCTTTTGAAAATATTGCATACAGGTAGATCTGGTGCGTTGAGTAACCATCTGGTTTGTTCTAAGACCGTCGTTACGTAAGCGTAATTCCTTTACCTTTTGGAACCGATGTGGTGGAAGTTTAATAAAATCCTGTCAAAAAATAAATTATGATTACTCTTATAAATAGGACAAAGAACTGATGGATATTTTTCTGTAGGCGAAGATGCTACTACTAATGCAGTTTTCGCTTTGCGACTAGAATCGGAAATTACTAATTTTTTATAAGGTTTTTATGAGGAATTAATTTTTTTTTATTCAAAAAATTGGCCATCGGCTTCTACACATTTCGCCCATCTTTTAGGTTATTTATGAATACCATGCCAGAAAAACTGCTTGTCTTTTGCGGCAAACCATTCGTCAAGCCATTTTCCAACTTCCTCGAAATTGCTAAAGTGCTGCTCTGCGAGCAGGGTTAGTTAATTTGCGGATTACTAAAATTGTTGCATGCTTTACCAAGTTGAGTTATTGGCGCTACATTGCGGAGGTTGAAACAGTTGCAGCCGGAGGTGGAGCAACAAAGAGTTGTTTTGTTCAAAGTTGTTTAACACATAAAATATTAGAAATGCTATTTTACGACTTTTTTTGTTGGGAGCCTTACAAAATGTCTAAAACATCAAAACATTAATTAAACAATTTGTAACCTTGCTTCGATGTACGAAAATTTCAATACCTGCCGACTCGATTGCGGTTGCCGACATTTTGTTCTATTCCATACATAGGACAATTTTAGCTATATACCAAATAAAAATATATCGAAATTCGTAGCTGACGTTTGAATTACGGTTAAAATATTTTGAGACGCTTGAAGATTGTTAATAGAAATGACTGTTCCAGCTGAGCCTGGGTGTAGCAGAATAATTACGATTTTCTCTTTCAAATTCATTAATTTTAAAATGGTATGTATGCTGAAATTATTCGACTCATTACGGTTAATTTATTTCACAAATATTATACATATACGTACATGTTTGTCATACTAAATTAAACTTAAAACTTGAAAAGTCATTGCATCAATAAGAAACCTCATCACTATTTCATGCATAAGTAATTTTAATTTATATCCCACCCAAGAAAACTATTTCTCATAAACAGAATATATTAACCTCAAAACTTATTTCAACACTAGATCAATTATTTATTACATGTACCTAGAATTAAACTACAAATAAATATACACACCCGCACACCCCAAGAATTTTCCCAACCCCACTCTATTACAAAATACGAGGTATAAAGAGCAGTGGTTACATTTTCAATGATTAAATGAATAAAACAAAATAAGTTGCACGAATTAAAATCTTCTCGTCGAACAATCTAAGAACAATCAAATAAAGATACATGAACAGAGAACATCAAATTTTACAACTTAACCACTAAAATGTAGAACAACTTTTTGTCTATTTGTTTTTTTTACCATTAGACGAAATAGTTTTAAGTTTCCACTTGAAGATGTCGTCTTCTTTTTCTCGTCGTATTTGCTTCTTTATGTATAAAAAAAAACTTTATATTCATTTTTGTACCATTATACGATATTCGAGAAAAGATGTTTAGACTTCTATAGATGATAAGCACGCGCGGGAACAATAAGAAACAGAACAATTTAACTTTAACCATAGTTTGTGAGTTCTGTTTATTTTTCTATGGTTGTAACTAATATAAAATTAAGAAAAATAACTGTTTCAATCCATTCTAATTAAAAAAAAAAAAAAAAAAAAAAAAAGTTGAGTTTGTTTTGCGGTTTTACTTTTTGTGATAAAAACCAATTTTAAATTTGATTGATTTTTATCTCTCTGAGTTTTCTCGAAATTGAACGTTTTTATTTTTTTTTTTGTGTGTGCGGTTTAACAACAATTTATTTTTGTTAGTATGTAGTTGTTTTGTTGTTTTTAGTTAATTAGAAATACTTGAGATATATGGATAAATAAATGAATTATTTTGAGATTGATTGATTGAGTTTTAGTCGAAAGATATATACATATGTTATGAATGAATTTAATTGAAATATTTATAACATTTTAGTTTTTTTGTTTTATGTTACAGATGCACTGAAGGGTGGTGATTTACAAACACAATTAAGGATAGCAAAATTAAATTCGGGATTTTACACAGGGCCATATTTAGATGGACACATTATAACCAATATTACAATGCAAACGGGGACACACGCTTTTCTGCCGTGCAAAGTAAGTTCGATTTTATTATTACGGGAGTTACTTTAAACGGAGTGACTCTCCAACATTCCTTTAATTTACCTATTTGAGTTTCTTAAAATATTATCATAATAATCTTTCAAATATTTTGCTTGGAAAAGGAATTGGGGATTATTAGGTGAAAGTGATAAGCATAGTGAAAAACTGGGCCTTAATTTGAGACCCTACATTGAAAATTTGGCACGGAAGTTTTCGAACTTCATATTTGTGAGAATTTCCTGGTTTCTAGGCTTTCATTAAATGAAAAAAGAGGATTTTCGAAGTGGTTTTGGCCTGCAAGTCTAACGGTTTTTCGATATGTACGTAACCAAAATGTTTCAACAAAACGAAAAAAAAAAGAAAATCCAATTGATTATGAGTATGACTATGTTAAACCCCGCTTTCATTCGCATATTGGTTGATTTAGATTTAATATTATTTTATTTAATATCATTCATTTTCCAACATACTGTAAAATAATTTTTCATAACCTATTTATAATAAACATAACATTTTGATAGGATTAGGCACTTATCTTAATTTATTTCAATTTGCAAAAATTATTGGGTTTGCCTCAGCAAATATTGATTAAATTATTGAGGAATTAAGCTAAGTATTATTAACCTCCATTAATTATACAACTACTTACTATTATTTTAAAACTATAATAAATAAAACCAAATAATAATAATAAAAATACATAATTCGGCTTAATAATTATTATGCTACGTTTACATAATTTTATGAGTATGTCGTTATTACAATTTTATTAATTATTTATAGAAATTGACTGTTTATTAGTTTATATACGAAGTACAATAGTGATAAGCCTATTGTACTTCGTCCAATAATAAAGAAAAGAGAACTACACCTGTCAGTTTTCAAAAAAATTTTATATTTCGCCCAACGTTTCGACAAAATTTTATTTGTCATCTTCAGGGGCTATATGGTGAACAAAAAACCAACAATGTCATATGTACAAACAATACGGATAATCAAGAGTTTAAAAAATTACTTACACTTAATGTAAAACAAAAAACAAAATAAAGACATTTTTATCAGCTAATAATCAATAAAAATTTTGACAAAAATCATTTTAAAAAATTATTTAAATAAAAAACTATGGCAAGAAAAATGCTTTGTCCAAAAAACAACAAAATGGACGAACCACAAATTTTAGTCATTCTACACAGTAGTACATAAGTAAAGCAATTGATTTTATTTCCATTACTATTATTTTTATGTCAAACGTCTACGTTTCCGTCGAATTGTACAGATGTCCTCATCCTGGTTTGTGTGGTTGTGTATACCTTCGTGTCTTCTCTTTCTATTATATTCGTTATCGTCTACTATTGCACAAAACACTGGGGAAATATCATCAACATCACGCCTTTTATTGTAAGTTTTGTGTGTGTATATATGTAAAGTTACGGTTGTAATTGTAATCCGTTTACCGTAGTGGTTTTTTGTATCCAATATTCTGGTGTTATTGAAATCAGGGTAATGACCCATTTCGTGGAATTGTTGAACGACCGCAGTTTTATTTTCCATTTCGATTAGCGGTTTTTTTATGTTGTTCTTATGATTATTGATTCTTTTTTTCAAACATTGACTGGTTTGTCCGACATAAGTTAGATTACAGGTATCATCACGAGTACCATTACCGAGGCAATGAATTTGATAAATGACATTTGTACGTTTATCCATAGGAATTTTATCTTTTAATTTTGTAAAAATGATAAAATTGTCAAAAAAAGCGCATATATCGATACGTCAAGAAATTTCTTACTAAGATGTCGTAAAAACACTCTACTATTGGTGTATTAAAATTATCAGACAAAAACAGTAAGTTCCACTCTAAATTAGATAAAACATTACACTGTTTTCATAGGAAGATTTTGAACTTTCTTATTGATGAGAAATGTCATACAGCACGCCATTCGCATAACAAGTTATATAATTTACAAGAGGAAATTATGAATAGGTTTCCACAGCATGTGTCACATGCTTATCTGACACAACAAAATCATTTTTATACAAGAAAACTGTCACAACTCACAGCCACACATACAAAAAAATTTGTTGCTTTATATAACAAACGATGGAATTCGTTAGATTTGTTCACCAATCCAAGTGCTTTCCTCAACTTAACCAACGTTTGTGTACCTGAGGAGGTGCAATGGCTATTAAACCTTGGTGGAAATTTTGCGGCCACATATCATCAAGTTTTTCCTTTATTTAATATCATTGCCGATTCAGAGGAGATTGTTAAATCTATTACAAACGTCGCATGTCGGGACGTCAAGGGCAAGCATTGCTAACATTATTGCGAATGCACAAAAATACCACAAACATAAGTGTTATAATCTAGCACAAAAGATAATCACGAATGTATATGAAAAGTGTAAAAAATTTTGTAAACAAAATAGAAACATCATTGTGGTACAGTCGGATCCAACCGAAAAATTACAACGTGTGAACAACCAAAATATTTTGGAATTATATAAGAAAAATGTGTTCGATTTATCAGTAAAGAGTTCTTTAATTAATTATAATACTACGGCACCTAAACTCTATGCTTTGCCGAAGACGCGTAAGGAGGGCATGCCCATGAGACCCGTGATTACATCTGTCAACACACCTTCATCACGGTTGTCCAAATATTTATCTGTCATTCTTAAGAAAATGTTGATTGATTATGATTTTAAAGACAAAGTATTTGCAATTACATTTGATTAGGTAGACTGGATGGTTAGTTTTGATGTCGTGTTACTTTTCACTAATATCCCAGTGGATCTGGCTATGAATATCATTGCTGACAAATGGGGTTTACTGAGCCAACTCACAGTAGTTAATAGGGATGTGTTTTTCAAATTGTTGAAATTCTGTTTGGTGGATGCTAATTATTTTGTGTATAACTCAGTGTACTATAAACAAATTTTTGATATGCCTATGGGTAATCCTCTGTCGAGTGTGATTGCTGATATAGTAACGCAAAATTTATTAAATACAACTATATGCAGTTTACCATATAGACCGAAATTATTAGTCAAGTATGTTGATGACATTTTTTCGGTTTTACCGGTACACTTGATTGATATGATTTTGAGCGCTTTGAATTCGTTTCATAATAAGTTGAGATTCACTGTCGAGTATGATAAAAATAACGAACTGCCTTTTTTGGACGTCTTGGTTAAGCGTGGAATTGATGGTGTCGTGACTACGGATTGGTACCAAAAAAACATCGCCTCGGGACGTTTGTTAAACTATTATTTCAACCATCCTATTATTCATAAACGGAACACTGCATACAATTTAACACACCGTGTGCTAACGTTGAGTTCGGTTTGTTACCACAAGAAAAATATTCAAAAATTTTTCCATATTTTAAAAATGAACAGCTACCCGATTTGGTTTGTAAAACGTACAGTTAATTTTTTTTTACAAAAAAGAGGTAATGAAACATTGCAAACTGAGAATGTACATAACGCTGAAATAACACATTTACACACACACTAAATAAAAAGTACAAGAGTTTGATATACATTGAAGGTCTTTCGGAAAAAATAAATAAAATTACACAAACATATACAGAAGACGTGCAAATTGCGCCTAGGAGTAATGGGTGCCTACGCACAAAATTAAAAGATAAAATTCCTATGGATAAACGAACAAATGTCATTTATCAAATTCCTTGCCTCGGTAATGGTACTCGTGATGATACCTGTAATCTAACTTATGTCGGACAAACCAGTCAATGTCTGAAAAAAGAATCAATTATCATAAGAACAACATAAAAAAATCGCTAATCGAAATGGAAAATAAAACTGCGGTCGTTCAACAATTCCACGAAATGGGTCATTACCCTGATTTCAATAACACCAGAATATTGGATACAAAAAACCACTACGGTAAACGGCTTACAATTACAATTACAACCGTAACTTTACATATATACACACACAAAACTTACAATAAAAGGCGTGATGGTGATGATATTTCCCCAGTGTTTTGTGCAATAGTAGACGATAACGAATATAATAGAAAGAGAAGACACGAAGTTATACACAACCACACACACCAGGATGAGGACATCTGTACAAATCGACGGAAACGGAGACGTTTAACATAAAAATAATAGTAATGGAAATAAAATCAATTGCTTTACTTATGTACTACTGTGTAGAATGACTAAAATTTGTGGTTCGTCCATTTTGTTGTTTTTTGGACAAAGCATTTCTCTTGCCATAGTTTTTTATTTAAATAATTTTTTAAAATGATTTTTGTCATAATTTTTATTGATTATTAGCTGATAAAAATTTCTTTGTTTTGTTTTTTGTTTTACATTAAGTGTAAGTAATTTTTTTAAACTCTTGATTATCGGTATTGTTTGTACATATTACATTGTTGTTTTTTTGTTCACTATATAGCCCCTGAAGATGACAAATTAATTTTGTCGAAACGTTGGGCGAAATATAAAAATTTTTTGAAAACTGATTGATGTAGTTTTCTTTTCTTTATTATTGGACTGATAAGCCTATTCTACTTCGTATATTTTTATTAATGATTTCCATCAGTTCTAAGATTAGCGGGTTATCAGCAATCTCACAGGATATTCGAAATTTTTCTTTTCTCATACCGTAGAGTGCCGATTATAATACCATGGTTCACTATATGGAAAATCTCAATATTTTGATTTTATTTTAAATCCAAATAGTAATTCAGGTACACTATTTGAAACGGTATACCATTAATGATAATGGTACACTATTTAGTTTAGAATTTGAATTGCTTAAGAAACAAAGTTACGCAAGGCTTGTAAGGTGGTATAGCTGTCATTCTGTTCGCAAAGCGTTTTTGAACTGATAACTGATTGAAACATCTAACGGTTGAAGAAATAATGTGGGTTTTTTTTGGTGGAACTATCATCGGTTGTAAATTGCACAATTTTTTTAAAATTTTTAATACTTTCAGCTTGTAGATGGCATCTATGATGGACATTGTGCCTTATAAGATTTCTCTATCCGTTTGGTCATTAGATCGGTCATCATCGAGCCGTCATCATTCACAACTAGATGGGTAATTTTACCTTCGGAATTTTCAAATAATTCTACGATTTTTTCTTGGGTCTTGTCAAATTAGCACGGAGTTTACCCGTATTAAAAATCAACCGTTTCGGAATGTTTATCTTTTTCTGGTTGAATGATGTAATAAAATTTTGAACTTTATCGCGATTTCATTTGCCGGATTGCTCATTTGTTGACTTTGATGAGTTATAATTATTGTTTTTTTTTTGAGTTAACAATTTATTAAGTTTATCAATTTGCAAAACCAATATTAAAAAATTTAAGCCATTATTTTACCTTAGAGGCCTCTAAAAATTACCTATGAAAGAAATCATCTACAGATACTTATTATACTAACGATAAGAATTAAACACTACAAAAAATACTAAGATTAAAAATTTCTAAAGTTAACAATTTTATAAAAAAGTTTTTTTTGTGAACATAAAAAATATAAGATTGGGATACAAGAAACTTCATAGTACATACATAAGTATACTGAAACCCAACGATATTTTATTGTACACCACGAAATGATCTAGTCAGTGAATCAATGCTCCCATATGATATTCTTATAAATAAATGAATAAAAATCAAGAGTGGAAGTGGTTAAATAGATGAATTCTTAACTAACTTTTAAAGCTAGAAATTCGCTCCGTGATTTTAATATTGTCCGGCAAGTTATTATACAAATTGAGACCTCTTCTAAAAATGCTATTTAAGGTGGTTGAGTGTGGCAAAACTATTCTACATATATAACAACTTCGTTTGGGTATTATGCTCATGATACAAATAGTTATTAGCAAAATCGAAACTTGTTTTAGGCATTTTGCATGCAGTTTTATGTATGCAGACCATCAAATCAAAATTGATCGAAAAAAGTTGTTCTTGTATAAATCAACAGTATGCGTTCGGAAGGATAAATTAAACATATTCCTAATCGCTCTATTTTGCACAATTTGAATTTCTTGCAATTTATATTTAGGTGCAGAGATAGGACTAATACACTACAAAATAGGGCGAAAATAAGCAGATTATACTGATTTTAGAACATGTTCTGGAAGAGCAAAATATATTCTTTTAAGTAGTTCAGCAAGACCAGAAAGCCTCTTAATCATGAAGTCAATGTGGGGAGCCCAACTTGATTGAATATAAAAATCTTGTTTCTACAGTAAACTTCTCTGATCCGTTTATTCCTGCACGAGAAATTATTTCTTGAAAAGGGTGCAATATATCGCAATTTTTTTTGCTTCCCACCTAAACATGTCGTAGTTGATCACAATTTTTTTCCCCCTTTGCTTTTTAAACTACTCAATTACCATTGTTTCAGGAAATTCTGACTTTCACCTGTAACTTTTTTTTGATTTCTTTGTGATTTCATTAAATCAATTTCGCGAAAAACCCATTTCCTTATTTATATAAGAGCGTTGATACCTAGTAATTTTTTCCAAAGAATTGGGCGACTCACCACGGTTTACTCGACCCAGAACTTCCAATTTTCTATGGTTGAAATCCAAATAGTATTCCATGGTATGATATTTGAAACTTTCTAACTAATAGTATGCCAGTGGTGCCCTATTTGGGGAGGTATTCTATTCGGCACTTTACGGTATCAATTAATTCCGTGATAGTTTTAACTTTAGCGATATTGTACAGTTTCGTGGTTCTAAAATGCAAAGGTTTGTTTAAAATCAATTTTAGAATTTTGTTCTGTTGTATTTGGACAGTTTTCATATGTCTATATTGGGACAATCGCCCTAAACTGGACAAATCGCATGCTGCAATACTGGTTGTATTACCACTTTAAATAAAGTTAATTTTTTATGCTTAAATAGTGCAAATTACCGATTTAGAAGGCTATAGAGAGAGCAAATGTATTTTTGTACCTTTTTAATTGTTGTTGTGATACGTTTTTGAAATGTTAGTTTAGGATCTAATGTTATTCCAAGGTAAGAGATTTATTTTTGCCAGTTAACTTCATTTCCTAGTAAATTTAGTTTTCGTCGAGGAATGCATCTATGTATCTGCACGTCGCGTCGCCTGTTTAAGAATATGGCATTGGTTTTGTCCGTGTTAATTTTAATTTTCCAGGAAGAGTAAAACTAAATGAGAGTAACGAAAGCTTTTTTCTAAATTATGCATTATTTCATTAGGATCTATTGAGGATGTATACAATATGCTATGTGATCAGCCAATGATGCTACCAAATAGTTACCTAGTTTTGTAGATCTGACGCGTAGCTATTGTAGAGAATTGGACTAATAACAGATTCTTGTGGTACAATTGCAACAACAGGAATTCACTCAGATGGTGCGGTATTTAAATATAATTAAAATTTTCTTTCATGTAGAAATCTTTGAACAAGTTTCATTAGTTTTAACGGAAAACCTAGTTGGAACAATTTGTTGACCAGCTCATCATGCATAGTACAGTGTCAAAAGCTATCTCTTTATCTAAGGCTGTGCCCCTGTTGACATTTTTTTTACTCTTTGAGTTTTTATGTAACGAACCAGAAGTTTGATGGTTGCAAGAATGAGCTTCACAGAATCCAAATTGGTAATTTGGAATGACTTTGATTTCATTATTTCGAAAATCGTGTACAGTATATTATACCGTTCAAGATATTGCAAAAACTACCTACAAAAACAAGGATATATCTTCGTCATTATCCCAGAGGCATTTGAGGGTACCAAAATAACGTTCCTCCAAACTTAAGTACCAAAAGACGCAATACCATAGTGAAAAATGCATTTGCACAATCAGATAAGGCCACATGCATGACCATGTGCTGTAATATACAGAAATATAGAGATGTACGAGAACACAGAGCAAATAGAAGGGAAGTTGGCGAAAAACGTTACGAAAGCAGCGGAAGATGAAAGTCACTGTGACGATATATTTTTTTTGTAATTTGTCTTCTAAAACAACTGCTAAATTTACAACTTTTCTACGAGTTAGTAATTTGACATTTCTATTTGTACACATGTATTATTGAACACTGTTTCAACTAAACACAAGTAGTGTATTTGTGCCGATCCTACCGCAAGTTGAGATTGGGATTGGTGACGACATTAGCATAAACGTCTACGTCATCATATTAAATGTCAAAGATCATTGCTCCCATGTTAAAGATCATAGGTCAAAGATCAGTGGTTAAATGTCAATAGGTTAAAGGTCAAAGGTCAAATGTCAAATGCCTTAAGGGTAATGGTTAATAGGTCAAAGGTCAAACGTCGAAAGTCAAAAGTCAAAAGGCCAAAGGCCAAAAGGGCAAGGGTCAAAGACCAAAAGGTTAAAGGTCAAAAGGTTTTACAAAATGGTAAAATTTAGGAAAAACGGTAAAAGTTAATTACAATTTTAATTGCACAAGTAAAAGAAGACATAATTGAGCAACTTACATGAATTTTCTCTGATATTACTCCAAATATGGCTCAATTACAAACAGAGTTTTTTATAGTATTTTCCTAACCAAAAAATGTTGATTTATGTTTACCAATATATTCTTTAAAACTGCAGCTGTTCAACCAAAAATTACAGGTATGGTCCTGCAAGCTTCGTTTCGTCGCTCTTTGCCAGTTAGTGTCTGAGCAATAGCGGCGCAAAGTTGTAGGGCGGACGAAAACGTTCCAGTGCGACCGGCGTGTAAGTTTAAGTGAAAATTCAATAGAGGAACATTTTTGTAAAAACTTGCTAAAATTCTTTCTAGAAAGCCTACTTGTTTTACTGATACGCAGATACATCTAATATAATTTTTCGATGTATTAGTCACTAGGAAAAGCGATATAAAAAATAATTATATTTATTCGTTTATCACTCACACCACTCAATGTGTATATCACACGCACTACTAACGCCAATTGATATTTGAGCATTTTCAGTTTCTGTTCTTTGTTCTAATGTATATACAAAATATCAAAAACGTGTTTTTTATTTTTCGTAATCACATTTTGCAGTGAAAATGATGTTAATCGAGGAAATCCTCGATTTCTCTCTCTTTGAAATAATGCATTTTTAAGTGGTCAAATAATTATACTTTTTTTGGCAGAAATAATCAAACCCCGGTTTTTCGTGAACATTAGGGTGTCCATTATGAGAATCCATGGTCATTTATTTTTTACTATGGCGCCTTTTTTAATTGTTGAAATTTAGGCCACGACACGTTTTCCTAGCGTTTTCGCTCAAATAACAATTTATTGTTAAACATAGCTTTTGTACTTAAATAATTGTGGATTCTCATTCTAGAAGGGTTTAAGAGACATCATGTTTTTTTAGATTTTTCAAAGTGATTTAACACGTTGAAAACTGTACGTGGACGTTTTCAACACAGTGTGACCGCCGAGGGTTTAGAATTAAAACAATTTATAGAATTTATAATGTTTTTAGAAATTGTTGTTATTAAATAAATTCTATAAATATAAAATTCTTTAAACGTTTGAAATTATATCAATTCTATAAATTCAGTAAACTCTACAAATCATGTCTAATAATCCAATAAGTTTCTTAAACTCCATAAATACTCTAAATTCTGTATTTTTAGTAAATCTTTTAAACCTAATAAATTCTATAAATTTTATAAATTCTGTAAATTTTGTAGGTTCTTTGACTTCTATTAATTGTATTAAGTGTCTCTGTTTTATAAGTTCTACAAACTCAAATTTTACTTGTTTTGTAAACACAACAATTTCGGTAAATTCATAAACTTTGAAAATTCAATAATTTCTATAAATTTTATAAATTTAATAAATTCTATAAGTACTCTTAATTTTATAAGTTCTATAAATTCTCTGAATCTTTCTTCTTCTTCTGCATTTTGAAACTTCAATAAATTCTTTAAAATTTACAAATTTCATAAATTCTTTAGTTCTTATTTAATTTTCAAATTCTATAATTTTTAAAAATCAAACAAATTCTATAAAGTTTATAAATTCTCTAAATTCTACATAGTCTATAAATATTATAAATTATATAAACTCCGTAAATTCAATAAATTTTATAAGTTCTTTAAATTTTATATATTCTATCGCTTCTATAAATTCTACAAACCAAAATTTTACCTATTCTAAAAATTCCATAATTTCTATAAATTCTATAAATTTTAAAATTTCTTCGAATTCTACAAATTTCATAAATTCAAAAATTTCGGTAAATTCTATGAACTTAAATAACTCTATATATTCCATAATTTCTATAAATTTTATAAATTTAATAAATTCTACGAATAATTCTATCGATAAAGTTTTAAAATTGAGTAAATTCAGCAAGTCTCATAAGTTGTTTAGTCTTAAAAATTCTGTAAATTTGATAAATTCTATAAATATTAAGAATTTTTTAAATTCCATTAATTCTATAAATTATGAAATCTACACAAATTCTAAAAATTTTATAAATTCTTTAAACTTTATAGATTCCAGAACCCAACCCGTTCTATAAATTGTTCAAGTCTGTCAGCTCTTTAAATTCTACAAACTCATATTTTACTTATTTTAATAATTCCATAAATTCTATAGATTCAATAAATTCGTCAACAAATCGAATAATTTTTGTAAATCCTACAATATAAATTTTATTATTTCTAAGAATTGTGTAAAGTCTAAAAATTAAGTAGGTTAGTTGAAATGGCACAGAATTTATTACCTTTACTCTTACTGGAACCATTTTGAACTGTCAGGTAGCGTAGAATATTGCGCACTTTACTATTTTCGAGATCGGACAAATTGTCCATCTTGAACTTAAGTATTTAAATAAATTTTGCGTACTAATGACGGACATGAGCCAAGGAAATGAACCATAGTCACTTCATTCTCCTTGTCTAAACAGCTTATACAGAAGTCAATTGCCTCTAAACCTTGCCTTCACGAGAGGTTAAGTCTAGTTTTGGCCAGATTTGTCTTGCATCATTTCAAGTGAGGCTGTCAGTCCAACCTTATCAGGTTATGCAATATCACAGGGCCCTCCAGACTGGCTGTTTTCGGTTTAAGCAGGTGGAAAATTCAGTAAGTTGATGAAATTATTTTATAAATTCATTAAATTTTATGAATTTTTTAAATTTTGTAAATTTTTTAAGTTCTATAAATTGTTTTAACTGACAGAGTTCTGTAAATTCTATTAATTTAAATTATTTTTCTAAAATTTCTCAATTTTTATAAATACTAACATAAAAATTCTTTGAACTCTGATAATTTTATAAAATCGATAAATTCTATAAATTTCATTCATTTAAATTCTTTAAACTTTGTAAATTGCACAATTTTACAAAAAAAATATTTTCCTTCTCACTCCTTATAAAATGAATGTTATTGTTTAATGTTAAATGTTGTTTTAACACATTTGTTAAATCTTTTTAAATCTCGCTACGGCGATGTAGTACCGTTCGTACAATTGGCCATACATGATTGAAATCAAGTGTTTCCTATTTTGCTGGTTTTCTCATTAAACGTGATGCATCGCTTAGGCTAAAAATTTGGTGGCGATATTTCCGCTGCAAATAAGCTCTTATAGCCTCGAAGGACACTTCCATTGTCCCAAAATTAAAATCCTTTTCGAAACGCTGTAGTAGAAACATTAAAATAAATTAACAAAATTAAATTAAAAAATTTAATTAAAAAAGAATAGCAACACTAATTTTCTTAGCGATAAATCAATAAAACGATTTTGTAGATACAATTTTGCATCGTCACCAGCGATTTGTTTATTATTTCCATTGTTCAAGAGCTGATAAAATCATAATTTTTTTGAAACAACTTTCCTGCAAGTAGGATTCTGGGCCAAGGGACAAAATTATTAAATTCATCAATTATATATCGCCGTTCGAGCTTGAATTGCTCCCATCAAATTTATAACTCTAATTGGAAGTCGGCAAAATCTGAATTTCTGAATTTGTTTGTTTGGCTCCGAAACCTGACTAAATTGTCAGGGATGAGAAAAGAGAACGCAAAAGGGAAATACTCTAAAACTTCCAAAAGTAGCCACCTTTATATTTTGACCAGCTCTTTAAATTAATCACTTTTTGTCAGTCTCTGAAATATTATTAATAATTTTTTGTTACATTTGAAGAAAATTTTCCTTTTTAGCCTGATTATGAATTTTCAAATTATTAGATTGTTTTATTGTTTAAACTAAGCACCACCATATATTGACCAATATTTCTGGGACCCTTGAGTAGTGAGTTAAGCGGAGCTTCCCTGAATATAGTTTTTTTTAGTACAAGAAAGACTATAATTACATAAAATTATGTTAAAATTTCCAATTCCGGAATAACCGACACCAAAATATGGGCCGGTATTCCGGAATACCGTAATTCCGAATTCCGGAATTGGATGCCCATATATACAAAATCAGATGTACAGACATATTTGCTCTTATATATGTACTATAATAATGAATTGTATTTAAATTCATAAGTAAACTGACAAAAAATACAAGATGGCGGATTTGTCTGTTTTGAGACCACCATATAAGGTTACATGTATTAATGTGATCTGATAAAAAATCCAAGATGGTAGATTTTTTCTGTTTTCCGTTTGACTTTTTTGATTTAATGACGTAGATATTTATACTGATGATGTTACCCTTAAGAAATGAGAAAATAAAATGTAAAAAATTCCATTTCAACAAATTAGAAAGCTAAAATAAAAAATAAAATTCTGGGCAAAGGTTAAAAGTCATTGCTCCCAAGGTCAAAGGTCTAAGGTCAAAAGGTCTTCCCTGTTGTATGTAGAATTCTGATATAAAAATTCAAATACTCAATAACTCAAATTATGAGGTCACAATACTCATTTCTGCCCCTACTTATCGAATCCTGAGATGTTTTTTCGAATACTGATTTGATTATCGAATTCCGGCATGCCATTTTGAATATTGAATTCCAAAACCCAAACTCTGATGTGAATTATCATAAAGTCAAACGCTGAAAAGGTTTATCGAATTTTGACATGAGATATCTAATTCTTTGATATAATCTTCTCGAGAAATCAGAATTCGATATATCATTCCAAAATTCGAGATCTTGTGTCATAATTCGATATACCGTACTAAAATTCAATAAATTTTGTTGAAATATGTGATGATATTATATCCAATTCTGATATGATATTTCGGATTTTGAGATGCTACAGATGAGACAAGATTTTCGAACTATGGAATGATAACGAAATTCTGATGTATTGAATCTAGACATAAATAACTCAAATTCTGGCTTGATATATCAAATTCTGTCGAATAAAAATTCATATTCTGACATGTTATATCGAATTTTAACGTCGTATGTACAATTCTGACTCCAACAATACTAATTCTGACTTCAGACATATCCAGTTTAGGAAGCATTACTCTAATTTTGACAGGATAAATCAAATTCCGGCTTGATATATCGAATTCTGACTTATAAATTCAAATTCTGATATGAAATACCGAACTACATACTACATCATAAATTGACATTCTGACACTTTGATTTACCATGGCTTGGCACGATATTTGGAATTTTGACATAATCAATTCAAATCCTGGCTTGAACTACGCCATAATATGATTGACACATATGACATATATATTTTGACAATAAACATGTAAATTCTGGCATGACGCGTCAAATTCAGACGTGATATATCAATTCTGAAATCATAAATTCAAATCCTGACATGATATATAAAATTCCGACCGAACAATTTCAAACTCTGATATTTCGTATCGAATTCTGACATACTGTATCAACATCAAAAAGTCAAATTCGACATGACATAAAATTCAGTCATATCGAATTCTGACATCACAAATTTCATTTCTGACATGAGTTGTCATGAAATATAAAACCATGAAACAACCATCACAAATTCAAATTCTTACTGCGGCAACACAGATCAGATATAGAATTCTTACATAGGATATAGAATTCATAAATACAAATTCTGATATTGCAAATCTAAGACTGACATAATTTATCGGATTCTGACAAGATAATTCGAATTCCGGCATCAAAAAATCAAGTTCTCACATGATTGTGATTCTGGTATAATATTTCGAATATGTAGCGTGACGAATTTTGGCGTGTATGTTGACTACTGACATAAGATCTAGAATTCTGACGTCATAAATGCCACATCTGATATTGTATATCTAATTATGACATGAAGTATGTAATTCTGACATAAAATATCGAATTCTGACACCAAAGATTCAAATTCTGGCATGGCATATCTAAGTCTGATATGATTTATCAAATCCTGATATGAAATATTCTTTTCTGAAATAAAAATTGAAACTCTGACGTGACTATCGGATTTTAACATGGTACCTTGAATTCTGATATCATATGAAGATTTCTGACATAATTTATTGGATACATACACATTAGGTTGATATAACTGGTAGCTAATTCCTGCTGGCTTTGCGGACGCAGCTCCGTTTACAAAGTTTTACATTAAACGTCCAGCCAAGCATTTCAAGGGAAATAACCCGATACCCCATTAATTTAAACGTACTCCGTTGAGGGTGTTTGGTTATACGAAGGTTTTTGTTGACCAACCTCTCTAAATTTGATAAAAAATAAATATTGATGTGAAACTTTTTCATAAACGGCAGCTAACATTTATTCGAAAAAATAAAAAAAATAAAAAAATTATCTGTTCAAATACCACGTTCCAAAATGACATAAAATGAGATTCTGAAATTGAAGTTATCGCATATGGGCAACTAGGATATAACTTGATTAATTCTTAACTGATATGGATGAAATCCAACGTATACGAGGGAATTTAGGATGCATCTTAGATTATTCTTAGCCGATTTAGATAAAATCTGGCATGTGCGATGGAACTGTGAATTAGGTTGAAACTCGTACAATTCTTAACAGATTTTGATGAATAACGACACGTGCGAGATGAAATGCGATTCTGATATGAATTTAGATAAAGTTTTGGAATATGACCAATTAGCATTAAACTTGGGTATATTTTAACTGATTGTGATAAACTTTGAACGATAATTATAAGAACTTTTGAAATTCTGATCATTTTAGGTGAAATTTGGCTATTTCTTTATCGATTTTCGATGGAAATTGGATTAACTAATAAATAAGCAAACAAATTAAAATGTTTCAATTGGTATGAAAATTATTTTATTTCTCTTATTAGCGTATGTGTTTAAGCACCAAAGAGAATTTCAATTTACAGTTCAAAAACTACCTATTTGAAAACGGTTAGCATTACTGTCGGAATAGAGCAGCTCAAGGTATACATAATCAAATTATTATTAATCTCTTCTAATATTATGCTCAGTGGTTGTAAGAAAAATCAAAATTTCTGTTGTTTCTTGTATTTAATCGAAAAAATTATACCATGGAAATGGAAAACCATTTGGTCTCACGTTGCTACGCCTCCACATGTGATGAAGTGGTCAATAATGCGGGAAACATTCGTTTTCGGCGTGCAAAACAGAGAAAAATGCCTGTATTTCACATGTTTGGCAGAAAAACGCAGGGCCCGGATTTTCCTTTTATGTTTCATTATTATTTAGCTTGACTAGGGCCCAGATTTTGCTTAATCTGCATCATGATACGTTTAGATAGATGCGTTTTATTTAGGACAGTAAACGTTAACAAAATTCCTGTGCCAGCCACAACACAAAGAGAATGTACAAATTAAAATGTTGGGTAAGTGGTACATATACTGACGTTAATTACGAAGGCAATATACTTGGTCAAATTATTACCTAACCAGGAAATAGCTACAACGATTTGTTTAAAATGTTAAGCGGCCGAGATCATTGAGTGAAATTTTAAAAAATATCTTATAATGTCATTCGAATAGAGATACAACTCAAAAAACCATTAATTTATATTATTTAACTTTTTGTTGTTGGGTTGTTTTATTTTTTGCTTTTTGTATTTTGATTATCTTTTTGGTAAGGATGAAATGATAAGAAGAGTAGATGTTATTCTGTCATTTATCAAAATACAAGGAATGATGTTATTATTATTTTGTATAAATGTACGTTTCACAAAAATAAATATTCATATTCCAGTTTAGTTGTTTTAGTGTATTTTCATTTGTAGGATAGGAACCTCCTTAAAGACAAAAAAGTTTGATTATTATTTAAAAAATTAATGATGGTATTTTCATGTACAGAGTTAGTGCTTATGTACGCAGATGCAGACTTATACATTTTTGATGTAAATTTATTACACACACAACGTATATGAACGTGGTATTCACCCTATTCGTTAATCATTTCAATTAGATGGTGTCACATATTTGTCACGCAACAAGACAAGAACGAGACGACTTGTAGAAGCTTTCATTTACTTTAGAATTAATTTATTGAAGCATGCGGATTTCGGAAACTTTAACCATCTAAGCTTTGTTAGAGAAACATAAAATAATATAATAAAAACTTTTACATAAAAACCCACGTAAAAGGAGAAACATGTCTAAGCAGCAGTATTTTATTTAAAACGAATTTAGATGTAGAATATTAAACTTCCCACAAACAAATGAAAAATTGAACGCAGCTTTTTAGAGTTCAAGAAAATCTTTTGCCTCTAGCACTTAATAATTTTTATGGGAATTGTTTATTAAAAAAACATGCCTCTGACAGCTTCAGATAGCACAATTCGACATACTAACTATTTAACACCATGAAATTGTCTAGAAATTAATTTTTATGTTTTGCCGCCGATACACCTATACCTACACCCAGTTTTATTGTATTTCTTGGTAATGAAATCTAAGCCAAAAACAAAAATAATTTACTCAACCAATTTTTTTTTTTGTTTTGTTTTTTTTTAATTTATACTTAGAATTGATTAATTCTATAGTCGGTTAACAACCGTAACAATTTAATTAAACTCAACACTTGCAAATTTGTAAAATGTAATTTTCTATAAAATTATACATAATTTCTAATTACGGATTCGGCTTAAAAGTTTTCTCAAGACAACCGATCGTTTTTTTTAATACGCTATCTATATATTGTTTAGGGTCAATTAAGTGATTAAATTTAACTTTCGATGAATTATTTCAATGTCTAAAAATTAAAATTTTGTTTTAAGCGTAACGGTAAACAACAAGTTAGTAAAGGTTTTATTTTAACACAAACATTTGCTTCACGTCCTGTTTTAATTAAAAACTTATTTTTTCTTGTTATCCAGCCTCTCATTAATTAAAATTATCCGTTGTCGAGAATAGGATTTAAGAAATTGCACTAAGCGAGCGAAAATTTTGATTTTTCATGTTTATATTTTCTATCTGTCCTATACTTCCTAGTTCCAAAATTCGAATATTCAAACGCTCGAAGACCCTGCAGGCTGTTAGTGTTTGCGAAAAAATATCAACCGATGCAATAACTCATGAAAGAAACTTTCTGTATCGGTGAAAGTATCTATTTACCTCAAGTTTTTACCTGTAACCATAAATTAATCAACGAATCAATAATTCTAGAATATTCTCATAACGAATTTTCCGCAGGTATGTAACACCAAAGGAAATACAGAAAGATAAGATAAAACATATGGGACATTTTTAAATGAAAACGTTACAAATTCTTAATTATGCTCCCTGAAATATTTTCATAAATGTTTGAATTTCAACATATGTATTATAAATGTGATTTATTTAAACCAAAATATAAATAAAAAATCTTAACAACAGCATTCTTGTCAAATTGAAATAAAAGCTTACTAAAATTCGTGTGGTTATTAAGTCAATATACATTACATAGATGGCAGTAATGGCAGTACAAATTCTGTAAAATCGAACCAAAAATGCCACCTGGGGAAATTTCAAGTTTAAAAACTGTAGGAAAAGCAAAACAATTTCACAAAATATTAAGAACGTGGCATAATTTTGTAATTAAATAATTTTTTTCGTATTTTTCTGTGAACATCTTAGACATCTGTTGTACACTAGTAAAACTAAATATAAATTTAGCAAGTATTATTTGAATTCGTCAGAGCCAACTTTGATGTATTTTTCGAAATGAAAGTTTGAAAAATATATTTTAGAAATAATTTAATTTTGATATTTCCGCAATTAATGTTTATTTAATACCAATATAGCCTTCTTGTATATTGTTGTTAAAGATATTTAGAAAACTTTTATAAAAATGTTTTATTATATTTTTGCTTTTTTCATTGAACAACTTGGAGTAAAAACACCATTTTTACTATGGATTCCTATGGAAATCAGTGACAAGTTATGCCACTAAAAACCTTCTAAAAATACGGCATGATGATTATGGCTCTATACTCTAGGGGGATCTGGTGCAAATTAGTTAGTTTTCAATTTGTGCTTTAGAAAATGTCTGCAATATCATTTGTTGTGAAGCTTATTATTTCGGCGTGGTGTTCACCACAAGTTTGCATAAGTCAGCTTATAGTATATCAATTTACAATTAACAAAAGAAAAATAATAAAAATTGTTTGACTTATTATACCCAGAATTAACTCCAAATATAAACTTTTCGATTAAATTTAATTAAAAAGTATTTGTTACGAAAGTAAAATACATTGTAGACATGTTTCTTGGAATTATTAATTAATTTGTATAACCCCCTTTATATAGAACCATTTTTAGTTACATGTACATAGGTATGTATTTATTCTGGGAAGAAAACTCTACAAAGGATACATTTCGTAAATATGTACAAGGAATTGAGCTCAAGTATAATGCTGAAATCGAAAAGTTTTTAATTATATTAGATTGGGTTTTGCCAAATTTTTCTTTTTATTTATTTAAGATGTTTATTATTTTTTTTTTGATGTACGAGTATAGCTTACGAGACAGATTCTAAAACCATTTTCGTTTAGTTTAAGTGGAAAGCGATTCAAATTTTAGCTTTGAAATACTAAAGAACTTTTTTTGCAAAAAATCAAAATAAATAATTTGATTTATAATAAGTTAACGAAATCTGAAAAGTCGGAAAAATTACCAAAAAATTATATTTAATTAGTTTTTATTTATTTGAACTTAAATTTCATATGTTATTTAGGACATTATTAAAATTTCTTATGATGAGTTTTGTATTTCACAGCTTCATCGTGAAACATTGTTGTAATTTTGATTTATTTAAAACCTACCTTCAAGATTTTCTGAAAAAGAACTGTGATTTCTTTCTAGACTTCCATTCGTCTGTGGATGATATGCGGTTGTTTTACCGTTATTGTTTTCATTAATTTGCAAACATTACAAAAGAAAACGCTGAAAAAATTAGAGCCCTGTACCCGAATTTCGGTTCAATGATAAATGAAAATGAGAAATGACTTGATTTTTTATTTCGCATACCTTAAATAAAAATGCAACCGACTAGTTGAAATAAAAAAATCAAGTTATTTCTCAATATCTTTTGTCATCGAACCGAAATTCGGGCCCTGATCAATTGTCAATGATTATGGTCAAATTTTCATATGAAATGTTCAGTTAAAGCTCCAGCTACCGTTTGACTTTCTTTGTCTCTGGGACTGCTAATGAATATTTGGTTAAATCGGCCTGTACGGTTTAATGAATTTTTGATCTTCGTACGTTACATTTAATGGACTTCCAATAATCCTCCAGGGACATTTATTTATGAATAATACTTTATTTTGTTTTTGACAGTTTCGCAACTTATTGGTAAAATAATTCAGTAACATTTTCAGCTATTATAATTTAAGGGATAATAACACATTGTGTGGGCGAAGTCAAGGGTAAGAACGAAGCGATATTTTTAAATTCGGTTTTCAATACATGTTTATATAAAACAGTGTGTATATTTCAACACGAATTATTATTATTTTTTTAATGTCCTCCGCAAGCGGAAATCTACTAGTCAAAATTTCCAATAGAAAAGAAACCGAAAAAGATTTACAGAAAGATGTCAAAATCTATGTTGAATATAATACGAGTATACACACGAAATACTCACAAGTAAAAGACCAAAAAACTTAAATGTTTATATTAAATAAATAAATATTAATTTGTGTAACATCATTAACAATATATTTACTAATCACTTCTAAATTTTACGACACCCCATTTTGAGTATGAGCTCATTCACAATAGGGTGTATTGGTGATAGTGTTGGTGACGTGGTACGTTAACTGTTGAATAATCAGTATTATGTGAATTTACATCAAGTGATTTAAATAAAAACACACGGTTTATCTAGTATACATTTCTGATGATGTTCTCTGAAGAGCATTTACATTTTGAACTGTGTATTTAAAGTTAAAAATCATCTTTTCATCATTATAAACTTATTATGCACACCATGAACAATAATAAATTATATTTTAATAGTTTTCATATGTTTAAACAAGTGATCATAAAATTTTTCAATTTATTTAAATCAAAACCGGTATTAATACGAGCAATAAACTTGTTGTTATCTATTAACTCTATAATATTATGTTATACGCTAAGGTTGAGAAGTATGCTATTACAGCCCGAGCGAGTGTATAAACCGAGACGCGGAGCGTCAAGGGTTACAGTAAGCGATGGCTACTAGTCGTAGAAGACACACCAACCATTAAGGTTTTTGGTTGATAAAAAAATTAATTTGATAAGGGAAATACTTCGTCGCTTCCAATTAAGAGTATTATATCTGCAAATCATTAATTTTTTTGGAGCGGCGTGTCAAGGTTTTAATGTTAAATTTGGCCTAATTTTTTTAAATAAAATTCTTGCCACACATTTTGTGAAGGACCTTATTTAAAAAAAAATTAAGTCGAAATTAGCAATACCAATTTTAAGGCCTCTCCAAAAAATTAGTCATTTGCAGATGTAATACTCTTAATTGGAAGCGACGACTTGCTCTTTAATAATATTAAAAATGTCAAAGTCTAGCCCGAATTTTTTTCTGAATTGTAGTAAGCGTAAATTTAAAATGACACCGCATTTTGTTTTGTTATTTGAAGTTTTAATTTTGTTGATTCAAATTGGCGTTCAACTAAAAAAAAAAAATGGAGAATGATGATTTAATCGGCACGCCATATGCCACCTGAAATATGTGAGATAGTCGAAAATATAACAGACCAGCTGCTGTTACAAAAATCGAGGGATATTTATATAAAAACATATGAAAAATTTAAAATTTGGTGTAATAATAAAAGTGTTAATAAAATCGCATTACATCTAGTGTTCATTTAACCATTAGCCAAGAAATTTTGTTTCCCAGGCTACTAAAACACATAATAATGATGCCTACTACGACTAGTAATGGAATAAAGTTATTATTGTTATTGCCTGTTAATC
The DNA here is from genome assembly GCA_963556165.1 of Tipula helvola. Classification (NCBI taxonomy): domain Eukaryota; kingdom Metazoa; phylum Arthropoda; class Insecta; order Diptera; family Tipulidae; genus Tipula; species Tipula helvola. Next base: position 348,215,239 of record OY744481.1, on the reverse strand, counting down.
TCCATCAAATTTGTTTTTATTAATCAATATGCAGCTGTGTTCAACTTTGTCAACAAAATAAAACAAAAACCTATAAAACTGGTATGCAATGTGTGAGCAAATGCTCCAGGTTTTTCCATCGGAAATGTGCTGGCGTAATCAAAAATCTATTCGACGATATTGCCAATAACCGTGTTGTTTCGGTATGCACAAAATGCAAAAACAGTGAAGGTCACAAATCTTTAGTAATCAGCTGTGAATATAATAACGTACTTACTCGTACCACTCACGGCTTAGCAGCTGCTCAATCAATTAACGATACTGATGATCATTCTATTCCCAAAAACCATTTTATCGACAGGCTTGTCAAAATTAACAAGTTAATTGTTCAAAATTCTCAAGTTCTGCAAAATTTAAATCAGTCGAATGATAAATACGATGTTGTGGTAAATAAAATTGAAGGCACGATGAATAAGTTTAACAATGCACTTGAGCTGTTTTATATTCCAAAGTGAATTTATTTGTAAAATTAGTGGACAATTTTACATGTGGTAAAGTGGAATTTTGCTGGCGGAGTTAATGTCAAGATCAACTAGGAATTGTTATTTGCTATACTTCTTCCCCTGTGTGTGCTGATGATATATTGTAGTTACAGCTAGGTTTTGACAAAATTTCGAGTAAATTTCAACATTTTATTGTGTGTGGCGATATTAATTATCGCATGAATACTCCTAATAAATTTTTGGACTTTTTATTCTCTTCCAGTTTGTATTTCGTTCCTTTTAAGGCAACCCGTGATAACAATATACTGGATCAAGTTATCATTCATAAAATGAACAAAAATTAAATGTTTAAAATTCCGAAAGATAAATTAGAATTTACCCTAATCCCAATTAATTATATCTCGTTACAATGAGCTAAATTATGATATGCTAAATTGTATGACCAACTTCAATGACAAAGTTTTGTTATTTAACCATTATATTTTCCGCTTAACAAGTTATACATAGCAACTCAATCGTACCCTGGCTAAACATTACAGTAGTCAACGCTATCAAGGCTCTTGAGAGATGCTTTGCCAAATGTATAAAGTCTCCAACCTCAATTTCACTAAGCCGCTACCGTTTTACTCGCAACGAAATAATCTGTTTAATACGAAAAGCTAAAATTGCTTATTATTTCGGTGCACCTAAGATGACAATAAAACGACTGTGGAATTTGCTGAATGATATTGGAATTGGCAGAATGAAATGCGATGTAAATTATTTATTTTCGGCTGACGTTATAATTCTCATTTTACAACTATTCCTAAGAATTCGGTATCTTTACCTATGCCTGATATAAGTTTTTTTCATTATTTTTCGTTATGACAGTAGTGAAAATTAATTGCAATTTAACGAATTTGATGACGATGATTTCAGTAAAGCCATTTATAAAATTACTTCTAATGCAATGGGGGACGATCAATTGCGTTCTGCTTTCATTAAATTACTTTTACCATTAGTAATAACTCCAATAAAAATAATAATTACTGCATTGCTAAATCGGTTTTCCCTAATGCTTGGAAAACTGCCCTGGTTACATTCTTGGCAAAAACAGAGAATATCAACAGCGATAATGACTTAAGGCCAATATCCGTTACTCCTATTATATCTAAGGTTTTTGAAACAATTTTAAATACCAAATACAGACATTTATTAACCACAATCATTTTACTAATCAATCAGGATTTCGTAAACATCACAACACTGCGACTGCTTTGGTTAATGTAATTGATGATCTTGTCCAGTCCTTAGATAAAAAAAACAATTTGCTATTCTGGTGCTTCTAGACTTCAGTAAGGCTTTTTACTGCCGTGACCATGTTTTACTTATTCAAAAACTTATGTTATGGTATCAATTTTTACCAACTGCGTAAAGTCTTATGACATCATTTTTGCCAGGAAGAAAACAACGAGTAAAACTTAATGGCTCATTGTCTGATTATAGGGCTCTACTGTCTGGTGGTTCTCAGAGTAGTATTTTAGTACCTCACCTGTTTAGTCTGTATATTAATGACCTGGTGAATAACATAAAATTTATGAAGCTGTTCAAGTGTTCATCAAGTGTTTTTTTTTGTATTCTCGAGTTTTTTTAATGTGATTAATAGTACATTGTGTCATTAGAATTAAAAGTGATACTTTGTTTGACGAGCAATTATATTTGCATGCGAGGCGAAGCGCAGCGTAGCCGAGCAAAAGCAAAGATTGCGAGTCGAACAAAGTCACTTTTAATCCGAATAACACATACTATTTTTTCTCCAACGAAGAGTTCATGTCGTGTAGGTTGTTTATTACTAATTATACGAGTAAGTACAAATTATGTAATTAAAACTTCAAAATTGAAACTAATTTTATTGAAATATTTTGTGAAACTAAGGAGGTCATGACTTTCAAAATTGAAACTAATTTTGTTGGAATATTGTAGTTTGTGAAACTAAGGAGATCATGACTTTTGTTTGTTTTGACTATTGTACGCGTCAAACTGCAAAGTTATTATTACAATATTTTCTTTCTTGCGAACAAACTGTTTGAATGAATCAGAAGATTTATCCAATCTACCACTGGATGTGGTTCAAACAGCAAAAGAAATTGTGTTAAACCTGTACTATTTTCCGAAATAAAAAAAAAAATGCTTATTTCATATACATTATACATATTATTGGGTCTTCACTATAATATTTTTCTCCTAGTATTAAAAGTATCTACTTTTTACACCAAGGATTAAAAGTGTAGCTTAGCAACACATACATTTTTAAAATAGTAAGAAAAAGGCCAACTTTAATACCCAAAAACAGTATTAAAACCAGAGGCTTTTAAGACGTTGGGAGAAAAAAGTATTTTATACTTTTAAAATATATATATTAGCTTTATAAAATAAACTCTCGATATAAAAACACAAATGTCAAAATTTCACGTGAAAATAGTGGATTGCTGCATTAATTTCGCTTGAAAATATTTGGAGACTTTAAGCGCTTTTGTTTTTTCGCTCTGGAACTGAGTACTACTCAAACGAAACAGAAACGAAATTTTTCGTAACTAGCCTTAAAGCGGCAACCATACTTGAAATAAAAAAAAATAAAGTAAGAGAGCGAGAAAGGGGATTTGTGTGCATACTTGAAATTAAAAATTTAAAAATTGTTTCGATGGGTTCGTTAAATTTTAGCTGTCACTTAAAAAACTTAGAACGAGCGAAGTTGTTCGTGTGAACTTAAGACAATAAAAAAAGACTAAGCAACAACTAACATAAAATAAATTGTGACGTGAATAATTGTTAGTAATTTTGTTCGTAATTTAATAAGTTTTATTTTAAATAAAAAAAAATTTAAATTAATGAAACAAAGTATAATAAAACTTGTGATTTTTATGTAAGTATTAATATATATTATATTTAGCTATGAGGCTGTAGAACGCTTTGAAAAAATAAAACAATTTAACAATGTAAATAAAACAAAAGTTGCTATATTGTTTGTGCCGTAGTGGTAACGCATTGGACTAGAGCGGCATAGGTCTTCGGATCGATCCTCATCTAATTTTATTTTTTTTTTATTATTTTTTTTTTAGTATTCATGTAATGACCAAATATTTTACTTTAAATTAAACATTCCGCTTTATAGTTATTACAGCAATTACACAAGAAAATACGTGGTCCGCGTTTATGATGCCCCTAAACACTACAACAAATTATTTAAAAACTTTCATATATTATAAGTTGTAGTAAGCCATGAGAACTTTTCGGTAAACAATTTTTTTCCTTTCATAAACTTCAAAGCATGCTATATGTTTCAAACAATATAAGAATGAAAATTAAATAAATTTCCTTAGGTTAATATGGCTTAGTAGAAATGTTTTGGACTAGAGCGGCTAAAGTCCGGGGTTCGATTGTGGTCAAGGCATTTTAGTTTTGATTTTCAATTTATATTTTTTTGACGTGATAACGGGTTACACTGCATGTTCAGAAAATTGACAAGAAAGTTTTCCCTTGGTCGTGGGCAATTAGTAATCAACTGTAAGCATTACCTTTAATTTAAATGTATGATTTCTTAGGTTGGTCCTTAGGCTTCATACATAATATTATCGAATGATTTCACGCGATTTAAATCCTTCACCAACTGTAGTAAGAGAATGGCTCATCCGATCCGAGCAATTCTGGAAGTCTATTTTAGCATACAGAAACTGGTGTTAATTTAGTTTAAATTAAAATAATTAATCTCAACATGTTATAAACGTTATCACGCAAAACACCTACGGCCGTGTTGATGACACAGCCCACCCCGATTTGTTTATTTTTTTCTGTCTGTAAGGTTTATTGTGTGATGCCCCAACGCATGTAAAATCGTCCTTAAAAGCCCTTACCACAAATCAATATATACAGATGATTCATATTGAACAAAAAAATGAAACCTGATGGGGTGCTGCAACAGAATAGAAACAAACCTTTCAAAAATATAAATATTTTAGAAACAAACCAATTTAAAATCAGAAATACGCGCCTACTTGGATAAATATCATTAATACATTGTTGAATGTATACATACATATAAAGAATGTGTGTACAGTTTGTTCTTTCTCTCTCAGCAAGTGTAATTTAAAAAAATTATAAAACTTAGTAAGCAGAAAAAGCGAAGCAATTCAATTTTGGCTAAAAAATAGTACAAATGTACATACATTCAACAATGTAATAATGCTATTTATCCAAGTAGGCGCGTATTTCTGATTTTAAATTGGTTTGTTTCTAAAATATTTATATTTTTGAAAGGTTTGTTTCTATTCTGTTGCAGCACCCCATCAAGTTTCATTTTTTTGTTCAATATGAATGATCTGTATATATTGATTTGTGCCCTTACTCTTTGGTTTAAGGTCTATTTAAAGTACAATAATTCTTAAAAGCCTTTAGTCTCGAGCTATTCCTATTTGGCTAAACAATAACGGTTAAAAAAATATCAAATGGTCAAATGGTGATTATGGCAGCGGCCGCTTGACATCAACATTATATATAAATTGTATCCGTCCTAGGACGGGCTGTACCCCCTAGTTTTATGTATAGTTAGTTATTGACGCCATTTTGCATTTTTTTAAATATTTATGTTTAATTTTTTTTTTTTAGCGAATAGGTAAATAAAAAATATTAAATCTCGAAGTCGGATTTAAGTTGTTTCTGATAAAAAACAGGTAGGTGACAAAAACGAAATTAATTATTTGATTGAGAAGAATTTCTTTCTGTTAATGAATTTCTTGGTGCATGCAGTGGATAACACAATTATTGGTAAAGATTGGTACATCACATAAAATATTGGATCCATAAAAAAGGTTTGTCTTTTAGAAAAATGTTGTGGGTCTTCATTATTCATTGAATCATTGAATGTATCAACGTAAAATTCAATTTTCAAGCGAGAATAATGTTCACCGGGCCGTGAGTACACCATGCCATGAGTACACCGTGCCGGTCGGCCATTCAAGCTTATACCATTTGAACATTTCCAATCCGAGAACTTAAATCGCAGAATATTTAACTTGATTTTTCTTTTTAGAATGGACGATTTTGTAGAGAAACTAATCGAGAGTGTTCGATTACGATATTGTATCTACAACAAAGGCCACGTATATTTTAAAAATATCGTTGCTAAAGAAAAAGCTTGGGAAGAAGTAGCTGCCTCTTGTGGAAGAATAAGTATGAAACAATTTGTAGATACATTTGTTACAAAATTATACAGATACTAACTATACAAGATTATTTATTTTATTCTATAGGTCAAGAATGCAGAAAGAAATGGAAAATGCTATGAGAAAGACTCACCAAAGAGGAGCGGAAACAGGACGTACGATCAGAAGAAGGAAGCATCAAGGAACCAGAATGGGCATACTATCAAAGTATGACATTTTTTAAAAACTCCGTTCAGCCAAGAAAGTAAGATTAGTTTTAATTACAGTTTACTTTCATGATTTTAGTTTTTAATTTTCTTTTCTTACAGAACGAGAAAAAATAACTTCGATACTACTTCTTCAGGCATAAATGATGATTTATTGAATCAATCCGATAGTATCGATATTGAAGTCTACCAGCCTTCCAAAAAGAGGAAGCTCAATAAGTTTGACGAAGCTTGTCAAACTGTTAAGCCGGCTGCTGAGCAGGTGAATGCCGCAACCGAGGAAGGCACCAGTGAATGTAGCGGGAATCGAGTTTTAATTAATTTTATGAAGACCGTTTGTGACCTTATGGAGCCGTTACAACAGGAGCAACAGCATGTAACCGACATGAGGAGAGACTGTTTATTCTCAAATAACTCTGTGGTAAGTATAGACAAATATATAGTTAACTATATATGAAGTAGAATATGTAGTTTAAAATAACATAAATCTGACTTCATAAAGTTAATTTGTCGACCTGTGATCTTACTGTGGCATTAGAATAAGCTACCTTTATACATATATGAAATTAAAATATTTATTTATTTATATTTTAATCAAATAATAATTTAAAAAAATTAAATCTTTTATTTATCGTCTTGCAAAGTGAAATTAAAATAAACATTTTTTTATTTACTTTTTATATAATAATAAATAAAAGTTAAACAATAATTATTATTTTTTATTTATCACTGCATCCAATCAATACTGCCTTCGTTATTGACGAACGAACAGAGCTGATCACGCATTTGCAGGGCCTGTTTCCCTCCTAAAATATGCCGATTTTGCGATGGAATAATCGACCTAATCGAAGATTGCACTTCGCTTCGCCAAGACCCAGCATGCACATTGTGATCGGCATCTTCTCAGTCCACGTAGTTTGATGGCAAATAAAGTTGCGAACTTTCTTTATTCAATCTGAGAAAATTGTGCAGAGCTACACAACCCAGAATAACCTTTTCGGCGTTTCGTGGCAGCATGTTGAGAGTGGTTAGTAAAATTCTTCATCTGCTAACCAGAATTCCATAGGAATTTTCTATAATGCGTCTTGCTCGAGATAATCGTTTATTATAGATTTCCTTAATTTTGGGCAGGCTGACTTCGGGATAAGGCTTCATTAATTGTTTTCTCAGCATGAATGCTGCATCCCCAACGAAAAAATGTGATAATTTTAAATTGGTTCCCGGTACATTTTTTTCTGGTGGTACATCCAACACACCGGCGCAAATTTTTTTTCCAAAAATCGCTTATATTAAAAATGCATATACAAAATAAAGCATACTTAATTGAAAACGAGTTACAATTTAAATTAATGGTTTAAAAATTACCTCCGTCACTCTGTGAGCCATATGCACCAACGTCGATGTGAGTAAATATATACCTTGCATCACAGGCAGCCATAAGAACAATACTAACAAAAAATATTTATAATTAAAGTATTGGCTATCTGATCCAGGAGGGCTAGTTAAAGCGATATTCTTTCAGTCCTTGACGCACCATCTAATTTTTAAGATGGTGTAGCGGTCACATTATGTTGCATTTTTTTCAGTTGTATTCGCATATTTATGTTTACATTGACAGTTCATAATAATTCCGAGCTGTCGGTTTGTTATATCACCTACAAATAAAATACTGTACAACCCTAATTTTAATTGCTGATAAAAAATATACTGTACAACCCTAATAAAAAAAGAGGAAGAAAAAACCAAAGCGATCGGACGCCTTTTACTTGATTTAACCTTTTTTAAAAAATAAAACTAAATTCTTGGTTATAAAATTAATTGTGTTTAAATTAATTGGTATTAATAAATATACGTAATAGTTAAACATTATTCCAGAGTGTATTATTTATGGAATAAAAATTGTGTGGGTAAATTATATTGGAGTCAGATAATTGTCATAGCCGTGTCACACCAGCGACCCGCGGTATACCGTTACACGGCGTGCCCCAATTTGGTTGTTTCATCGAGTACGAGTATATACATCATAATTGACAAAATATAATTTAATGTTCCACTATATTTTGTGTCCATGTCATTTTTGCTATATGGCGAATAAAAGTTTTTTGTTACGCAAAGAGATTACCTATCTTGTGCGTAAACCCAAATGTGTATGTGGTGGCGAACGTAAATCAATTTATATAAATAAACAATTTATATAATTGAATGCGTGAGGCGCTACAGATCGTTTATAAATATAACTAAATAAATAAAATCTAGTGACGTATGTAGGAGTTTTTTTAATCAATTAAAATTTAACGATTTTATGACCAATTTTCGAACAGTTTTTTTATGAAAAAAAAAATGTTTCCATCAATACGAAACGCCATTTTTGTAAAAATCAATATTTTAAATTTTTTCAAAAATCCTAAAAGCTTCACTAGATTTTGATATCTTTTTTCAAAATCTTTCTCATTTTAGATTGAAAATTGGGACCTGTTGATTTTTGCCCGTAGATATCAATAAAAAACGGGGTTTCCTTTCATCAGCCACTGTGCCGCCATTTTGTTTTTAAACATTAAAAAAAAATGATTGGGTACAAGACTTATATAAATATGTATTGCAAACCGCATTTAAAAATATCGCTTCGTTTTTCTTAAATTAATTGGGAAAAATAACCCTTGATATTGTTTCTAAATGGTGTTATTACGCGTAAAACAAATTAATACTCCTCAATTAGTTTGACAACAACTGTTAATAAAATATTTGGAAACATTATTCAAGCTATTGTGCCCAAAACATTTCAATTTTCAACTTTGACTGTAACAATTTTGAATTTAGTTATTATAATTTTATTGAAAATGCTTTGTCTTTCATTATGCGTTACGAGAAAATCGAAAAATAAATAAAATTAATGAACCATTACATTTTATTGTACATACATACATTAAGCGGAGAAAGGAAAAAACAGAAATTGTTTTCCAAAAATATGTACATTATTTTATGCAAAATATGTACATTCAAATTTATATACATATTTCGATTTTGTTTTTTTTTACATATTTTGAATAAATTTATTTTTCATTTTTCTATTTAAAACTAAACCAAAAATAAATATAAGATTATTATAAGAAGTACAAAAGTAAGATGTTTTTCCTTTCGATATTCGATAACTTTATTCCACTGTGTATAATATGGTCCCCACATATACATACACACTTACATCGAAGCACAATACAACACAAAAGTAGGCAGAAAAAAGCTCTCTTCTATATTTTTATATGCGGAGAGATAGAAATTTAAGCATTTTCCAAAAAAAGAAACAAAATGTAATGAACCAAAAAATAAAGTTTTGTTGTATAAAAATAAAAAACTCAAACAACAGTACAACACAAGAAAAAAAATAAATAAATAAAATGAAAACAAATAATAAAAAATAAAAAAATACAATTACAAGTGGGTAGTGGAAAATAGAAAATGGGTTCTTTGTACGTATTGTTGTTTCTAGCATTTTAAATTATATTTTTATTTTTTTGTTATACCAACAGTAAAAAAAAAACAAATAAATAAATATTTAAGTGTTATTTTGATATTATTGTATTCTGGTGAACAAGTCTATACACTCTTATGTATATACACATAAAACTCAAGTATGCACGTACAACGGTATGTGACCAATTAATTTTACAAAAGGGTCACATTTCTGTATATTAAAGTAACCAAAATAATAGATTCAGGTATATTCATGTGGATACCTAAATAAAAAGCGCTAATTCTGGCACGTGACGTTTCAAAAAATCTAGTTTCAAGCAGTTTCGATGCTGAATAAATTATACTAGTCAACTTGTAAATATTACCTGTATGCTATTGTGGAGAAAAACTGCAATACTTGTTTCCTATTCCTTACCCTATTTATGTCGGGTTACGAATTAATTATGAGGGAAAATTACAATAATGCAAATGATTCAAAATGTCTTAAATATTTTTAGAATTTTATGTCCTGTTTAACATTTCACAATACGAATTTTCAAATTAATTAATATTTTAAACAAAGTTTATTTATATTTTTATACATAAAACATTGGAGGTAAAATTGTTTTTATTTTTGAATATATTTTATGAAACATAAAATAATATCTACATACCGAAATTAGATTCTGAAAACTTTTTGTTTTTATTTATTATTCATTCAATAAATTGTTTTTCCCTGAAGAATAAATATTCTTGCGCTAAATCAGTCGAGGAAAATATTTGTCAAAATTGGTATAATTGGGAATTATGAATTCCTCAAAAATATTTTTCTCTGTTCCCAGGGTAAAACCAGAATATGGCCACTATAGAGGTGCTATTCTTGAACTATTACGGAAATTGTCGTATTGTGTGTCAAAGTACTACGAAAACCCTAAAATTGTATTCTTGAAATCGGTTTACGAAATTTTTTAATGGAACGTTACCAAAATTTTCGTAATGGCGTTTTCGCTTATTATTACATTTCGTAATGAAATCATTTGGATTTTTTTTTAATTACTCGTATATTCATGCATAGGTATAAGGATGTTCATAACATTCAATAATTTCTGTTGAAGGTTAAAAAAATAAAGAAACCTCATTACAGATGTGGCGACTGAATATCATAAAAATTGTTAAAGCAGCCGTAGATGATGTTTCTGTCGGAGAGTTCAGAATATATCAGAATTCACATCAATAGAAAGTCAAATAATTATGATAGATCCGTTGGAAAACTATGATGACGCTATCACAATAATTAATACCAAGATTCGTTCAGGAGCAGTGGCTGCTGGAAATACATCATCCCATGCAACATTCAATATTACATATGCGGGCAATTAAAATGAAATTAAACTACCAAAGTTTAACATACCTCCGTTTCCTGGGGAATACACTGAGTGGCAGTCATTGTTTGATTTGTTCTCCAGTACTATTCATGAATCACCTGCCTTGAGCCCGGTACAAAAATTTCAGTATCTCAAGGGGCTACTACAAGGGGAAGCTGCCGTATTGTTAAGACACATCAGTATTATAGAGGGAAATTGCATAGGTGCTTTGAACAAATCAAAAGAACGATATGACCGAAAGCGACACATCATAAATTAGTTCATGCGTACTTTTATCGATAAACCAACCATTGGTACTGCCACCATATACAACGTAAAGCAACTTATGGATACCTTGGATGAGGTAATTAGAGGATTAATAGCACTAAGCGAATCCACGGAAACTAGGGACCATTAATCAGCCAATGCTCCCTAGTTTCCGCGGATCTTAGTTCAAAAGTTGGATGACAAATCCAGAGTAATGTGGGCAGAGCACGTAACAGATTTGGAGAATAAACAATTTTCCAATTTTCTCGAGTTATTATCTCGGCGCATCGATGCTCTATAGAAGCTACCAAGATATCACCTAAGCAATCAACACAGAAACCTAAGGTCCAAAGTCATGTTATCACGGAGGAGGTTAGTTTCACCTGCGCTTTATGCAATAAAAAAGACCATCGCTATCTTCATATATGGGTTAATGAAAATCGCAGGTGTTATAATTGTTTAAGCTGTAGACACAACATTGTCAGATGTTTATCTAAATTTCGTTGTCAGATTTGTAAACGAAAGCATCACACATTACTTCAAAACACAGAGCCTGCTGCACCAAACCCCAATATCAATCATCCTTCAACAACAGACGGGTTAATTACAGTCAGTTGTTCACAAACTGTTTCGAAGCACACCATAATTAATTTGCTGGATTCGTCAGTAAACATAATTTCATGCCGTGCGCTGTTTGATTCAGGTTTTCAAGCCAGCTTCATCATCGAGGCTCTTGTGAGCATATTTTTAAAATCCAAATATGCTATTTGAAATCAAAATCTAATAACTCAAAAGAGCGAAACATTTTCACAATTTATGAAATTGAAACTGGATTACAATTCTCTTAAAATTTTCAAAATATTATGTTAACTCCGTTTATTTGTAATTTGAGTAGCGATTAAATTTGTATTACTATTTGTGTTCATTCCAAGCATAACACTCTCTGTTTCTTATGATTTTTAGAACGCCGAATTTCCCAGATTTCCCAGAAGCTGATTTTATACAAAGTTTCTAATGACTTATATGGTAAATCAAATTTTGCCAACATTTCTCGCGAGAGCCTTGATGAGAATCTTGTTTTAGTGATAGCTAAAATTGTTTTAGTGATAGCTATTAACAAATCACATCAATGCGGACCATCTCCTAGTGGGTGATATAATACTAATGTTAAATATTTTTTGGGTTTCGAGGATTTTTCAGAATTTTCGACGATAAAGTGGTTCAATGTTTTTGATACGTAAGAATTTTGACAATAGCATTCAATTTTTGGTAAATCGCATTTTCTAAGATATTCATTCTCCAGGCGCAACCCTATATCGAATCTGCTTGTTATGCAACATTTCTAACGGTTTTTAGAAAATCGACTTTTCCCAGATTTACCATGTGAAGATTTTGTATCTATTTCAAATATTATTTGGAATTCGCCGGTTTTTTTTATAATTTTCCACGAGATTCATTATCATTTCTATCCATTTTAACTTTTGACTAAACACTATTTCGGCTTTGATAACACAATCTGGATTACCAATTGTTAACTTTCGGCTAACTTTAACAGTTTGTAAACATTTATGAATAGTATATCAGTATTATATAAAATTAAAAATGTAGTTATAACAAAAATAACGTGGGCATAAATAACTTACTTTCTGGGTAATATATCTGGCCCAGAAAGTGGAAGTTTTTTTTTCCTCTTTTTTACCTGTAAATCAATCTTAATTTTAAATTGGACATTCTTAGAATGGTATAGTGATGCCGGTTGAGGTACACATATTCTATCCTAGTAGGCGGTCTGAACATTGATACATGTGTTCAATCAATACACCCGATTATCCCCGGAAGGTTGAATTTCTCATAGTATTTGAAATTAATAATTAATGATTAATAAGCAAATTCAAATTCTCTTAATGAAGTAAATTCATATCTTACTGCCTCTTTATGTTGTTCATTTCTTGCGTCGTTTTAGGAAATTTAATAAAGATATTCATTAATTTGCTGTCGACTATGTTGCAAATTTCCTCAATGCTTCTGCAAACCACACTCTGGGAACGCACGTTAAATAGTTGAGTCCGATTTTTTTCTGGAAAGTACCTAATATATAAAGTATGTATATTTATTAAAATATTCCGGTATTCGTTAAATTATTGATATTATTTTATAAGTTCGGCCAAAAAAGTACCGGCAATTAACAATCTCACTTCCTTGGTACTGTTGTATCCTTCATGTGAGGAACAATTAGGTCCCTTAATTGTAGCAAGAGTTCTTGCGGCATTCTGTATAAAGACTGATAAATTCCGCTTCTGGGACATCAAAAGGGTCGGATGAATCGCGTAACCTTTTTCTTTGAATCCGTAAATTGTACCGCCTTTCCTCTTCGTCCTCAGTCATACAACCAAGTAAACGACGTGCCATTTGGTTTATAGAAATAATCTCACCACAATTATTTTGAAATTCACTGTAGTACTCTTATTTGTTATAAACACACACAAATATAAATGTGATTTAATTTGTAAATAATATTATTAGAATTTGCTAAATATTTTTATAAATTTTACGAAATTTGGTCTTAATTGAGAAAAAACTTGTTTTGTTTTATATAAATGACAGCTTCTCTGTGATTTTAGTTTGTCTAGCGGTGAGTATTAGAATTACAATTTTTTTCCCATTAGAACTTATTCCCTATCTACCAGAATACATTTTTGCGAAATAGGGAATACTAGTTGGGAATTATTGTATACATAGTTTAACATTATGGTAATATTTTTTCCCAATTCCCAATTCCCTGGGAAAACCGGAATAGGGCTCCTGGTGTAGTCCCATGTCCCAAAATCCCGATTGACTTTATTTTTTTTAAATGTGTGGTTTTATGGTACTATCGACTATTATTCATCATATCCATACAGCATAAAATATTATTTCCTCGTAGTTCGCCTAGCACTTTGTCTATTACATGTTGAAACATGCTAGAGGCATTTTTTAGTCCAAACGGCATCCGAATGAACTCGAAGTGACCGTTGGGTATAGGAACATCTATTTTCGGTACAGCAGAATTCTTTATTTCAATTTTGTGGAAGCCTGCAGCTAAATCTATTGTAAAGTAAAATAATTTGCACTTTCCATTTTTTCGAATATATCCTCTATGTTATGTAGATGGTATTTAAAGTCTATGGTTTGAGCGTTTAGTTGGCGAAAGTTTACGACTAATCTCCACTTTTTATTTCCATTAGCATCTGGTATTTTTGATGGTAACCGGGCGATTCCACTAGCACAATTCCACTGGACACAATTCCACTGGACGTAATTCCACTGGGACAATTCCACTTGACACAATTCGGCTGGGGAACAATTTAACTTGCGTTGTAACTTGTACAGTTAAACGGAAACGCAAACACATATATGTGTATGTACTTTAATATTTTATTGGTATTATTGAAACTTAATTACGAAGATAATTATAACTATGGATTTTAAATTAATAAAAACTGAAATGGGCAAAGAAGCTAATGTATAATAAAAGGAGGGTATACCTGTCCATAAAAAGGTAACAATGGTAAAAGATATTTCCGTTGCTGCGGTTATTATGATTCTAGGGATATTCCATTAGCACAATTCCACTAGACACGATTCCACTGCATACAATTTCACTGCCACAATTCCACTACTTGAACATTTGTAGTTCTTTCTTTAAGTAACTTTTTAAGTTTAACTTGTTGTATAATTAAACGAATTTAACTTGCACAATTTAGCTTTTTGATAATCAAACGCATTTAGGGTGGTAAAGCGCGCGCGCGATTTACCACCCTAAATGCGTTTGATTATCAAAAAGTTAAATTGTGCAAGTTGAATTGTGCAAGTTAAATTGTGTAAGTTGAATTGTGCCAAGTGGAATTGTGCCCAGTGGAATTGTGCCAAGTGGAATTGTGCCAGTGGAATTGTGTGCAGTGGAATTATGTCTAGTGGAATTATGCTAGTGGAATAGGCCTAGAATCGTTTTTGATACCCTCCATATCTCCCGTGAAAACACTAAACCTAGCAATTAAGACTTACTAGATTTTGTGATTAATCGTTTTTTGAAACCGCAATAAAAATGTATTCCTAAAGCCTCAATTCCATTGTGAAAAATTGACTGAGCTGACTTCAAGTTGGAAAAAGACAAAAAAAATAATCCATCAGAGTGACAAAGACGAAATACTTTGTTATTGTTTTTTTATAGCAAAATTTGATTGACACATTTTGACAGCAAACAAAAACATAACCAACAATTATTGAACAAAATTTGGTATTAGTGTTAATTCGATTATTTTCACGTTTCAAAATAATCTAAAAAATTAATTATTATTTTTACTCAAATCAGAATTATTTTTTTCGAAGATTATCCGTCATAAAATACAAAATTAAAAAAAATCTTTCCCGTAACAATGCCACACTATTGTTTATAAGTATTTTGACAGCAAACAAAAACATAACCTACAATTATTTAACAAATTAAGTATTATGTGTTAATTTAATTATTTCAAGTCTCAAAATTATCTAAAAAATTAATTATTATTATTACTCATATCAGAATTATTTTTTTTCGAATATTTTCTGTCTTAAAATCCAAAATTAAAAAAATCTTTCCCATAAAAGTGCCATACTATTAAAATTAGTAATGTGTGCGAGAAATATTTTTCATCGGTACACAATATTTATGTGCTTGTATTAGTTGGACTGCCAAAAAATGTTCTCGATTTGAACTTTTTTTAAATTTTGATATCAGTCCACTAAAGCGTGATTTCCATGAGAAAATCTTACTGACCAGTATTCAGTACTGAAAAACACAGAGGAGTAAAGACAACCAAAAATTCCATTAGAGTGACAAGGACAGTAATTTTTTTTATAGCAAAACTAAATGGTTGTATTTTGACAGATTTTTGTTAACATAACCAATAAATTTCATAATTTTTCAATAAACAATGTAATGTTATAACAATAAGTATATATTTTTATATATTTATTTTATGTAGATATATATTAAAACAGAATATTAAATTTATTTCTTGTTTAAAACTCGAATTTAACACCAAACGTCACTTTATATTTACTATATACTATAAAAATGTCGGATGGGGTGAAGTTTTTTTTTTTTATAGTTGGTGCTTCGGTGTGCGAGAAAAATTTGCTATCCTTACACAATCTGTATGTAGATGTATTGTAAAGTACTGAAAAAATATACTTCGCTTCATATTTTTCTTCAGTAAATTATGGTTATACACCAGTAAATTATGGTTAAATAGTACAGTAAAAACAATTTTTTTCGAGTACTGAAAAAAAAAAATCCCTCTCACACTCAAGTAAAACTATATTTTTATCTCGCTTTATTTTTACTGGTCAGTAAGATTTTCTCATGGAAATCACGCTTAACACAGATACACCTTTTTTGTAAGTAAAATTTTGACTGACTCCGTTGGGCATCTCGTTCACGCAACCACCGATTTTATATTTTTATCTCAAGTTATTTTGACTGACAAACTTGGTTTCACAATGGAATTGAGGCTTAACGCTCAAACAACTATAACTTTACGCCTCTGTTTAACAACTTTATGAAAAAAAAAGAACATATTAACTATTTTCAAAATGCCTGTTTACAAAATTATTTTCATACGAAACCTAGCAACTGGATATTTGTTACATTCTCATGGTCATAAAAATGAAAGAGATGGCCGTATACATTCCAATAACGGTTATTATAATGCCTTTATACTGCAGCTGCATGTTTATGCTAGAAACACATGAGCAACATTTCTGCTAGCAGCACTGCTGGCAGAAATTTGGTTGAATTACATGAGCGTCTTTTTTGACAAGCAGAATTTTAATTTGTGGTATTTATTTGACACATATTTAATTTTAATGTGCAATTTTTTTAAACGAATGATGCCTTATTTTGTCAAAAATTATTTAATTTTTATGCTGCAATTTGGCACTTGCCACACAAAACTTATTTTCTGTCAACAAATTAAAAAAATTCATTGAAAAAAATAAAAGGTATACAAATTGTACTAGATTTTTTATCTTTTACGTAATGTAGCCTACTGATTCGCAGCAAAATTAGAAATAGAGACACAAAGCAGAATTCTGCTCGGAAAGTAGAATTCATGTATTTCATGCCGTATAAACGTGTGTATTCTAATTTTTATGCTTGCAGAATTCTGCTCATCTGTTTTCAGCATTAGTCGTGTGTTAACCGTCAGAAAGAGCAGACATCGAAAATATGCAGTCCCGAGGGAAAATAATGGTTGAGCTGGCTCGAAAATTTTAAGTACATTTTAAAATGTTTTTTAGAGAACTTAGCAAATTTAAAAAGATACTAGGTTATGTGAGAAACATTTTTGTAGACCTGCAGAAAAAACATAGTATCTTTTAAAAGTTACTAGGTTATGTATGTTTGTAATAAAATATTCGGTTTTGTAATTTTATAAACAAAATCTTTTGTACAAAACATAGTATTTAACAAAAGTTACTATGTTTTGTGGGAAATTGTAGTTTATTTAATTCGAATTAAAATGAAAAAGTACAAAATCCAGGGTACAACACCTTCACGGTGCTGGCTAAATTCAAAATTACTGTTACTGTTACTACTAGAAGTAAATATTGAAATAGGATAGAATATTTTTAAGGTATTCTCGTATGATATTCCATTTAAGGTCAAATAATCAGTCAATTACAAAATATGGTAGAAACATCAGCGCCGTTGGCCGATCATGGCGAATCATCATAGCCGGCGCAGTTGGAAAACAACGACCACCCACATTATGATCAAATATCACTACCATCCGGCCAGATCCATCAAGCAAAACAAAAAAAATCAGCTACAATAAAACTTTTAAATCGCTGCAGCAGTTCCAAAAAAAAATGCTGGGAGAAATTTTCGGAAGATCGACGGCAAGCTATTTTCGACCAGTTTAAAAAAATGAACTTTGCCCAGCGTCAGTTGTTTTTTGAAGCATTTGTTTTGCAAAATAAAAAACAATTTCATTCAGCATCAAAAAAGTGTACGTACACCTACGTATACCAGCTTCCGCTTGATGCGGAAAATACGAAGCAGCTTGTATGCAAGACAATGTTTCTTCACACTATTGGTCGTAAAACAGATGGTTTAATAGTAAACAGGATTAAGCTACAAAAATCTACTTTACTACATAATCAAATTCGGGACCATATATCCAAATTTCATCCACAAGTATCGCACTACAAATTGGACCATGCACCGAATCGGAGGTATTTGCCGTCGGATATAACTATTAAATTTATGTGGAAAGCTTTTAATGAAAAATTTGGAAAAAATGCTGCGTCTTATGTTACATATTCGAAAATATTCAAAAAGAAAATATAGGATTTGATACACCGTCACAGGATGAATGTCCTATATGTGAAGAATACAAACAACATCAACAAGTGTTAACAACTCAAGAACTCTAAGTACAGCTACCATTCATGATGAAAATACTTAGGCAGCCCATCAATCCAACAGCTGTACAAAATGTACACAATTTATTAATCATAAATTCAACTACACTAAAGCACTTTAAATGTACAAATTAGATAAAACTAAGAGATGGCCACAAACCACAAACGTTTTCACTGTGGATATGCAAAAGGTAATAATAATACCCAAAATGTTATCAAAAAATTCCTTTTTTGTAAGTCGTTTAGTAGTATTTAACGAAGCCTTTGCGCCACTTCATCAACACGATCCAACAAACCTGTGTGTCCTTTGGCATGAAGCCATAACAGGTCGCACGGCTGCAGATGTTGCGTCTGCTTTCATAAATGTAATTGAACAATCTAGACGAGACGTTTCTACTTTTATTTTTTGGGCTGACAACTGTTCCGCACAAAATAAAAATTGGATACTTTATTCGGCATTGTTAACAGTTGTAAGCCAGAACTGGAGCCCAGATACCATTACTATAATATTTTGAACCTGGACACTCCTACATGCGAGCAGATTCTGTACATGGAAATATTGGCAGAAAATGGAAAAAGACAAATGAAGTTCTGGATATGGACGACTTGTTACAGTTAATTAAAAAAGCAGATGATAAAAACCATTGCCGCCTTTTAAATGAATCGAATTTTTATAATTTTAAAAATCTCTGTCATAAGCGATCCAAAAAATATGAAATACCTTTCTTAAATAAATTAAAGGCCGTCGAGTTCCGTCGTGGTTCAACCAATTTATTTTATAAGTATAATCTCGACAGTGATACGTCGTTCAATATGTTTGAAAATATTACAAACCTCAAGGAGCTTAAATTTCCAAATAAAAGGACGGAACCAGCAGGGATGAATGCCGCGAAAAAAAGAAAAATATGCGAACAACTTTTACCCCAAGTGCCAGTTCGAAAAAGAATTTTTTGGTTGGTGTAGTTTTTTTAAATAATTTTGGTTGGCTTTTCTTATGGCTTTTCTTATTGTTTTTATTTTTTATGTTAATGTTATGAATTTTTTAATTAATTTTTAAGTTAAAAATGTGATGAATCTCCCAAAATGATAATATGTATTACATATCTACATACTAAATTAATAAAAAAGTTTGAATTTATTTAAAATTTTTGTTTTTATTTAAGTATAATTGACATGGAAAAATTTGCAGTTTTATACAAAACATAGCAAGTTGAAGTTACTAGGTTTTTATTGAAACTACTTTATTTTTTTCAGTGTAAAATTTTCGCCCAGTTTTAAACAGAACCTAGTAGCTTTCAAAGATACTAGGTTTTGTGTGAAATAGGTACAAATGTTTGTATGGACATTATTTTCATCAACTTTAACTATATTTAATTTTTTATTAATTTTAGTAAGTTTTTTGGAAAACTAATGACTACATTTGAAAATATAATATTTTATGAATAAGAATACATAAAATAAATCTATCAAAACGAAATATTCCACCCGGAAAAAAATTGAAACGTAAAACCTTAATTTCCCACGAACTTGAAAAAGGAGTTACTAGATTTTGTGTGAAAGCGGGAGATATAGGTGATGACTATGGGCTAATAATTCCATTTTGTAATAATTTATAAATTTCTACTTTGATTTCTTTCTTTTGGTTCTCAGGGTGCCTATTTATATTGTTTATAAGTCTATAAGGTTTATTTCGTGTTTTACGTTTTTATTTTTCTAATTGGTTATATACGTATTGGTATTTTGAACACTGGTTATTGTTTATATTTATTCGCGCGTTTAATATTTTTCAGTTTTCGTATCTATTAATCCATCAAATATTTGGTGAAATTTGAAGAGAAAAAGTTTAAGGGGACGTACCACCTTCAAATTTTAAAAAAAATCGAAATTTTTTTTATGATAGAATATGTTAGAATGAACGTTTAAGAACATGATTTTAACATGAAAATCTCAAAAAAAATTTTATTTATATTTTTATTTTATTTATTGCGAAGGGCGCCAAAGTCGTTTTTTTTACGATTTTGGTCTACTTCGCTGTATCGATACACCGACTATCTCTTAGTAACACCTGCTTATATATACATGCATAATACGTTATTCTCTCACATAACAGCTGTAAAAGTAGAGGGGAAATTTTTGAGAGGAAGGTATATTGTACGGTGCAGGCATCGCAGACTAAATTTTGGTAAGGTTTATTACAAAAAAAAAAAAATTTTTAACTTTAAACGCGATTATCTCGAAATGACGTTTTTCAAGTTGGCTTTCAATTTTTTGAGTTACAACTAATTTGGGGGGACAAAAAAGCTGCATTTTCGAAAAAAATGCCGCCATTTTTTTATTTTTCAACCAATTTTTTTTTTTTTTTAGTTCATTCCAAGGGCGATTTAATGCTGAATAAAACCCCGTTTTTTTTTTTGAGACGTTTCTGAGAGCAGTTATGATGCACACCGCGAATTTTCAGTGTTTTTGGAAAACCGTTATAGCAGAAGACAGTGGGCTAAAAAAAATCTAAAAAATTTTTTTTTTTATACTTTGAGTTAAATAAAATGTCAATGGAAAGTTTCATTAAGATATCTCTTTTTATTCCATTAAAAAAAAATCTTTGAAAAACTTTTTTTTTTCAATTTTGAAGATGGTATGTCCCCTTAAAGTTACTGGGACTTCATTAAATTCCAGCGTTATTGAAATGTAATTACAAATTATTCTACATAGTAACTAATGGTAAATTAATGCGGCTATACTTAGGTGTAACCGGGTCAATTTTTATCTTTACTAACTAAACTTCTCCCAATCCTCTTTATGTTGTGTGTAACAGACTATTAGGTGACGCCCGGCCAACTCCTGGATGTCTTGCTTATAGCTTGGTCGAACATTCCAGTCCATCAATCAATCAATCAACTTCTGCATTTCGAAGTAGTAGTGAGATATTTTTTAAGTATGCGCCTAAAAATTTAATTAAATCCTAAATTCCAGCCTTAAGCTCGGTTTCTGCCTTGTTTATTCGAGACCACGCCTGGATTATTTTAAATAAACATAATTAAGCTTTTTGGCAATTTCTCAATAAAACCTATTATTGCAAAATACAAAATCTCTTTGTGTGATGAATATAAATAGGACATTTAAGCTTTATATAGTTCAATGTTCCGTTCCTGTGATACAAAAAAAAAACCATGTAACTATAACATTAATTTTGTTGTACTCACTCGTACAACACTTTTTAATAAGTATAATATAAATGTTCATACACGAAAGCTTAGCATCAGATAACCTTCAGTATAGATATTATGATTATTATTTAAAAACGTGTTGCGATCAAAACCATCAGATAATATATACACAATGTAATAACATTCATTTCCAACATACTCGTACAAAATACAGAGAACACATTTAACTAGAGACGATCACGTTTTTAAATCAATTTTTAAATTTAATTTTGCAAAAAACAAAATTGTAACATAGATTATTATTGTTATTATTTGTGAACATCAAAATCAATATACGTATTATACACAAATATAAAAACTAAATGTCTTCCGATGCTTCCCTACAGAATACAATGTACTGTAATTTTATTTATTCCGAACAAACTTTGTGCACAACAAAAGCTCTACACAAAAAAAATAAAATAGAAAATAATAATAAACTTTATCTCATATAATATTTTTATCAGTTTAACTAAAACTAATAGCTTTAGGAGCTTTACAAACACAAAAACAAAAAATACACATTTTTTTATTTTATTTTTAAAAGTTTAAATTTTTCGAAGAACTGAATATTTTTTGTTTCTTTTAATTGTTTTACATCTATCTATACTCGTATACTTGTTTGTTTGTATAATATACAACTTGGAGAACTTTCTGTGTATATTTGCTTATTTTAGAGTTGAGGTGCAAGAGGTTTAATATTCAACGAAATATGCATATTCATATTACTTTCTAAAAATATGCAAAGTGTATGTACATGGTTGATTAATATAATCTGCTTCATATACACACTGAATGGTAAAGACCGTTGGATATTGAGATGGAGTCTAGGCGGGGGGCCAATATACCATCTCAATTTGACCTACTCGTTCCAAAATATTTTGTTACCCCATTTCTTCAACTTGTAAAACAAAATAGAAATTCATAAAATATTTTTTTTTCTCTCTTGTGTTTTGTGCATGGGTAAAAGGCGGAAGAATAAGTTTGGGTATACAGAGTTTTAATTTTCTTAAAAACTTTTATTACCCCAACAATTATATTAGGTAAAACACGGAAAACTAATTTTTTTATTTTATTTTTTTTATCCCGCAGGTGAAACAGCTCGGGAATAAATCAGTATCATGGATACGTGTACGAGATGGCCACATATTAACAGTTGATCGGTAATTAAATTTTATGTTTACTATTTAGTTTATGACTGACGCTATATATTTAATTTATAATTCATGTACATAGCTACTCATCACAATAATTTAATTTAATTTCTTTTTTTTTTATGAAAAATTAGTTTTTAAAATATTCATTGCATGTCTAATTTATTGTGTATGCCTGTTCATATAATATAATAAATTATTAAATCTATCGACATCTATATAAATTATATAATTCATGGATATATAAATAGAATTGTTTTAATAGTGGGGACTTTAATTATGGTGTACTGCGTACACTACAGTGAAATTGTTATTTACATTTTGATAAATATAAAATTCTAGAGAAATAGTGTTAGAATAGTGCATAATAGCACTGGTTAAACATGACATATATAGATCGTTGGGCAATAAATTTTATAATTTAAGTGGATTATTTTTAAATAATGTTGGCTAAATTATACTGATACCATGAAAATAAATATATAATGCGATTATAGTTTGCTGCATAAATTGTGTACATCTTTTTATTTCGTTTTGTTGAATTATTTATTGATCAAACAATTATTTACTTAAATATAAATGACCTAGGCCAAATCAATAAACCAATTTGTATTATGTAAAAAAAAACATATTAGAGCAATTATGTGCTTCATAAAAATTGTTTCAAGAATAAATTGACACATCAACGAATCAAAAATTGATGAATAACAAACTGTTATTGTAATTTGTTTACATTTTTATTTGGTTGTCACGGACGATTAAAACAAACAACTCTGCTTCTCTGTTTTTTTGTTATGTGATTTTAAGTCAAGCATTTAAACCCTTTAACCAATTACAGGCGACAATCAACCCTAATTTCGTCAAGTATCACTACACTTGTATCATTTTATGTGAGTGATTTAGTCTTAACATACCTCTTGTTTATTCTTGTGCCAATATTACAATAAAGATGCAAGGTGTATTTGAAATAGGTCCAAGACAATACTACTTTATAAAATAATAGAGAATTTGTACTAAAAAATCTTTAATTTATGATACCTTCAAATCTAATTTATGTGCTACTTAGGTTATAATTTAAAGAAGTACTGTACTAAATACTTATAAATTCTAATAACAAGTATACGCAATTCTGTATTTAAATTAAATTAATTGCTGTGTTCAATTAGCCTGAGTAAATTACTCACAAGTACTTGTATCTACTCGCAACTTCTCATGCTTAAATGATGGTGTAGTTGAGAAGTAGTTACGCATAAAATTAACGGTAAAGCATTTTAGTTTAAAAAATTCAAATAGATGGCTCTGGAGGGCAAATAGGGGAGTCAACAGAGACGCAACAACTTAAACAACAACGTCAGGCAACACGTGCTACAGTTAGTACAAATTTGGGTGACCGCATGGGAACATGATAATGGAACGAAATCTCGCTTCCCCCCTCACAACCACCAATGGAAAATACAGTGGAGCCAACAAAAAGAAAAGTTTACTAATTATGGACTGCATAGGTGGCTGAAATCGGGTCAGGAATCAATTCTCGTTCTATGAAAAAATTAAATGAAAAAAAAATTCTGGGTAAACCAAGCTCCAATTTGATTTATTACTTTCTTTTACTTAAAATAATAGTAATCATGAAAATTTTGGACCTTGATATTATTGAAGATTTATCTGTCCTTTGCGAGTCCGAAAAACTGGGTTTCGAAATGGTGTCTGTCTGTCTGTCAGACTGTGTCCTCTTTACGGCCCAGATGGTTTAACCAATCGAACTGAAATTTCAGATTTAAGCTTTTTTGATAAATTGGGAGGTCCCAGTGAATTTTACTTCAAATCGGTCAACCGAAAAGGACCACTCTCTTGGGTGATAAAATTTATTTTTCAAATACGTATTTCAAAATGTATAAGGTTTACACAAAAACTATTGTATACAAAATAATCCCTAAAAAAAATAATAAAACAAAATAAAAAAATTGGCATGTTAATTTTTGACCTTGAGGTTTTTGGGGTCCTTGATTCCAAAAAATAGAGTTTCGAATTAGTGTCTGTACCTATGTCTGTCAGTTTGTAGCGCAGATGTTTAACCAATCAAACTGCAATTTCATGTTTAAACTTTTTTAATAAATTTTACAGTCCAAAGTTCTCCCAGCTTCCGTGAACCAGAAAATTTATTTTGCAAATTATTCAAATATATACAATTTACAGAAAACATAAAAAAAATCAAAAAAATGTTAAGTTTGCAAGAAATTTGTTGAGAAATATCTTTCTCAAAATTCGCTGTTCGTAAAAGAAAGTCGTGAATTATACTTGCCTGATTCTCCAAATAATCATTGTTTTGCGGTTTTCTTTTAAGATAAGTGAAGTTTTACTGGCAATTCGCAGCAATAAAGGGAAATTATAAATTATAATTTTCATGTTTAAGAAAAATATCAGGAAATGAAAATGCAACTGTGAACATGAACAAAATTCAGCTTTGTGATTTTCGCTATGAAACAAACTAGTTAATTCAACATGATTCCAGGTTCATGTTCACAGGAGGTTTAAACTAGGATTTAACACTTAACTGACAGGCATCTACTTGTGAAATTTGTAATTTGATATTTTACACTGAAGTTATTTACATCCATACTTAAAATTCGTTTTTAAAATTTGTTAACACAATATTAAAATATTTATATTCTGATTGAATAATAAAGATAAGTTACCACGAAATTTAAAATTCTAAAAAGTCCAAACAATTCATAATTTCAAGAATTTCACCAATAATCTGTATTTGTCAAATTTATGAAAATGCGATATTCGGAATTTTATAAAATTTAAAATCCTCTAAGTATGTGAATCGGTATTCTAAAATCGTTAAAACAACGTTTTAGTTTCTTGTTTGGTAAAACTCTTAAATTTAATTTAATTACCTACTACATCGAAATTCGAATGTTTAAATGCAGTTGCTTCGAAAAACTATTTGTACTATACATATATGACATAATTTTGAAATCCTAGATTCAATAAGATATTATAAATTTACAGATTTTTAAAATAGGAGTAGAAACTTGGAAATTAATTGTAAGACTGAAAAATGCTATTTTCCAAATTTAGGAATTAAGTCGGTTTTAGTGATTCAAGAAATTTACAATAAGAAATTTGAGGCTTATTTATAGAGATATTTCGAAACTAAAACCATTGTACGTAAAAAAAAATACATTTGAAATATTTTAGGATTTTGGAAAATAAACAAAAGTTCTTTCCGTTTTTTAATATTTTCATAAACTATCAAATATACCAAGTTTGCTTGCTCTGATATACTACAAACAGTCAAAGTATGATCAGTTGATTGCGATCAACCACAACACTTTGTGATTTGGGAATTGGGACACAACTTTTGGTTTATCGGTTATCGATACATTAAGGCTGTATGGTACTCATTTTACTAAAATAAGGGTATCGTAGAAATCAATTTGAGGCTACAAATATTTATCAATTCACATATTTTTTTTTTTTATTGACAAAGCTTAAGGTATTTTGAGGGATTAATACAGGATTATTTAAAAATTATTTTGTGGACCTATTTGTGGACATTTAAATATCGATACCAAAACAGAAATTTTTTTTGAGTACCATACAGCCTTAATACATATTTTATTGATGTTCTCACCACCAAAATACTCATAAATAAATTCTTTTCAAATGAGAATATTTTGATGAAAATAATCAAGTATCATAAAAACACTTTCGAATTATTGTTTTTCTACTGAGAATTTTTTTCATTTTATTTTCCATGGAAATAGAATCGGCCCACAGTATTAACGATTGGACCATGTACTCTGTCGGACAAAAACAAAGAGCTGCGTACCCATTTTTCAAAAAAAAAACACAGTAAGCTTTGATCGTTCCTACAAATATTATATGAAATTGATTACTACATATATCTAAGCTATCTTAGTTTTTCTAATGAGTACGAAGATTTGTTTTCGGCCGATAGGTATCGCATTCAGCATGGTTTCCACGATGGCGAGGCGAAAAAAATAGTCAAACTAAAAAGAGAAAGTAAAAATTTACCAATAGTACGATAGAGACAAAATACCATTTTGAGAGAAAAATTGGGACGTCCAGTTTTTAATGTTTTAATTCAGCACTCCGAAATTGGACGACTAATCCGAAAAAAAAATGAAATGGACCATCTTTTTTCGGATTAGTCGCTGATTTTCGAAATTCGTATGTCAATTTGATGTATTTTGATGAATTTGTATGTCTTCCTCTTTTTAGTTTGACTAATTTTATCGCTTCGCCATCGTGGAAACCATGTTTAAGCACGTATCGAACAAAATTTTTGCTCGATGCCCAACAATTTTTCTTAAAACTTAGAGCTACGCGCAATACAAAACATTTTCATACGATAAAAAGAGAAAAGTATAAAACAAAAATGTCTGACATGCTATAATTTTTTGGCGGTATAAAATCGTCGATATAATATTTTTTACAAATAGGGTGATGATTCTACTTTATTTGTCAAAATTACCACTTTTTTGGCTAATATAAAAACTTTTCGCACGTAAATTTTAATTTTGAATTAACATTTTTTTAAAAATAAAATTAAAGTGCTATACAAATTTCACAAATCGCCATTTTGATTGTTTTTGTTTCTATAAAATATATTCGGGTCGAGTATATTTTATAGTTCAATTTTTGCTGTTTATAGTAACAAATGTAAAAAAAAGAAAAAAAAACGCCTACCAAAACACAAATTGTTCTTCTTCTTCTTCTTCCACTGGCGCTACATCCCATGAAGGGATTTGGCCGCCTCAACGATGCTCCTCCAAATAATCCGATCCGCCACAAGAGAACGCCAGACACGATGACCGAGTGTGTATAGGTCCCTCTCAACGTCGTCCATCCATCGGGTAGGTGGTCTCCCACGAGGACAAATTGTTCGACATCGAGGAAAATTTGTTTGTTTATGTTTTATCCCTCTCTGACAAAAGAAATTCATGATATACTCTCTTTTAATGTTTTGCTAGGCATCTAACAAAAATTTTGTTCGGTACGTGTAAATCACGCATTACTTTTCCAATCGTCAATTGGGAAAATTATATTGTAATATTTTTTTTTTGCATTCAAAAAATAAAAATGGTTAACTAGATGTAAATGAAAAGATTTATATTTTTTCATAGATCAAGAATTACCCCCAGTACCTAAATTTTGTTCGCAAACCGAGAATTGAGAGTAGAATAACCGCAAAGTTTTAGTAGTGGTAGATCATGTGTGTATTAGTGGCCACGTGAGTGTTGTTTATTTTTTTATGAAATTGACATCATTTAATTTTCTTCTGTCTATCAAAAGTGCATGTATGTTAAAAAACATTAAACAACCGAAAATATTTTATTTAAATGTTTTCTTTAATAACAAACACGAAAATTGATTTATCCTTTAACTCAAAAAAAAAAAAAAATGTTACTCCATAATCAAAAACAACAACAAATCAAGTCTCTCAAAAATTATTTTGTTTGTAGAATGACAAATCTTAACTCAAAAGCAAGAGAGAAGTATAAAACACGAGAAGAGAAACGAACATAAGCACCAAAAAAATTCAACCGTTTCACCCGATTTAATTATTTTTGATGCTCACTGTCCTAAAAAACGCACAAATACAACAAACAAAAATAATACAACACAACCACAAAAATGTATACCATACAACGTGTACGAATACAAAATTCTCAATTCTCGTGTCTCGGTTTGCGAACAAAATTTACGTACAGGTGTATAGTGCTAACACTCCTTTCCTATCCTTCGGTCTTGTTATATGTAAAACGGTGTATGGTGGACCGGCTCACTCTTTTTCACTCTCGAGTTACACTCGCTCAAATTTTTCTCATTTACAAGCAGTTGTGGGTATAGTATTACGTTTTTGATAATATTTTCGAACGGTTTGACTGATTTTAATTTTTTCAACGTTTTCTCAAAGCAAGAAGAATATAAAAAATTATGAAATTATTAGTTTTAAACATTTTCAATTTTGGAATTTTAGTGATTTTTTGAATTTGTATTTCTTAGTATCTCGATAACACAAAAAGCATTTTTTAAAGTTTTTTAGGGTTAAATCACTTGTAAATAATGACACGTCTTTAACCTGTGAAAAATTCAGCTTGGCAGAAGAACAAAAATTTTGAAATAGGTATAGACTTTTGAAATCAACAGTTTATATCTCTTCCGACTCAAATTGCCTTTAAACACTGTTAGTTCCGTTCTCATCACTGCAAACAATAATAAAAATATTTACAAATAAAGAATACAAGTTTGTAGTTGTGCTCTGCTTACTACAAATTCTTCTTCTATAGCCTTTTGACTTAAACTAGCTGGCAATGTGGTTAGCAATTATATCCTTTGACTTTACATTGTTACCTTTTTCGAGTTTTTTTTTAATTTGAAATTCAGGAATCCATTTAATAAAACTGATGTCAGAGGAACAGAGGATTTAAATTTGAATTACATTACTGAATATTAAAGATACCTTCCGGATTTGTTCCTCTTTATATGTTTAGCTACGCAATTTTCTTTCATGTAATGGATTTAATCCACAGGCTCCTATAACTTTGTTAGCCAGCAATATATAGATTGATTTTCTTTAATTTGATGATATCAGCTTGGTTCCATAACTATTTCTTCTGATGTGGTGTCACTTCTAGTTGTATCTGAATCTTCTTTAGTGGCATCTTCAGATATCCGCGTTGCGACATGCACCACAAACTTAATTTTCTTTGTTCAGTTGTTGCAGGTTTCTAATCTACATAGCCTCAAATATAACATATTCAGGTATTTTCCCAATCTGGAGAGTTTTTCTTGCATGCGGGCGGATCAAGGTATATGTAAGTGTTACAGCATAATTTAAATGGTATTAATTTATGATAATGACTACGAAATTGATCACAAATTACTATTCCACCACTTTATTAAATATTTTGATATAATCCAGTTTAACAAAAATGTATTAATATTTGTCAAGATTCATAAATTTTTTTTATATATTTAGAGATACATGATGGGAGTTGACATCATCGATATTTATTTATAAACTTTAAAAAATTAAAGCAAAGGATTGCTATTTTAATAATCAGAATTAAATTACCATTTGTCTTTTGATACACTTATTTATATCTATTGTCGGTCGAAAACGTGTTGTGAAGTAATTAACCAATATGTATGATTATAAAATGGCGGATATAAACTCACTAAAGAAAAGACGAGCATCAATCAAAGGGAACATGACGAAGCTAATTAATTTTCTCAACTTAATAAGCAGCCCTACCAATGTTGAAGACATAAAGGTCAGAGTAACAAACGTTGTGCGATACCGCTCCGAATTCAATGATACTGTGGACAACATAGTCGCGCTAAACAACGAAGAGGAATTGGATACGGAATTCGGAGATAATTAGTGTATGATAGTTGCGGGACTGAATCTAGCATATTAAGAACGAAAATCGAGCCAACCATATCATTGAGCGACACAATTCTCGAAACCTCAGGATCAGGCATACCGAACACGTGAATATGAAATTCCCTAAACTATCAATTCACAGGCAATTACACAGAATGACAATCGTTTCACGATTTGTTTTGCGCTACAACTCATGATAACTCTACGATAACGTCATTGCAAAAGTTACGGTATCCAAAGGAAAAATTACGAAAAAGGTAAGTCAGGAAAAAGCATACTTGTTTATACAACAGTGATAACTGCAAATGTTGCAAACGTAAGGCAAATCCTAGATACATCCGAAGAAGAAGCTGAAACACGTGGTCACCGGTTGATCCATATCTTAATCAATAAATAGTGAAACCAATAGTCAATTTGCTCAAATTTACGGCAGCATATCTCCCAAATATCAAACAGTTTTTTAATTTCCTTACCTGTAATCGATGCACTCGAATCAATAAAATTCTCAAACAAGCGCTATCCGCCACGTTGCACAGTGGGGCCGATTGCCAAAAAGCTGGCCAAAATTTGTAAAATCATGTAATAGATCTGAAGTTCCCTACTCGGGGGTTTGTGGGGTCGCTGATCACGAATCTGTAGGCAGACTTAGAAAATTTCACCTCTTTCACCCCTTATTGACAACCCCTCTACGTAAAATACCATATATCATATTACAGTCAAGATGCATGTCATTTTCATGATTTTTGGGACACCGATTACCAATTTCCCGTCACATTTACAAAACTTCATCCCCTTCATCCCTTATTAGCAACCCTTATTTGTCTAATAACCGATATTTTATGAAATTTTGATTATCGGATTGAAATTTTGTTTGTGAAACTATAAATAAATATTTAAAACCATTTTAAACAAATTCAAGTAAATATATTCCTCATGATGACCTTACGAGGTCATGGAGATTACATATTCGGACGTAAAATTGCCCATTCTTTCAGAATGCGGGTCAAA
Source organism: Tipula helvola (assembly GCA_963556165.1). NCBI lineage: Eukaryota > Metazoa > Arthropoda > Insecta > Diptera > Tipulidae > Tipula > Tipula helvola. Next base: position 348,184,044 of record OY744481.1, on the reverse strand, counting down.
AATAGAGATTTCCATTTAAATAATTCGATTTGACTTCAAATCACCTTGAAGGTCAAAGTCAAGGTCACCATCCGATTTCTCCTTCCGCCCCCAATAATTTTTGTAAATATTATTTTTGGATTAGTGTTTCCCCTGACGAGATATTCAGGTGCGTAATTTAAATGTCACCCTGTATATATATTTATACGTCTATATACATGTATATATATACATATATATATATTTTTTCTCTCTCTCCCTATTTCTCTCTCTTTCTCTCGCTTATTTATCGTCGGTATTAGAGCCCTGCGCGGATACATTTTTTCGTATCCGCATCCGATCCGCATCCGCTGAACAAACCAAAAATTTATCCGCATCCGCACTCGCTAAAAATTCTCATATCCGCATCCGCACTCATCCGCATCCGCAAAATGAGAACAAGTGTGGGAACTTTCAAAATTTACCTTTAAATTTTTCACTTATGCGTGAATATGTGTATTGTGTAGAAGGAAAGGATTTTTGTTTTGCAACCGGCATAATTCTACATACACATATGTACATAAGAAATATTAGAATAATTTGTATTTTCATTACACCCGTCGGTTTGAAATGTAATGTTCTTTCAGACTAAAAAACTGATCTCGAGCAAAAAAAACTGAACTAAATCATTTTCTACTATGGCGAGCTCCGTTTTTTTTTGTTCAAGATCAGTTTTTTAGCCTGAAAGAATTCGGCATTAGATTGAGAGCGGATATGCGGATAAAGATTACTGATCCGCATCCGATCCGCATCCGCACAATTTTGTTGCGGATATATCCGCTTTTAACCGCGGATAGCGGATAAATGCGGATATCCGCGGATAATACTATCCGATGCAGGGCTCTAGTCGGTATCGTGTGACTAAATCTTCCTTATTAAAAGGCTAGGTTGACGAAAATAATATTAAAGCCAACAATTGTTTATTTTTAAATGTCCATAAAAAATCGAGGGGCAGCTAGGGGCAGCTGATTTTTATTTTATTTTATAGGTAATACTTTTAACTGCAACCTCTTATGCATTTGATGACCGAACACTACAGAACAATATAACTTTTTCATTAAAAACTTGCTTTATTTTAAAAGATAAAGTTTAAAAAAACATAAAAAATCATTGTTTAATTAATATTTATTGTTTAAAATACTAATATTCTACATACCTCCAGGAGTTCAATCCATTTTATTTGATTAAAATTAGTTGTATTTTTAAACTTCTACGTATGTTTTTGCACTAGTGTCTTTTATTAAGTAATTTAACATAACGACTGCAGCTTGAGTAAAGGTACTTTGCAACCAAAATTCTAGAGCAGTAGTATTTCGACCCTCTTATGAGTGTTTTAAGACGCCTAGGGTCTTACTAAAGCCAACCTAACTTTAAAAAAAACCTAAATAATTTTTTTTGTTTTTTAATTTTGGCCAGCTTTTTGGTAATCGGCCCCACTGTGCGTTGTAACCAATCCAAGCCCTATGTTCGAAGTCACGTTGTATCGTCCACATCCACCACAAAGTCCTCATAAAATTCCAATATGCTCGTTATGTCCCGATAATCGTCACAGATTATTTGAATGTAATAAATTTAAAGCTATGTCCATTAATGAAAGAATGAATTCAATAAAGTAATAAAATCGATGCTTTAATTGTTTTAACGACAATCACCGCATTTACATGTGTAAGTCAAAGTTTAGATGTCATCAGTGTAATAGAAAACATCATAAACTTCTGCATGAAGGCCTATCAATCGAGAATAAATCAAGTGTCACTGTATCCAATATCCAACCGAATGAAGAAAGTCAATCCAAATCCAACCAGCAGATATACACCACAACAACTAATCATTCAACGGCATTAATGAAACTGGCAGATGTAAATAATCAATACCAACTACGTCGACTTTTATTGGATTCAGGATTACAAGGAGCGTTCATCTCAGAAAAATGTGCCCAAAAATTGAATTTAAAGAGAAGCAGTGCTTAATTGGCTATATCGGGCATAGGAGCAACTACCAACGGCTATACAAAGGGTGCACTATCATTAGTAATGATACCGTGGAAAAAACTAAAACTAATGCTTGAGATAGAAGCCTTTTTATTCCCTAACCTAACCGCCAAACAATCATCGACGTAGACGAATTCAAACACTATGATCTAGCCGATCCGCCATTTAACAAGGCGTCCGGGATTGACATCATAATTGGTGCTGCTAAATTTTTGAGATGCAGTCCAACGGGAAGATCATAACAAAAAGCGAATTAATTCTTCAGAATACCAAATTAGGTTGGGTAATCGTGGGAAGGACAATGAAATCCATCTCGATAAATGTGAAGAACTGCGACAGCAATTTGGACAAACTATTAAGGAGATTTTGGGAGATAGAAAAACTAGAATTAGAAAAGGTGGATTCAACTTTCTTCCTGTGTTATGTGAGAAATTCTTCACTTACACAAAAACCGTAGATAGCTCTGGAAGAATCAAGGTGGCTGGAACATTCAAAACCTCACCGTCTATCTTGAATGATTATTATAAAACAGCCGTACAGAGAATGTACTCAATTGAACGAAGATTTGCTAGAGAACCAAGTTTCGCTGAGTAGACATATGAAGGAAGTCGAGATATGCAAGGGAGATAATTAACTTCAGTATTATTTACCACATCTCGGTTTCATAACAAATACTAAATAGCACAACATGCAAGTAGCACAACAAAACTGAGGGTTGTTTTTGATGGCTCCTTAAAAATAACTAGTGGGAAATCACTAAATGATTGCTTAGCGGTTGGACCGACCGTACAATCAAGCTTATACCAAATTTTGTCTCGATTTACACATTGGAAAAATGTATCGCCAGGTTCGTGTAGCAGATAATAACATCAAATATCAAAGGATAATATGGCGAGAAGATTTAACAAAACCGTTTCGAACATATGAATTGCAAACTATTACATAAGGGACAGCTAGCACAAGCTAGTTAGCTATAAGGGCAGTTATAGAGGCAGCAAACACTCATATCGAAGAATTTTTTCAAGCAGTGAAATGCATCAAAACCGACACGTATGTGGATGACTTGATGACCCGAGTCGATACCCTACATTAAACCGAGCAGCTAAAAAATTTGATCACATCTATCTTGTCGAATTCTCAATTTCAACTTCGGAAATGCCTATCTAATGAAAGAACATGGAGTGATAGCATTGAACCAATTTAAAAACCAAGCATTTTAAAAGTGGATAATTCCGTTCACAATCATACTAAAGTCTGAGGACTTCATTGGGACCCAATCAGAGACAGTTACCAATTCCAAGTCAGTTTGAACGAACAACCAACCACAACCTAAACGAGAGATTCTATCTGAAGCCAGCCATTTATTCGACCCCCTATAGAAAGGCTCGCTCCAATAACAGTTGGTATACAAATATTCATACAATCACTGTGGGCCAAAAATCTAAAATGGGATGACATAAAATGGGTTAAAATTAAGAGGAAATTTAAGCAATACCGAAAACATTCGATTGGCAAAATTTTTAAATGCCACAAGCGAAAGCAAAATTGTACTTCACGGGTTTTCCGACGCTTCCAAAGAAGTCTATATTCTGCAGTTGTTTATGGTAAAATCATAAATTCAAATTCCGACCCCGTAATTAAATTGTTATCAGCAAAAACGAAGGTGGGACCCATTCAAAATGCCGCCCCGGTGGCACAGTGATTAGCATGCTTGCTTTAAGCTCCGGAGGTCCCGGGTTTCCCGGCTGGTTAATGTTGGATCAATGAATTAATCACTCATTATCCGTTAAAAAAAAAAATGATTACGAAACTTCAAATGAAGCGGCCAAATCCCTCTATGGGATGTAGTGCCAGCAAAAAAAAAAAAAAAATATGTCAATACACTTTATTTAAATAGCAATTTTAGGCTGAGTTCGGATGGTGTAGAATTATTGCAGTTGCAGTTTAAGGGTTTGTGTGAATGACAATAACATAGTGAATCACAACACTTCCTATCTTCCATTCCTGGATTTAGAATGCAAACCGAACTGTTTTGGTCCTCAGACGGCCTGACCGTCTCACCATTGGTAACTAATCTTGCTGACTGCTAGTACTGCTAGTTGTGCCCGGAGGTATGTGTGAGTCTGATGCGTGACGCGAGTTAATTTGTTGTGTGCGGCGAAATGCTTCATCAAAACTTCTGGATGTGTTGCTGTTCGATGTTGAGTGCCGGCCTGTGCCTCCCGGGATAATTTGATTTTTAGTGTCTTCTCCAAAGTCCGAATTGTGTTTGAACAAGAAACATGCGATTACCCAAATGCTTCTTTATTTCGCCTGCTACCCATTTCTCTCCTCGCGAAAAATTCCTAGTATAGACTTGTTGGTCAAGTTTGAACTTATGTGTCGCATCTTGATATCTTGACGCAGCTTTGTTCGGCCTAAGAAGAGATAATAATGTCCGATGTTCTCTGTTGTGCAATTTAAAAGCAGGCGTTTTACCATCAGCTCCAGGGGTGGTTCTGAATGTTGCTAGAAATATTGTTAGAGCTTGTTCTACGGTTTTTTTATTGCTGGTTTCTCAGATGTTTGTCAGATGCTTAATTCCATTCATGTGACAAAATACTTCGAATTCTGATGAAGTAAGTGTACTGAGTACCATTATCAGAAACGACAACTAACGGCAATCCCTCTAGTGCAAAAATTTGTTGAAGAGCCATGATGGTATTTTCAGAAGTTGCACTTGATAACGGCACCACATACGGAAATTTCGAAAACATATCAACGACGATCAGCCACATTTTCTTGAGATACGGTCCGGCGAAGTCAATATGAATACGCTCCCAAGCGTGTTCTGGTGGAGGCCATGATATAAATTCTCGAGCGGGTGCGTCTGCGTTCGAGCGACATGTATCACAATCTCTTGAAAGCGATGAAATATCTTTATCGATGGATGGTCACCAGCAGTGACTGAGAGCCATTTGCTTCATTCTTGTAATGCCCCAATGGCCCACGTGTAATGTGTCTAAGATCTTTTCTCGGAGACTTGATGGAATAACGACGCGCGTGTGTTCTGTGTGTAAGAGAAGAATATTATTAAAAATGTTTAATGATAAGTTACGGGCAAAATAAGGTTGTAAGTCAGCATCAGTTTTAGACAGTTTTTCAGGCCAGCCCGGTTGAATGTGTTGAATCACCCGTTGCAAAACATGATCTCGTTTCGTATGCTCCTCTATCACTCGGATATCTATTGGACTTTCTTGCACAACGATATCGTATATCTCGTCCACTCCAGATTCTCGGTCATAATCGTCGAATTCCTGGTCATGTTCCATGGGCAAACGTGATAATCCATCAGCATTGCTATGTTGGGAGGTAGGTCTGAATTTAATGGTGTAAGAGTATGTCCTCAGTGCTATTGCCCATCTCTGCAAGCTGAATACAAATTTCTTTTACTAAATTTAGCAAAATTTACACCTATCTTAGTTTGTAAAAAGCAAAAATCACTCTCTTCTTACTTTTGCGATTGGACAAGAAACAACAAAATTATAAACACAATAAAATTCATTTTTGTATAAGTTATCAAATAAATAGAAACTTTTATTTTGGAATTGGTGTGAGATACGACAAGTGGCATACAATTACTACCTAGAGATTTAGTAATAATTATAAAATTTAAAGATCGACTGCATTGCTCATCAATCTTACGAGACTAAAAGCATCCATATTCACACATCTTTACATACAGAGGTATTGGTGAAATTTTTTAATACCAAAAACAATACCGAGTGCTTCCTTTCCACTTGGCTGTACGCTTTTTGATGTTTTTCTAGCGTCTTAGATGCAAATCCTATTGGATGTTCTATGCCGTCCGGGAAAATGTGAGATATGACGGCACCAATGCCGTCTTGAGACGAGTCAGCTGCGAGGACGATTGGTAGCTTATCGTCAAAATGAACCAACCTTGTTTTACTGATCAATACTTTTTTAATTTCTTTAAATGCTTGCTCTTGGTCCTTGAAGCTTCGTCTAATTATATCTGCAAGTACGCGTCCGATAAGTCTACTTTACTAAAGAATTGACCACCTTGTAGTTTTGTGAACATTTCATCAATTCTTGGAATAGGATGACGATCTATTTCCAGTTGAGCATTTACCGCCTTAAAGTCGCAACATATTCTAATATGTCCATTTACTTTGGTTACAGGAACTATGGGTGACGCCCATTCACTAGTTTGAATTGGCTCAATGATTTTATTTTCGACGAGTCGCTGAAGTTCTTCTTTATAGGATCCATTAAAGCAAAAGGTAATGGTCTTGCTTTTTGATATTTGGGCTTTGCCTCTGCTTTCAGTGTAAGATGCTCTTCAAAATTTTTCGCTGTACCCAAAGCGTTGTCGAAAAGCGAGTGATATCGTATACAAAGATCTTCGATACTCTTAATTAATTCTTGTTGATTGGTGTTGACTTGAAGAATTTGTTGAACTGAACCATCTTTATTTATGACTCGGAATCCCAATTTGGTTATCCATTCAAGACCCAATATGTTGGCACCTGCTTCAACATGAACGAATATAAGGGGTAAATTGAAATTTTTATTCTTGTAAATAACATGAGCATTCAAACTTCGCACAGTTACAGCATTTCCACCATATGCCCGCGAACCAATAGTTGCAGTTACTAATTTTGAATTTTCCAAAATGTGGCGACCATCATTTGCTACCATCGTACAAGGTGATCCTGTATCAAACTAATATTGAATTGGTTTATTATGCATAAACATTTTGTTGTTTTTCATATATAACTCAAAAAGTTCATCTGTATCAGTGTTATTTGAATAATTGATATCATTTACAGGTGAAACGGCAGTGCATTACATGCAAATTTTCCCGTTGCATCAAAAAATATCAATAGTGTGTAATGTATCATAACGGACAGTTTCAAACGAAAAATTGTTAACTTCGTCTTGGATTGGTAAATTTTTCCCATCTTGGTGGTTTATATCTTCCTTCTATTGGTATTCTTTTTTTTTCCGATTTATTGAATGGCTTGATGCACTTCGACTATAACTATTTTGGTTGTATTGTTGCGATCATGCGACCATGATCTACTGCTACCAAAATTTTTACTCACCTTACACACAGAAGCAGTATGACCACGTTTAAAACATTTATAGCACTTTGAATTAATATGAAAACAATTCTTACGATCATGTTTCACTTCACAATCAGGACACGACTTATTAGCATATGAAACATTTTTCCTACCTTGAAATCCCATAGCATTGACCTAACTTACATCTTCCTTCATAAGTTGAAAAGTCTTGAGATTTATAAAAAACCGAGATTTTGAGACGCTCCCACTTTTCCAAATTAAATTCGCTTTTATCCAAATCAAATTCACCTTTATCCAAAACATGTTCATTCTTTTCCAAATCAAATCCAACCGTAGACGATATAAAACCAATAAAATTTTATAATTTAATAAATCTACTGTATTTAAATTCTAGATACAATATAACAAGTTAATATAATAAAATAAATAAACCTTTACTATAATAGATGTCATCCTAAAATTCATTGTAGAATTCATCCCAAATTGATTCATTCAATATAAATTTCATCCCAAATTTACCATATAATGTCTTGCTAACTAATTCACCTTAGGACGTACCTTAATCTTCTCCGTACAACCCAGCCTTAAAGTTCACCATAAATTTACCAGAAAATCAATCCAAATTCTCCATCAAATTCATCATAAATTTGCCCTAAATTTACTTAACCTTTATGTCCCTGAATAGGTACAGCGTACAGGTGTACCTTTTCCATTTTGAAATGTTTTTATTTATTAGTTATCTTGAAGGTGGAGAAGTGAGCTTCGGTGACATCTTAAAATCACTCAATGTGATGCAATATCACTGAAAAAAAATTATCGATTATATACCAAGTTTTTAAAATATTACAGTTCAAATATTTTTCCTACGGAAAGCCCTGAAAAGGTACATGTGTACCTCAATTAATTTTAACTCGAATTTCAAGTAATATAGTGAACGATTGTAACACTTTGAGATTGTTTGAGTATGCTCATCGCTTATCGGTCGGTATCAAACACAACAATTTTTTCTGATTTTACTGTGTTTATGAGCCACTGTTCGATAAATAACATGAACCGACGACCGGTTTGCAGTTTCCAATTATTTTGCTCATTCACTGGTTATTGTTGATTGATTTATTGAGTGGCCGAGAACCGATTGTATCGCTAACTTTGTTCAAAAGTATTTTATAATTTTAAAATTTTTAGATCTCATTTCTATTGATGGCATTGCTAGGGATCGTCCCAAATCCTGAAGAAATTTCCTGCGGATGTTTGATCGTTTAGCAAACGAAATATTATTTATTATATAAATAAGGTAGCTGAGGCTTTAGATGAACGTTCGACATGTTATAAAATATAGCCATTGGCCATCGCAATGTTTCGCGTTTGGTCGTCCCTTCAACATTTTATCCATGGTGTCAGCTCCACATTTGTTCTTATCATAAAAATGGATTATTTTAGGCTTGGATGTTGGTCCACTCACACTACTATCGGAGTGTAAAGTTGACAACAAAATCACGTTTTTTTTTTGTTTTTTTTTGGGAACATAGGAACAAATGGTAACTTTATTATGTTCCGAAAATCCAAATATGTTTGGAAGACAAAGCTCAAAGGTTCTTGATTTTTGGTCACCAACATCTCCAAAGGTATATATGTTTTTGTTTTTAACGTACGCACAGCTGACAAATCCCACGACATCAACAAACGTACGACTGGTAGCGTCGTAAAAAGATTATCCATTGTGATATAGCGACCACTTTTCGGCACATTTTCTCTTCAGGTGGTTGGATTTCCAGTACATATTTGACTGGTTAGTGAATATGCATTTGTCGCATCACAGACCAACCAAATTTGTATACGATTATGGCTGGTTTGGAAGGCACATACTGAGTAAACCTAGTACTTCCCCGGTAAGGAAATAATTGCTCGTATATAACTAAATTTTCTGACGGCACGTATGCTTTACGTAAATTTTTATTTAGCATTAGCCAAATGTAAGAAATAGGCGCTGCTTTATCCGAAATTAACCTTTCCGATCAGATGTTATTGTTATCGAACCTGAGAAAGCGTGTTATCTTCCAAAATATATCGCGAGATTTTGTTGCTTTCTACAGGGGATATTTATCGCATGTCCAGAGTTCTTTGACATGAACTGAACTAGAATGATATACACCTGCCGTGATAAGAATACCCAACGACCCTTGCATCTCCTCTGAAGTAAATTTGTTCCGTATCCGTGGATCTCTGTCGCTATGGTTTGAACTGAATTCCTCGTAAACGATTTTAGCTTTTCTGTTTGTCTCCCTTATAATTATATCACAAATACAATCAGAGAAAATATGTTTGAATAATTCGATAGATTTGACTGGTCCCGATCGTTGACGTAATATATTATGTCGCAGCGTTTGGATAGCAGTCGATGATTGACTCTTCCATACGGTATTGTCTTTTGATAAGAAAACTGAACAAGCAGGATTCCAATCGAATTCATCCGCCGTAGTAGAACCTTCATCTGATTCTCTTTCATATTCGGAATCTAATAATGAATCAACATCTGATTCCTCATCATTCTCAAAATGGGTCACCTAATTAATTTCGTACCTCATTTTGTTGATTGATTGATTTAGTATGTACGACCAAGCCTAAGGCAAGATTCCCGGTTACGCCGGGCCCACCGTACACCCTTTTACGAATAACAAGATCGAAGGAAAGGAAAGGTATGTTAGCATTATAGACTCGACCCGGTTCCAGACACCTAAGTAGTCGATAGTTAGTAAAATTTGTTAGTATTTTTATTTTTTATTTTTTTTTTTTTTTGACACTTGTTAATCACAAGACAACACAATTTATTGTAATACAGCGTCCCTATGTTGTAACCGCAAGATCTGAAAAGCTTTATTTTACTTAATTATTAGTCTCTAGGTCTCTACTACTATTCCCAATTAATTTCGTACCTCATTTTGTGTATATAAAATTTGAAAAATGTCAATTTATATATAAAATAACATGAAGGTACATATGTACCTATTCAGAGTGTTACGTAGGAAAAATTGTCTAGGGACATAAAGGTTAAAATCCTTCCTAAAATTCACTATTAAATTCAATCTACAAGTCACTCTAAAATTAACCCTACAATTTTACTTAAAATTCTCAACCTACAGAAATCACCCTAAAATCATTGGAAAATCTTCTCTAAAACTAACCCTGAACTTCACTTTAAAATTCACTATAAATACCAAAAAGCGAAAACCCTTAGAAGGTTAAATAAAAATATAAAGGACTGAAACCTCACGAGGGGATCAGAACTTCGGTCTTTGGCATCTTCAATAATGTCATAAAGTTGGTGTCACAGTTTTGACATTAATGATTTCTATTTTAACCAACATATATTTACTTATACAACAACAGCCAAACAGGTCAAAAGCGTCAGGTACAGGCATCCAATTTAAAACGATAAATCGTATCCTAGAACTTTATACCGAAAGTAGTATAACAAATTATACTGATACTTCTAACCGTTTAACTGACCATATTCCAGAAATTTATTCAAAAACTCATTTTAGAATCTTCCAACACACATATCCAATTTCATTATAATCGGTTAAGAAATAGCCAAGTTCCATCATAATTGGCCATATTCCTAAACTTCGTCCAAAAATCATTTTAGAATTCCATTTCCAATACACATGTCGAATTTCATAATAATCGGTAGAGAAACGTTCCATCATACATGACCATATTCTAGAACCTGATACAAAACTCATTTTAGAATCCCATTTCCATTACACATGTCGAATTTCAACATAATCGGTTGAGAAATAGCCAAGTTCCATCATACTTGGCCATATTCCAGAACTTCATCCAAAACTCATTTTAGAATCGTCATTTCTAGCACACATATCAAATTTCATAATAATCCTTTGAGAAATAGGCGAGTTCCATCATACTTGGCCATACTCCAGAACTGCATCCAAAACTCATTTTAGATTCCCATTTCCAATACACATTTCGAATTTCATCATAGTTGGTTGAGAAATGGGCAAGTTCCATCATACTTGGCCATATTCCAGAACCTCATCCAAAACTCATTTTAGAATCCCATTTTTAAAACACAAATCAAAGTTCGTAATAATCGGTTGAGACACAGACAAGTTAAATCATACTTGGCCATATTCCAGAAATTCATCCATAAATCGTTTCAAAATCCCAGAACTTCATCCAAAAAACATTTTAGAATCCCATTTCCAATACAAATGTCGAATTTCAACGTAATCGGTTGAGAAATGGGCAAGTTCCATCCTACTTGACCATATTCCAGAACCTCATCCAAAACTCATTTTAGAATCCCATTTCTAACACAAATACTAAATTTCATAATAATCGGTTGAGAAATAGACAAGTTCCATCATACTTGGCCATATTCCAGAACTTCATCCAGAGATCATTTTAAAATCCCAGAACTTCATCCAAAAAACATTTTAGAATCCCATTTCCAATACAAATGTCGAATTTCATCGTAATCGGTTGAGAAATGGGAAAGTTCCATCCTGCTTGGCCATATTCCAGAACTTCATCCAAAACTCATTTTAGAATCCGATTTCTAACACACATATCAAATTTCATAATAATCGGTTGAGAAATAGACAAGTTCCATCATACTTGGCCATATTGCAGAAATTCATCCAAAACAGTTTTAGAATCCCATTTTCAACGCACATGTGATGAGAAATAGTCAAGTTCCATCATTCTTGGCCATATTCTAGAACTTCATCCAAGACTCATTTTAGAATCCCATTTTCAACACACATGTCGAATTTCATAATAATCGGTTGATAAATACGGAAGTTCCATCATATAAAAAATGTGTCAACTATTCACTACACCCAAATCCAACCCCAACTCAACTCCAACTCAACTTCAACTCAACGCGCAAATTGACCCCTAATTTAACGTTCAAATCAATTCCCAATTCAATGTCCAATCCAATAATCATATAAGCATATATAAAAAATTGTAAATAAAAGCATATATTTTGGGTCAATTCGTATGGCAGATACCCCACCCCCTTGACGTACAGTCTCCAAAAGCTTTTCAAATCTCCGCCTTGACCATAGAAACATATTGGCGAAAAAAAAATCCAAATCGGACAAGCCGTTCTCGAGATACCATGGGTCCAACAATACAGACATCCAGACATCCAGACAGATGGACGGACATTTTTTTTTTTTTGCATTTTCAGACTCAGGGACTTTCAAAACGTCGAGAAAAGTGGTTTTGGACCAACCAAATTTTTCGTCATTTTTGACAGGATTTCAATACTTTGGTCTTTTTAGACCGAAGTAAATTTTATCAAATTTAAGAATGCTGGAGTTTGAAAATTTTAATAGTGGAAAAATTAATTTAGGATTTTACAAATTTTATAAAATCGTTAAAATCAAATTCATCGTTTATTTGGAATTTGGAATTATTTATTTTAGAAATTAACGAATTTTGTAACGTAGTTTGGAAAGAAACGAAATTAGGAAATTTAGGAAAATGTAGAAGTTTTGTATTGTGGGGATATTAGAATTTAATGTTTGAAATTTAGAATTTGTATTAGGAATTAGTTAATTTGGTTTAAAATATCTAAAAATATAGAGTATTATTTGGAATTATTGATTTTAGCAACATGTACATTTATGGTACTTTGGGATTAAAGAAACAATTTAGAAACCAACAGCTACTCATTTCAAGAGAAACTGCTATGGACTCTACCAGTTACTTAAATTTTTTGAAAAATGGACTTGCGCCACTTTCAAAATTAACGGCTCATATTTTTTACTAAGCTTAAAATAAGGTACATACATTTTTTCTTAAACTATGAAACTGTATGGTAAAACAGTTATTTTCATTTACAATTTTACCTTATTAAAAATGTGAGCTTTTGGTTTGTTTTTATATGAAAATATTTATGAAACACGTAATGTTATTTGATTGAAAAATCGAGTCTTGAAAATGTTGATTTCTTAGTGAAAATCGTCATGAAAAATAAGGTATTTTTGAAATTTATAATTGTCGTGTTTTTTATAAGTCTCGATAGATCTCACAATAGATTGCATCCAGATGTTCTCTATTTTTGTGGTTAAACTGCAATTGATTCAGTTTATTTGAATCAAGAATAACTTTTTATTCAACATTTCATCGTTTTTAATTCCTTTCCTTGAATTACACAACTTATTAATTGTACATGAAAATCTTGCTTTTTATCCAGATATGCTATCGAGACTACAGATTTTCCCTTTTATGAGTAAAGACACACAATAAAAATTTGTAGTTTAGCATGGAATCACACCAAAGTCAATTTTTAGTGCATTTATTATACAATAGGAAACTAGTAGCTGATTTACATTTAATCTTTTGCTCTATTTTAAAAGCTGTAAGATGTACATTAAAAGCCTTCATTTTATTAGTATTTCCTTCCATTATGAAGTGACATATTCAAAATGTGTTATTTAAAACTATTTACCGCAATCCACAATTTTTTTTTGGCGAAAAAAATGGAAAAATCGAGAAAATGAACCTGTTTTTCCTTTTTCTGTAAAAGTTGCTGAAAATTTATAAGATCATAGTAACATTTTGACAGAAAAAAACATTTTAATGTGTCCGTCTCATTTTAATATATGGATAAAATGTATTCGCACTTTTCCTCACGTATTTATACTTTTGGAATAACGAAATATAATGAAAACAACAATGACGTAGCTTTGTCAAAATAAACAGAATTCTTAGTGCTGCGAGTGCCAGTATTTTTAAGTGGATGTTAGAAGTAGCTACAATTTCCCACTTTTTTTTGGCAAATATCTGAATAGATCTATCGAGACTTATAAAAAAACACAGCTAATATTTTATTAGAAATTTGACACACAAAGTTTGGTTCTTAATTTTTAGAAAATTGATTAACTTCATTATTTTATTGAGGTTAAGCTAGAAATAAAAATTAGCATTCAATTTAAATTTTATACAGCTGGTCGCTTTTAGTCTTAAACGAAGCTTATCAATAGTTATGATTACATATGTATGGCATTGAAAGGCATATCAAATTCCACGAAAGATAGTTTTATAGATAAAAATTATTGTCAGGCTTACTAAAAAAAATCCCTCGCAATTGTTTGCTTTAAATTACTCATATTATAATTCTAGTTAAGTGTGTTGCGTTGAATAGTAAAGGGTTTTATGCCCCAAAAAGGGCTTTATGCCTATACTTTTTCCTTAATTGCCAACTTTCATGATAAATCCAGGTTTGGTAGATTTGGTTAGATTTGTAAAACAATCAAAAGATTTTTAGTCTGAAAATTAGAATGAATAATACTCCATTTTGATGTGTAAACCCAAGGTAAATTTTCGACCAATTTGCAAAACTTATTAATAATTTTTGTTTTATAGGCAGGCATTTTGTCTGAAAATAGTTACATAAATGTTCGGTAAATATTCGAAAAATTTACCAATATTTCGGTAATCAACCGGTAAATGGGTATTGATTCCCTACAAAAAACTCGAAATTACAACCCTGGAATTTTCGATTTGGAGTTATTAACACTAACTTGATATACAATTTCAGCAATTATTTTTTGAAAATAGTTTAGCTCCTAAATTTCCGAGAATTTACTTCGGATATCGACGTCTGATTTAAAAATGTTGTTGCTTCATAAATTGCCTCAATTATAACCATGACTTTTTGTTCCGCAGACTAAAGGTCTACGATCTGAAATTCCTGTTCATGTTCATTGTAGAATAAGAACTTGCCGACCAAAATCCTCGTGATTGTGGAATTTAAATACTCATCACATATCTTATAAAAACCATTAACAGCACATAAAACCATAGCAGTCATTGATAGTAGGCAGATTCAGAGATTTGTGTACGAGGAAATTGTGCGGTTTATTAGAAATATTAAGACGAGATTTCGACGCTCCCTGGCAACAGCTCCACGGCTCCTTAAGCACTGCAAAAAAATGTGTACTCTTACATATTTGTACATACTACATATAGTTAAATGATATTGTAGCAAAATACAATATACATAATATACTACAAACAGTAAGTGAAAGACGTAACACCTAACCAAACAAATCAAATTAATTTTGAAGTAGGCTGTAAATACATAGTGGTTTTCGATTATTTGAAAACATAACTCTTTCATTTGGAGAAGCTAGTGTTAAAATACCCGGATTGGTCCCTATCAAGATTTAATGGACGCACCCACAATCTTCTTTTTGTTTTTAAATTCTATAATATTGTTTATACAAAACGTACAGAGAATTTCTAAACATTTTAGAGTCTCGTAGTCTTCCATTTAATTTTTTTATTTGTTTTTCAAGTATCAGTTTAAACAGACGGAACGGATGCAATATAACCACCAAACGGAAAAGACGATACGGAGAACGACTTATCGAAACGGGGCGGATTCATTGGCTCTCACTCTTTAATCAGTAATTTTTGTTCTTCGTGCATAAAGTTGGATTAAAGTGTCTTAAAAGCAAAAAACACAAGCAAGTTTTTAACTGTTTAGATAATAGGCGTGTTCGTTTCAGCTGAATTAACTGATGTATTAGCTACATCTAAAGTACCTGAAGTGAAGAGACTGTTCGATTCGCAACTCTTCACTTCAGTTAAAAATTGAGCAACTGAATTAACTGAATATACCTCTGATGAATTTTTTTTTCTTTGTTTTTTTTCTTTGACATTTTGAATTTGATTTATGCCGTTAGTGTTGTGATCGGTAATTATAAATATTAATTAAAAATTATTTAAAACCTATAAGTAAAACAAATTTTACAAAATATTGTTTGTGTATATTTTGTTTTTGACATTTATCTGAAGTGAAGAGTGTCAATCGAACAGTTTCTCCTCTTCAGTAGTTTAATTAATTGAAGAGTAAAGGCATTGCCCCATGTAAAACGGAAAA
>OY744481.1:347936822-348167822 GCA_963556165.1 Tipula helvola | reverse complement strand
TGTTTTTGTTAGTCGGGGCGCTAATACATGCTTTCTGTGTTTTTGTATCTCGATAGATTTCTATAAATTACTTCCAAACTTTCTCTATTTTTGTGGTTGAATTGCAAATAATTCAGTTTAATTTTATCCAATAGGACATTTTACACTACATTTTATCTATTTTAATTCATTTCCTTGAATTACACAACATATTAATTGTACGTGAAAATCTTGCTTTTTACACAGATATGCTATCGAGATTACAGATTTTCTCTTTTATGAGTAAAAAATACACACAATAAAAATTTGTATTTTAGCATGGAAGCATACCAAAGTCAATTTTTAGTACATCTATCATACAATAGGAAACTAGTAGCTGATTTACATGTAATCTTTTGCTCTATTTTAAAATACAGAAGATGTACGTTAGAAGTATATTTTATTATTATTTCCTCCCATTATGAAGAGGCATATTTAAAATGTGTTATTTAATAGTATTTGTCGCAATCCACAAGTTTTTTTTGTGAAAAAAAAAATGAAAAAATGACCCGTTGCTCAACATTTAAAAGATCATAGAAACAATTTAAAAGAAAAATAAAGTTTTAGTATGTCCGTCTCATTTTTTTATGTGGATAAAATGTATTCGCACTTTTTCTCATGTATTTATACTTTTGAAATAACAAAATATAATGAAAACAACAATGACGTAGCGTTGTCAAAATAAACACAATTCTTAGTGCTGCGAGTGCCAGTGCTTTTAAGTAGATGATAGAAGTAGCTACAATTTCCCATTTTTTTTTTTTTGTTTGCAAATATCTGAATAGATCTATCGAGACTTATAAAAAAACACAGCTTATATTAAAAATTTGTATTTTAGCATGGAAACATACTAAAGTTAATTTTTAGTACATCTGCCATTTTCGTTTAGTATAATAGGAAACTAGTATCTGATTTAAAGCTGAATTACAAAGAAAAGTGCAAATACATTTTACCCATATATAAAATTGGAACGGGCATATTCAAAATTTAGTTTTTTCCTTTCAAAATGTTACTTGGATTTTATAAATTTTGAGCAACTTTTACGAAAAAAGATAAACCAGTTCATCTTTTTCAGGTTTTTCCGTTCTTTTTCACTAAAACAAGTTGAGTTTTTACAGTAAATAGGATTGAATAATACTTTTTGAGTATTCCTTCTGATTTTAATACAAGAAAATCATACTAAAACGCATTTTTTATTGTACATCTTTTATCTTTTGGAAAAGAACGGAAAAATTGAATGTAAATCAGTCTAAAATTAGCGCTAATGAAGATTTAACATTAATACAAATAATCAGAAATAATAAGCTCAAATAGTTTTGAAATCGACGTTAATATTGATATTCCTCGATAATTTTTAATGTTACTCCGTTTTCCGGATTTACAAATGGGAATTATAAATGACTTCTTCCATATCAACGGAAATACACCACTCTTCAGAGACGTATTAAATATCAGAGTTAGTGGTAATGATAGCGAGCTAAGGTCTTAAAGTATTTTTGCTGGTATATTATCAAAACCATATCCCGATTTCATCTTGGATATACCGAGCCTGACATATTTTTCTGAAATATAAGGTATTCTAATTAAATTTTGATGATGCAAAATACGAGGTCCTAAGGAACCATCAATAGGAGTATCATTGTATTTTTTATAGACTGATTGGAAAAAGTCGGTAAATAATTCATTATGTTCTCAGTATTAGAAGCAGTTACATAATTTAACGACATCATTTGGGGATAACCGGAACATTTTCTTTTGACATCAACAAAAGGCCAAAATGGTTTTGGGTTTGAAATTAAATTATCTTTCAGCCATGAAATATAGTTCTAAAGGCTCGGTGTTGTTCCTTAACAAATTTCCGACGTAGTTGTAGGAAAGAATAAACAATCCAAGTTATCACCAAAATCTTTGGCAAATGCAATGCCTTATTTTTTTTAGTGGATTATTTAATACTATTTACAGCAGCTGTGTTTTTTTATAAGTCTCGATAGATCTATTCAGATATTTGCAAAAAAAAAAAAAAGGGAAATTGTAGCTACTTCTATCGTCCACTTAAAACTACTGGCACTCGCAGCACTAAGAATTCTGTTTATTTTGACAGCGCCACATCATTTTTGTTTTCATTATATTTTGTTATTCTAAAAGCATAAATACATGAGGAATAGTGCGATTACATTTTATCCATATATAAAAATGAGACAGACATATTAAAACTTTGTTTTTCTTTCAAAATGTTACTATGATCACTTAAATTTTGTGCCACTTTTACGAAATATTATAAACAGGTTCATTTATCGATTTGTCCATTCTTTTTTGTCGAAAAAAGTAAGTAAATAACACATTTTAGTTTAGTAAATAACACATTTTGAATATGCCTTTTCATAACGGGAGGAAATAATAAAAAAATGAATACTTCCAGCGTACATCTTCTGTCTTTTAAAATATAGCTAAAGATTAAATGTAAATCCGCTACTAGTTTCCTATTTTTTTTTTTTTTTTTTTTTTTTTTTTTTTTTTTTTCGCTGGCGCTACATCCCATGGAGGGATTTGGCCGCTTCATTTTTGAAGTTTCGTAATCATGTTTACAACGGATAATGAGTGATTAGTTCATTGATCCTTACATTAAACCAGCCGTGATTTTTTCATCACCCGCCGGGAATCGAACCCGGGACCTCCGGAGCTTAAAGCAAGCATGCTAACAACTGTGCCACCGGGGCGGCAGTTTCCTATTTTACTAAATGAAAATAGCAGGTTTCCAACAAAGTAGCTGACATCTTGTGAAAATAATCTGAACAAAATTTAACCATATAACAAGGGGAATTGGAACTGTCAAACAGTTGAATTTTACAATACTCGTCCCCTTTGCTTACATAGAAACCAACGCCGACTACATTTGATGAAAATCGACAATACTAAAAATTAACTCTGGTATGTTTCCAAGCTAAATGTTGTGAAACACTCCTTATTCATTAAATTTAATTTATAATAAGCTAATTTCCGCGGTCACACAACTTTGAAGGTTAATTTATTATTAGTAAGTCGCGGTTGTATAATATTAAATTACAAACAATAAGCGCATAATTGTAAATATTTGTCAAGGCCATTTAAAGTTGTAAAATCGAAAAGCAAGCATATTCATCAACATAACATTTTTCCATAATTTCCGCGATTCTTTAAAATTGTATTTCCGCGTTAAAAATGTTATGTTCCGCGATGATATGTTCCCGCTTAGCTTGTAAGTTTTTCCAGATATACAATGGAAATTCTTACAGGTAATTGAGATAGTTAAATATATAGTTTTTAAGTTAATGGTTTAGCGTATAGTGTTAAAGGAAACTTGGTGATATTAAGTTTAAGTTTAAAATGTAATAAGAACTCTTAATAATTAAAAAATTATAAATAAATCAATAAATTAATTAGGTAAGATCTATCAACATTAAATAATAATAATAAAATGAAAATATAAAATACAAATTTTTAATATGTGTCCGTATTGTGTTGGCATAATTTTTATAATCAAGATATAAAATCGTTTGTTATAAATTAAAGTGTTGTGTTTTATTCACAATCCAGTGATACAGACCGTGATTGACAGGGCATAAACGTAACAATAATTTTCTGTAAACAACTATAGCCATCTGAGGTTCACTAGTAAAACTAAAGATAAATTTAGCAAGTACTATTTTGATTCATCACAGCAACTTTGTTGTATTTTCCTAGAAGAAAGTTCGTGAAATATAGGCATAATTTAATTTTAATATTAATATTTAATTAACTGCAATACGATTTTTTCGTATATTGTTGTTAAAGATATTTAGAAAATTTTAATATAAACATTTTATAATATTTTTGCTTATTTCATTAAAAAACTTGAAGCTAAAAAACATCTTTTTTACACACTAAATAGCTTCTAAAAAGCTATGAGGTATGATTATGACTCTATACTTCAGCAGGCTTTGATTTAACGTGTACAAAAGTTTGCTAAAAACAACTTAATTAAATTCCGCTCCGGCTGAGGATTTATTATAATTATTTATAGAATCTCTTATGAAGGGACTTTCAATGATTTTTCCTTTAAAATATGTCCATCTTAGAAGATTTTCTCGTTGGTACATCATATTTTAATTCGGTAGCTTTTAGGAATATTTTCCAATTAATTTATATTTCAAGTTCATCCTTAATTTTAATAAATCTCACTTGGATTCGAGAAATCATATTGTTAATGAACTAAACTGTATATTTAATCTACACATTTAGTCAAAATTCAGTATGTTTTGAGCTCAATTTGGTACATGAATTTAATATTTTGTAAAATAAGGTATCTCTCAAATATTTCGTCGTTTGCTGCACTTGGTAAAAATTTATTTAATATATAATTCATGGATATTCCAAAGCTTCGTTACGTACATATGATACTGCACAATTTATATTATTAAATTCGTTGTCTTATATTTCAAATATCTCATATATCATATATCAGTCTAATACATCTTAAATTCCGTGAATTCTTAACAACATATAAACCACGTAGCACACATTCGTAGCAGCATCACGAAAAATATTTAACATCAATGATTTATTGGCTTCTGTGCCTCCGTTGTCAACGTATAAAGAAAATCTTTAGAAACAAAACAAATCTTTGCACATTGTTTAAATCAAAATCGCACACACCTATATATAGCACAGGAAGATGACACCAAACAACAAAATTCCTAATTATTAACACCGGCACAACATAAATCCGAAAATATTTATCATTAAGCCACCACCACCAACAAAAACAAAATCTTACCAAACAATATATTTGAAATAAATTTTTGTCTTCTGTATATACATAGTCTGTTGTGTCGCGCTATTATTGTTGTCACAAAATGTTCATGACAATCATTTATCATTTTTAATTCTATATATTCTAGGTCTCATATATCTCTGTTTATATTTATTACGATTTTACCATATTATTGTAGCATCATTTATCATGTTCTTAATCTAATATTATTACTACTAGTATATAGTATATAGGGGTATATTTTGTTGATATTCATTTAGCACTAAGGATCTCGTCCTCTAAAAGCGCGCCCACAATCTCTGCGTTCAATAGAAAAGTAATATCACCTCGCCGCTCCAATGACTCTATATTGTACAATATACAACAATAACGAACGATAACAACGATAAAAAAAAAACAAAAAAAATTTGTTAATAATAATGAGAGAAAAACAAATGAAAAGCACAAAAATATACAAATTTAATGGTTGAAATGAAAATCCAACCAAACCAAATAGATACACAAACACACACCATTAAGTTGATTTTGGCAAAGCTTTTCATTAATAAAATGAAACTGGTACAAATTACTTGATTAAATTTATTTAGAGCTTTTTTTGTGAGTGTGTGTGTTGGTTTATATTGTTGTTTAGATACATACGTCGTTTGACATTATATATTTTGGATTTTAATTGTATTTTATGCTTTATTTATATTACGAAGCTGGTATATGATGATGACAGACAAATAAATTAGATATTTTATTATACGAATGTATTATTACCCAGTTTATATTGTGTATACTGAACATATTATATATACATATATATATATACAATACAGTGACTCATTTAGCCGTAATAAAATTTATCTCCAGATAAGCTTTTTTTTATTTTTATATTGATATATTGTTATCTAATTAAATTTTTTGGTTTAATGGAGATTATTTTTGTTTGTTTGTTTCTTTGCAGGACAACTTTTATAGCCGATGATAGATTTCAAGCGTTTTATGTTGACCATACAGGTTTATGGACGCTGCAAATAAAATATGTTCAAGGGCGTGACGCGGGACTGTACGAGTGTCAGGTGGCGTCAGAACCTAAAATTAGTGCCAGGGTGGATTTACAAGTAGTTAGTAAGTATACTGTTGTTCGATTAAAATTCTGCTTTTTTTCCGCAGTATTTACTTTTCTCTTAATAATAGCGTGCATTATGAATATATAAATTTCAAAAAATTTGTTTCCCTATTCTAGAAATCATTTTAGTAACCCATTCTTATCGCATATCTCGAATTTCGTCATTATCAGTTAAGAAATAGTCCATATTAGATCATGGAAACTTTGAAAATACAACGTTCATCCTAAATTAATCAAAAAATCATTTGAGAATCCCATTTCTATTATGGATGTCAAATTTCACTAAAATCCATTATGAAATAGATAAGTTTTATCCTAATTGGCCATACATATAATTTGCTAAAGGTTCAACTTCAAGTGTAAAACCTGTATATGTGTAACATATTTAAATAAATCCACACACCTTGACTGATTTTAACCAAAATTGAGCTATAAATATACTTTACTTATTTTAGGAACTACTACTCTCGATAGCATCTATTTACCTGCAATAATCCAACATGATTTCATTAACCAAATTTTCTATGTAATCCAATACCCCGCTTAAATAAATTTCGATGTACGCCCAATTTTTCGGAAACTAATCATTTCGTAAAGTGGATGTATTAGGATTTCTTTGTGTTATTAACGAATGAATATACATACATAATGCTTGATCGTGTCTGTAATTCTTATCAAAATAACTTTTTCTTTGGAATTTTCGGGAAGGTTTGTGGAACTGTCAATGAGTCCAGGAAACAACATCTGATCTCATTTGAGTAAGGGTTGAGATTATTGTGAGATTTCTTAGCCCCCTTATGACAATAGTTCGCCGTAATGAAAAAGGTACGCCCATCGGCAATCCTCTATGCGCTCTCTATCAAAGTCAAAATAAGTACCTTAAATTAAACGTATTAAACGTATAGTGATTAGTACATTTATCGTATTTCGGTGTTAAATTTTATGCTACCGGATTACAAAAGATGGCTGACCAAATACAAAAGAAAAACAAATATACGCATTTATGTGTAATTTTTTTTTTCAAAACCCGGATTTAATTCACGGAAAAAGTCCCGTCGAATCCTATTCTGTGAAAAATAGGGTACTTACCTACATATACATATGTCTATCAGGTGACCTGCACATAATCTCATAATAAACTCATTCTCATTCATTTGACTTTAAAGCCAGAATGATTTGTTATGATTTGATTTATGACTTTTCAATTTAGCAAAGGCTACTATTATTTTTCTTACAGCGGCGAATTCAAATGTATGAATTTGTACATTTTGTGAATAGATTCCTAAATCTCTCTTAAATAATTCCAGTGAAGAAACAATTAAAGTAGTTTGGATTTAAGGGAGTGGAAACATTTGCAGTCGAATTACTCAAAACCAGTTTTATCAAAGCTTTTAACTGTAGGCTTTTGCAAAAATGGTGTCAACATCGTATTTACGTACTCAGTAGGCCAAACCAGTTTCTTTTATAAGTTGTGGTTAAAAACCTTCATCAATCAGCTTTTAAAATGCTTTTATTAAGATTAATTATTTGAATAAGCTTCTCGTAAATCATGCTAACATTGGCACTATGACAACCCCCATTCGGCTTAAACCAAATCAGTGTGCAAACAAATTACAAGCCAAGTTTTTGTTTTTCCTAAACTTTTAACTATCGATTGAATTAAACATTTTCTGATGAATGTCGAGTAAAAAGAAAGTAAGTAAGTCCAGATAATTAAAACATGCTTATGTTCGCTGCCATCAATATGGGTACGCTTAATGTTCTCTATGTAAGAAATTGCGGTAATGCTGAAATACCAGGGCTCAGTTGTAAAATTTCACTTTCGTTTTTAGATTTATGTAGATCGTACGAATCTTTGGACGTTATTTCCATTTGTTTAAGAATTAATTTTTATTTAACTATTTCTTTTCTTGGATGGGATTAAAGTCCAGTGTATAGAAAGAAAATAAGTTACACGATTGTTATTATACCTTTTCGGATGGGCATTACTATTATCACAAATAACACACTATATTAGATTTGAAAACGAGAAGACAATTAGTGTATGTAGTTCATATTTTGATTTAAACTCCATTTGAACAGCCAGATACATCTATCGCAAATATGCTAAACAAATGTGCATCGGATAAAAGTTTTCATGTATTGTACAACTGGTAGTTGTCCATTTTAATGTTTTGTGGCTTTTATCACTACTTTCGTATTAAAAATAAAATAAAATATCTTATATTTTCTAATTATGTTTATTAACTAGGTTTTCCCTTTCTATTTTTCAGTGATAATATTATTATTTTTGTTGATATACCGGTTTCCAAACTTCTTTCTTCTTCAGTATCTATTTGGCTTGTCAAATTTTTTCTTTATTTTGAAAATTATTTACACAATATGTAATTGCTGGTTTTTTTTTTTTTGATATACCTACGACATGTTATGTGCGATGTTATAAAATGTGTTTCTGATTTAATACAGTCGATGATAAATTTATATGCTGACGATTAAGGTAAAGATTAAGACGATAAAGAAAAATTCACTTTTTCGATTTTATTCGATTCACTCATGATTTTCTATACACAGAAAATTAAAATCGGCAATGTTTTTAGTATAGGTATTACGGTAGTGCAGTAACCTACGCTTTCGATGATGATTTTGAATTTAAATTATATAAGAAAAGAAGCCTTTGCGTCGCCTACTAAAATCGTGTGGAGATATTCATTACACAACGATTTTTTAATATTGACACACGATTTGTGAAAATCCAAACGTTTCAATTTCATTTTTTGTTGCGAATAATTTTTTTTTTCTAACGTAGAAAAATAATTTTAGCTTGTGTAATTCATGTGAAAATGAGTCATTGCAATACTCAAGTGAGTGCAGCCCTCGCTATCGCTCAGGCGATTCACTTTCGTATTGCATTGACTCGTTTTCTTCACTTGTTATACAATATACTATTTCGTGTTGGCAAAGAGCGTCATTTCTTGGCTGAAAACAATAATAAAACTACTATTTTTCTCCTTAGCAACGCATTTCTTCGTATAAACACTTTTCTTCATAGAAACGCTTTTTTTCCAAATGATTTTTGCATTTTTGACTTTTAGTTATTTGCTTACTGCGATTGTTATGTACACGCTAAGCATATATACTTTAATTCAGTCTGGATCTACCTTTTTATTTTTACTTGATTTGTCGTCAAATACGCGAAAAAAACAGCATGTCTGACACGTAAGAAAAGTGGTTTTAGATGCTCGTAAAATTGTTAATCCACTCGGTCGTTAGCGCTCGCTCGTGAACTAAACAATTACACTCTCTGGAAAACAATCACTTTTCTTTACTTGTAGAGCAATGTACTATTGTTTCATGAACTGTTTTGTCATTGAAGAATCTTTAATTTTCGATTTCGTGTAGAATTTTCATTATGTATGTAAGACATTTTTTTTAGATATAATGTGCGATAATTGACAATGACAAAATTGAATGCTGTAAGTAGTTTTCAACACCAATGACATAATTTATTTAACTTTATTAGAAATTTCCTTCAACAAAAAATTATAGTGGCCTTAAACTACAATAGCAAGCTTAAGATTCCAGTACTATTACACAGTTGAAGTGAATCAAAGGGCCTGGCTGGGCTTAGTTTACTTGGCGATTTTTACAAGAAATTAAAATTAAAGATAACTACATAATATAGTTACATACGTTTCAATTCAATGGTTATTCTTATCTAAAAAATAAAATGTGCATAATGTATTTGCAAAATTAAATAAAACAAAACTAATAATAATTTCGACAATTATTTAAATACAGTAATTAAAGAATTAATCGCACAAAATTTTTAATTTCCTATTAGAATTTGATTTGACTGTAGATATTTGATTTCGTATGGCCGATTTTCCTTTAATACTATCATCTTTGAACTTCTGTAACTGTGATGTAGAATTTTTCCGAATTAATACCAACAGTAAGAATTTAAGAGCGCCTCCTTTGGGGCTTTTGCAGTTTCCTGTAAACCAATCACAATATTTAATATTTGAATTTGTAGCCTTTACACATTTTTCATAAATTAATTTCAATATTTTCGTTTTATGCATATTTGAAGCAAAATATTTCGCGAATATCTCCACATGAATATACGACAGCTCAAAGATAAAATCGCTTAGTTTGTTTAAATACAGCTCTTTTGAAGGATTTAAATAGTTCTTGCATTTAATTAAATACTCTGATGGCAAATGTAATTTTTCATCTTGTTTTGTCATTGACACTCTGTATGATTCGCAAATAGATTTTTTAAGTACTTTAAAAATGGCGTAACCAAGAAAATATCGTATTGATGGCAAATCAAACTGTAAATTTTGGTTAATAAAAGTGTCAACAAATGCTATTTCGGTCAGATCAGCGTCTGAATAATCTCCCTGGTCGTTAAATGATTCTTCTAGGTTTTGATTATTGTTTCCCTCAGGAGATGAACTCGGGGTTTCTCATTCGGTCGAAATCGGTTTTACCATGTTAGCCTCTAGAATGAAGGAAACATTGTCTACTCATAAAACACACACGATGTATGAAAAATTATTTTACTTGACATTATTTTTGCGATGATGAAATAAAATTCATAGACAGATGGATTGAAATTAGGTATTTCCTTCTCTTGATCGAATTTGAGAAAATAAATTTACAATCGTATCTGTCTGTAATTTTGAGGTCAAAATGTATGATACACCTAGATTTGACTTGAAAAGTTCTTCTGTCATTTCTATGTTATAGCCTGTATCGTTCGAAGTAACCCATCAATGCAAAAAATTGTATTACTGCTTTGAACTTGAATATAAGCTTATGAAATCCTGAAGCATCTTTTAAAATTGAGAATGGTACATTATTTGCATCCAAACTTAGTCCAGGATTTGTATTATTTGGCGAAAACCGAGATCTGCGAATCAAACAGTAGATCCATTTTCTACAAAAAATTGCTGTTGCTGAAGCAGTTTCATAACCTTTTTATTTTTAAATCGTTGCAGATAATTGAATGTTTTGATCCCATTTGCACAGCGGTGACTAAAAATTTGAGTAGCCAAGCTAACACGCATTTTTTCAAATGTTGTGGGATATCTACATATGTATGTTTGGATGTGAGTTTTGGACAGGCTCGTGTCACTGATTGCTATCCAGTTGAAATGGATTGGGCGTTTTAAAATCATACTGTACCAATGTGTTGCGTATTGATTTAAAAATATGCGGAATGACATAAAGTGCAAATATTTTCCTGTTATCGAATGTAAAATATGGTTATCTAAAGTAATACCAAGTTGTTTATACGCATTCCGATTATTTGCTTCTTGATTGCATGCAGTAGTCCAAAGCTTGATACCTAAATTATGAACTACTTCCAGGTTTCTCATAATTATTTCCTTTAATTTATTACCAGATATTGGAATCTCCGTAGTAACATAACTAATTACAAATTTATCTGAACTAAAGATCCCTCTAGCTATAAATAAACAAATATATTTCGCCGGGATTGGAAGCCGGTTGTTATAACCTAGATCCACCAAACCGACCACCTCATCGACAAATCCACCGTATTTCAAATCTGTCCGAATTCTTGTTTTATCGAATAGATGTATGTGGTGTTTATTTCGTTCTACCATATTCTTTACCTTGAATGCTAACTTTTGTAGAAGTTCTATATTAAAACCTGGCTGCAATTGGTTCAAAACGTGTTAACTGTTGATCGATCTTGTTGACGGCAATCGGAATTTTAATGAGTCCCGAAGAAATTCATAAGCCTTAAGACCTACACCTGCTTAAAGTATTGCTTTAAGCCAAATTCCGTTGTTTCTCCGAGTACTTTTTATTTAAACTCCTTTTTTTCAACAACATTTTACAAAATTTTTTTGAATTTTCATTCACATAGTTTAACTCATCGATATGATGAGAGATTCGTCGTTTATTTTAAGGACATTCGAATTTTATTTTGTAATATTTTGTTCTGATTTTCTAAGGTTTTATATTTCATGGCCAACTCAGTATTTTTCCTTCGATAAAACAAAGTATTTTTCTCGTTTTTAAGGCACTTTGTTGTGACTTCGGGAGGATTTGTTGTTACTATCGATTATTATTGTTGACGTTTGATTCTGTGGTACTCAATTTCGTACCAAGATTTAGATTGTTTGATATTTAACAGCTTGTTTATAGGTTTCTGTCTACACTATCTTCATCAATTTCCGACATACAGGTATCATGATCATCTAATGTTGATGACTAACTCGGTATGTCAGTAGATTAATAATTTGTAGCTTATTTCTGATAAAATGGTAATTACCTAACAGATTTACAGTATTGATTCAGTTTATTTTTTGTAATGCTTATGTCCGTGAATGTTTAAAATAAGTAATGTCTCGTTAATGTGGTCATCAGCTTACCGCGGGTGGGGGCCGATTCTGTATAGTCAATTTCAGTGATATGTGGTGTTCCTACAGTGAGAAAGCGCAAATTGCACCTATGTTAATAATAAGTAAGGATACTACATAGGACAGGTGAGACATGGGGCATACTCGTGATTTTATCACGTTTTGGAATCCCCCTTCGCTTTGCTGTGCGAAGGTTTCTGCTCAAGTGTCGTATAGCCTTATGATCAATTAGTATTAGTAGGATGTTGGGTGTATTATACTTACAAATATCTCTGATGAATTTTTTATGTATCGGTCCGATCGATCTCTTCGAATTGCGACTTATTGGTTGATATTATTCTCTGTCGTAATGATGGCTTCAAAAAGGTTGGTTACAGTTATGAAAATATTTTTATTTAGTTAATTATGAAAGGTTACACTGTTACTTAAATTTTACACGTCTTAGGCAGGCCACACACGTACAGTTTTAACTGACAGTTTTAACTGTACAGTTAAAAAAGTCAGTTAAAACTGTACGTGTGTGGGTATTTCAGTTCAGTTAAACTTAACTGTACAGTTTAACTGAGAACTTTAAAATTTTTATATTTTTAACTGAAACAATTAACTGAACTGAACGTGAGTGGGGGTTTAACTGCACAATTCTCAGTTTTGTGTCGAAATTTTGAGATGAGAGTAGTTGTATTTTCATACAATAATAAAAATATTGAATTATAAAACTAGTTCGACTATTTATATAATTTTCATTTTATTTTGAAGTAAATAAAAATTAATTACGGTTCAAAGAAGTCTGGAACATTTACAGACAGCATTTATAAGCCGGGTCTTTGGTATTACGACCTGTTGGATCGTTCCGCTCATTCAAATCCATGATAATAACTGAAGTATTAGACTGAACGTGTGTGTGCATCTCAGTTCACAGTTCAAACTGACAATTATAACTGCACAGTTAAAACTGTCAGTTAAAACTGTACGTGTGTGGCCTGCCTTATGCGACTTAATGTTCCAAAAATTACTATATTTGATCGACTGGGCGATCGACAGAATGATCGATGGACTGATCTATTATGAATTTTACAATTTGGTTTATATTCAAAATTTTGTTAATATTTTACAACAATAATTTTAGCAGTTTCCTGTTTTTCTTGATTTTATTTTTTTTGTGCGATTGCAAATTCGTAATTTTCATCAAATTCATTTTTTTTTGATTTTGTAAATCGATAAATTGACATTTTGTTAATTTTTGTGAAATTCGCAATTTTACATTTTTTTATAAAAAAAATCAATTTTTTTATTTGATTGTCATATGGGGCAATGTTCTCTGATTTGTTATGCATGGTGCGCGTGTACTTATTTTACGCCTTAATTTATGTTAGTAAATAACATATTGGGTTTTTTAGTACATCTCTCTTATTTGCCTAAATTCGCTTAAAATGCATAAATACATATAACAGTTTTTTGTTTATTTAGTTTTGTGCGAATATACATATATACATATATATTTTCTTTATTATTTTGTAATTGAATACCGTTGGAATGCGGATTCATAACATTGACCTATATTTATCTTGTGTTTGTGTTTATAAAATATGTAAAGTCATGTATTAATATTGTTTTAAGAAAATATTTATGTGAATTTATTAAAAAGTATGTTGGAATATGTTGTGTGTTTACGTAATGATTAGATGTACATAGATGGTTGCACAACATACCTTCCTCCTTTGGGGAGTGAAAATTTCAGAAGGAAATTTTCACTTATCGTATGATATGTAAACTATCGCTAATCTATTACTTAATTCTAGTGTTAGTATTATTTGTTATTATTGAATGGAGGTTGCTTGGTTTTCTTCGATCATGGATGTTAGTTGTCCGCTGATTGTTGATCATATTTCGGTTGATTTTAATGTACAGAATTAGTCATCTCATTTTCCTGAGATTTACCTATCTTATGTAAGATTAGGCTCTGATGTGTTGCAAAACCTTTAGCTGCTAGTGTTTGGTGTCATCAAATGTTTGCTGTTTGGCATCGTATTTCCGGTCGTGTGCCGTCACCTCTTTTTGTTTTTGTATTTTCTGCTCACTTGTAGATATTTTGTTGTTGGTTTCTATCTGGTATTGATGTTAGTTTGTTGTTCACTGGTTGTCTTGGGGGTTTACCGTGTGATTGTGGACTTGTTTGGCTAATTTTGTGGTTTTTTTTTTTTTTTAGCTTGCCTGTTATTTTTATGCGTATTATTGTGTATTTTTAATTGTTATTATTATACTGTTGTCTTAGTATTATTGTTATTGTTATCAATTGTTATTATTGTCGTTATTATAATTGTTATTAGCTTGATTATTATATTTCTTATTATTGTGTCTGCTCTTGTCTATGGATAGAGATGGACCCTCTGTATGTATGCACTATGTTCTAGTTATTACAGTCATCAAACATCTTGACTTTGTTGTTGGCTTGCTATTTTCATTGTTGTCTTCGTCTACCGTGTCTGCTTGTCATCGTGTTGATTGGCAGTGCCTGTGTTCAGGTTCTATGATGTCGTCATCTTGTTTCAGCGTTGTCATTCGTCTTGTTTGATCTACTTTGTTCTCTTGTTGTCTCCATTCCTTTGTTTATTATGTTATATTATGTTAGTCTGTGCTAGTATATATTTCTATTCTTAAGTATACATATCGTATGATGTAAAATTATAAAAGGGTTTTTGCTCTAAATCTTAGTTATCTTATTTTGGTTTTTACGTAAAAAAAAACTTAAATGACTTAAAATCTAAGCTTGTTCAAAAATTATTTTCCTATTTATTCAAATTTTGAGAACATTTTCAAGGATTTGTTTTATAATGTATTAAACTTAAGATTGACTATGATTATTGATTTTGCTATTGGTTTTTGTTTATTTTCATTAGCTTTCTATTGACTTATCGTACTTTTAATATGTTCTAGTTTTTGGGGTTAGTTAGAATTTTGGTTTATTTTTGTGTGCCGAATTAGACTTGTTCTCTCATGTTTGTTAGTTAATTTGGAACATGAGGGAAAAAGTTATGTATATATGTACTAAAAAAAATTTTATTTATCCTATTCCTGTCATCGGTATGGTATTATCATTTCTTTCTGTTTTATAGTCTTGTAGTTGTTCTGAGTTTAGTTCAGTTGTTTGTGGTAATGAGTTGTTCTGTTCAGGATTGCATAAGTTGTCTGACTCTACTTGTAAAGTTGTAAATTGTTCCTTGTCCGTAAGGGTGGTTTGTATTTGTTTGTCTGTCGGAATTGTAGTAGCTATTTCGGTTGGGATTGGAATGTAATCTGTCATTTTTGTTTGGTTTTTTATTAGAATGGGGGTGGATTGAGTTTTGTTGTATTCTGGATTAGGGTTTGTATTGAGCGTCAAGCTGGCGACGGTTTGTGCGTAGTTTTGCATTTGGGTTGGTTTGATTAGGTTGTTTTCAGTTTCTGTCTTTTTGTAATTGTTTATGTCTGCTGGGATTGTAGTTGTAGTCTGTGTTTGATTATCTTCATGCTTGATTCCTATCCTTGAGTCTGGTAGTAACTCTGCTTCTAAGCTCTCTACTTGCGGTGGTATTGTGTCTCTGTCTTTTCTGCACTGTGTGAGCAGGTTGGTTTCGCTATGTGTAACTGGGTACAATAAGTTCTCTAGTATATTAAAGCCAGCCAATTGATCTTGACTGTGTTCCATCGTCACAAGAAAATTTCCATCTGATTTTGCTGGATGTGCTCGGATTGTAGCTGAATTTCTCGCTCTTCTCATAATTTCCAATGTTGTGAATTTGTTATGTTCTATTGGTGTTCGTGTATTGGCATTTTTCCTACTTGTTGCTTCATTCAGAACTGTTGGTTTGCTCGTACTTGGTGCTCGATTGTTCTGTGGGGCTGTTCTTCTTTCCATGTTGCTTAGAGTTGTGTCTTGGTATAATAGGTTCTCTAGGGTGTTATTCCCTGATAGTTGGTCTTCCTCGTGCTCCATGGTGAGAAGAAAACTGTCTTTGTTATTTTTTTCTACTGGGTTCATTTGTTTTGTGGTTCTGTATTGATGTGTGTTTCCGTTGTTTGGTTGCTTCTGTTCGTTTGTGTCGTTGCTGTCTGTTGTTATGGTTTCTTGTGCTTCATTGGTTGTTTTTTGTTCGCCTGTGACCTCACCGTCTTGCTCTGTTGGTTTTTCATTTTGTGTTGTTGTGTGAATGTTGGTTGGAATAGTTAAAAACCCTGCTGTGTTTTGCTCTTGGTTTAGCTTTACGATGTCTGTTGATTCTGAAGTTGACTGTACTTGTTTACCATTAAGATTTCCTATTTGTGTTTGACTGGCAAAGTTGTTTGTTTGTTCTGGGGTTAAGTTACTGTGCGTCTGGCTGGAGACGGCTTTTGCTTGTTTAATTGTTAAATTGTTGTGCGTCTGGCTGGAGACGGCTTTGATTTGTTTATTTGTTAAATTGTTGTGCGTCTGGCTGGAGACGGCTTTTATTTGTTTAATTGTTAAATTGTTTGTTGGTCTCACAAAGGTTTCTTCTTGGTTTCGGTTATGGTTTGCCTGGGTTTGGTTGCTTGTGGTTTTGTTTGCTGAGGTCATGGCTGTCTTCTGTGTGTGCATTATTGTAGGATTCTCTATTGTTGTGTATTTGTAAGTTTCTGGACCCGCTCGGGTTTGGCCTACTGTTCCAACTGGGCGAGTCCGTGCTCGTTTCCCGGTTGTTGTTCTTCATTGTGTAGATGTGGTTGTGCTGTAATCATGTTTATTTTCATATTTGCGAATTTTTCCTCAATATTTATGTTCCTTGCTTGCGGTTGAAGTTCATAATTGTTGGTTTTATTCTGTATGAAATTTTGGTTACCACGTAGTTTGCTTCGACATTCTTCGAAGGTGTGCCCTACTGTAGTTTTACAGTATGAACAGTATTTTGTCGGTCGGTTTACTGCATATCCCTGGTTTGGGGGTCGTCTGTGGTTATTATACCTCTGTACTAGCTCTGTGTTGCTATTTCGGTAGTTACTTATGTTCTGTTGCTGTTGATTTCTGTATCCGTTTGTCAGGTTTGTGTTGTATCTTGTTGTATGTTGATTTGGTGTTTGTTGAAATTTCGAACTGTTCTGCGCCCATATTCTGGATTTGCATATGTCATACGTATGGTTGGGCTTATAGTATAGATTGTGGTTCATTTTGGTATTATAGTCTGGTTGTAACCTTTCGTGCATTGTTATGGGTGTGAATTCCCCGTTCGTCATTGTTAGCATTCTCTCTATATCCTCTGTTTGTTCCATAATATCTTCCACGTCATTGGCTTTTATTGTCGCTATTTTCTCTTTCAAGATTATGTTGTTCAACCCTCTTTTGAATGTCTGAATTGCCGTATTCGCTAGGTGTTTCGAATAGGCTTCGTCTATCGTTGGTATACTGTATTTCGTCCTATAACCGTTCTTGTAGTCTTCTAATGTTTCTATCACTCGCTGTCCGTAGTTTCTGAGGGATTCTCCATATGACTGCTTGCACTCCACAAATTTTCTTTCTAATTCACCCAAGGTCCAAACCTTGGTATACATGCTGTTCAGTACTGTTCTTAATAACTCGTAGTCTTCAATTTGTCTGCTGCAGATTCGTGCATATGCTCCTCCTGTCAGTCTAAATTTTATTAAGTTACCGAATATTTTCTTCTCCTCCGGCTTTGTTAATGTGTTATAAATACTATCCGCCAAACCAAGAAACCTTGTCAGATCCGTTGTTATGTTTCTGTCATCTTCTCCGCTGAATTCTGGTACCATGGTCGTAATGTTTTGTTGGATTTCTCTTGTTGTCGTCATTTTGTTTGTTTTGTTTTGCGATTTTATTTGATCGGGTGCTCTGTGTTGTGTTACGTTATTGGATGTTGCTACTTGAATGTATTTTGTGATGACTTTTGTTTCTTTTGGTTCCTTTACTTCTTGGCGTGTTATTACTTCAACTACTGGTGTTTGTTCGCTGGGTTGCTCTTCTCTTGATGTCTCTACTGTCTTCTGGTCTGTTTTGTTTGTATGTAGTATTTCCTCTGTCACTTTGTTCTTGAGTTTAGGCTGTTTGTTTCTTATTGGTTCTAATTCGCAAGATGTTTGTGATTCAGAATCACTGTTGCTGTTTTCTGTCTGAGAGCGTGTACGATTATCCCTGAATAAAGATGGTGCTCTTGGGTTTGGTTTGACTTGAGTTGGTGATCGTGGTGTTTTTTGTGATTTACCAAATTCTGATGGTAGAGGATTCGCGCCGCTCATATATTACACTTTTTTTTCCACTTAAAATTTATGTTAGATAAATTCTTATTAAATGTTTTAACTTTCTTGTAATCTGGAAAGTTGGGATTTTAGTACGACCCTAAGCTAAACTCACTTTATTCCTTTACGTATGAGTTTAACTACCTTCAAATTT
Organism: Tipula helvola; assembly: GCA_963556165.1. Classification (NCBI taxonomy): domain Eukaryota; kingdom Metazoa; phylum Arthropoda; class Insecta; order Diptera; family Tipulidae; genus Tipula; species Tipula helvola. Next base: position 348,149,109 of record OY744481.1, on the reverse strand, counting down.
ATTCACCCGTCGTGAATAACTACAGTTTGATTTTAATTTATTTTCGTGGATGTCCTACGGAACTTTTTTACTACAGCGCCATTTAATGTTGTGACTTCGGGAGGATTTGTTGTTACTATCGATTATTATTGTTGACGTTTGATTCTGTGGTACTCAATTTCGTACCAAGATTTAGATTGTTTGATATTTAACAGCTTGTTTATAGGTTTCTGTCTACACTATCTTCATCAATTTCCGACATACAGGTATCATGATCATCTAATGTTGATGACTAACTCGGTATGTCAGTAGATTAATAATTTGTAGCTTATTTCTGATAAAATGGTAATTACCTAACAGATTTACAGTATTGATTCAGTTTATTTTTTGTAATGCTTATGTCCGTGAATGTTTAAAATAAGTAATGTCTCGTTAATGTGGTCATCAGCTTACCGCGGGTGGGGGCCGATTCTGTATAGTCAATTTCAGTGATATGTGGTGTTCCTACAGTGAGAAAGCGCAAATTGCACCTATGTTAATAATAAGTAAGGATACTACATAGGACAGGTGAGACATGGGGCATACTCGTGATTTTATCACGTTTTGGAATCCCCCCTTCGCTTTGCTGTGCGAAGGTTTCTGCTCAAGTGTCGTATAGCCTTATGATCAATTAGTATTAGTAGGATGTTGGGTGTATTATACTTACAAATATCTCTGATGAATTTTTTATGTATCGGTCCGATCGATCTCTTCGAATTGCGACTTATTGGTTGATATTATTCTCTGTCGTAATGATGGCTTCAAAAAGGTTGGTTACAGTTATGAAAATATTTTTATTTAGTTAATTATGAAAGGTTACACTGTTACTTAAATTTTACACGTCTTATGCGACTTAATGTTCCAAAAATTACTATATTTGATCGACTGGGCGATCGACAGAATGATCGATGGACTGATCTATTATGAATTTTACAATTTGGTTTATATTCAAAATTTTGTTAATATTTTACAACAATAATTTTAGCAGTTTCCTGTTTTTCTTGATTTTATTTTTTTTGTGCGATTGCAAATTCGTAATTTTCATCAAATTCATTTTTTTTTGATTTTGTAAATCGATAAATTGACATTTTGTTAATTTTTGTGAAATTCGCAATTTTACATTTTTTTATAAAAAAAATCAATTTTTTTATTTGATTGTCATATGGGGCAATGTTCTCTGATTTGTTATGCATGGTGCGCGTGTACTTATTTTACGCCTTAATTTATGTTAGTAAATAACATATTGGGTTTTTTAGTACATCTCTCTTATTTGCCTAAATTCGCTTAAAATGCATAAATACATATAACAGTTTTTTGTTTATTTAGTTTTGTGCGAATATACATATATACATATATATTTTCTTTATTATTTTGTAATTGAATACCGTTGGAATGCGGATTCATAACATTGACCTATATTTATCTTGTGTTTGTGTTTATAAAATATGTAAAGTCATGTATTAATATTGTTTTAAGAAAATATTTATGTGAATTTATTAAAAAGTATGTTGGAATATGTTGTGTGTTTACGTAATGATTAGATGTACATAGATGGTTGCACAACAACTTGTCGCAATTATGCTCGCTACTAAAAACTTCAGCAGCGGAATTTCATTCCAGATTACAAGTTTGTAACGCAATTCGTTTATCTTTAGCAAGCGGATAAGTACGGATAACTGTATTAGAATTTCCAACTGCAGAATTATTTTCATCCTTAACAGAACTAGTAAATGTGTGTTTGGTACATGTTGTTATACATATATCGATTTTCAATATCGACATTTTTATTACTAGCACTTGGATAAACCTTTACATTTTTAAATGATTCTTTTAATCCAGTATTCGATTCAACTTTTAAAAATAATGTTTGAGCTGCATTTTTGGCTAAATTTCGTTTTTTAAGAAAATGTTGTTCAAAATGCAGGCCACAAATAAATTTTTTTGGTTTGTGGAAATATACGATAAGTCGACAATTGAGTTTAGTATCAATAAAACCGTCAAAATCTGCATAAATTTTAAGGGCAACGGCATATACAAGGCACTTACAAAAATTAAAACAATATTTATGACCATCATTAATTAAAATAATTATAAATAGTAATGGGCCAAGATTGCTCTCTTGTAGGACGCTAGATGGCATAGAATACGTAAAACATTTATAACCCGCAATTATTGTAAAAGATTTAATGAAAGAATGAAATCGGAGCCTAAACCAACCAGTTTCCGAACTAAAACTTTGTAATCAAATTTGTCAAAAGCGTTTGGGTTCACCTAAATTTTTCTACCTGATCACGTTTCCTCACAATGCTAAATAAGTAGACGACCTACCTTTTAAAAAGCCATAGGAATCGCAGACTGTATTGAAATTCCTCTGTAGGATGTAATGTCTTTTCTTTTACCGGATTTAAAAATATCTCAAACAAATAATTGCATACCTCAGGGACTAAAACGCGGTGGACTAAAAAAATCAAGTTATCTGCGCATTCACTGAAAATTAATAACGAAACATCATCAGTTTTAGAATTAAATCTACACTACTCCAAAAAATTAAAGGAACACAAATGTTTTTCAATTTTTTTAGTTTTTTTTGAAGAGCTATATCTTTGTGAAATACAGTCGTACAGAGATGAAAATAAAAGCATTTTAAAGCTTCAAATCTCTAATTTTGAGATTTTTCAGCGGACAATTTTTGTGCACGCATCATAAGAAAGAGCGCAAAAAAAAAAATTCGAATTTTTTTTTTTTTTTTTTTGTAAGTACCCATGGGCTTGGGAATTTTTTTTTAAGTTAAACCAATGAATAGGTCGGTTAGCCTGTTAATTAGGCGTAAATTTAATTTCTTTCTGGTCTCTCTATGGTCAACTTTTTGCTGAGATATCTGATTTTGAATCAAAAAATATCCTTTTGTCTTTGATCATCGATATCTCAGCAATCAATGATTACACAGTTAATTTTAGGGCAGCCTTAAAAACTTGAGTAAATTTCCTACAAGACCCTTTAATGATTAGTTGAGAATAAATTTTTTTTTTTCTCCGATCGTAGGAAAAAATATATCTTTCCGTTGTTTTTTCGAAACGAAAAGCTCATGATTCCAGTATGTTGTATTTGTTGCTAAGCAACAAGTAATAATAGTACGAGCATATTTTTCTGGCCTAGGCCGGGAATATATTCAAAGCAACCTTGATTATACAAGCCATAATCTAAAAAACGAAGCTTTTATAAGGGAATTAGAAACGACGAAAAAATCAAAATTTCCATAGTAAAACACACAAAACATATGGGAAATCACTTTTTTTCCTAAGACAAATTTGTAAATGAAAACGTTGCAAATTCTTAATTATGATTTCTGAAATATTTTCATAAATGTTTGAATTTCAACATATATGAATATCGTTTAAGTAAATCGTTTTCATTTTCTTGTAATAATTGATTTATTTAAACCAAAATATAAAAAAAAGTTCATAACAACAGCTTTCTGGTCAAATTAAAAAGAAAAGCTTACTACAAATCGTGTGCATTAAGCCAATGTACATAGATGGCAGTGGGCAGTAAACATTTCGAAAAACCGTACAAAAAATCGCCACTTGGGGAAATTTGAGTTCAAAAGTTGTAGGAAAAGCAAAACAAATTCGCAAAATATTTAAGAACGTGTCATAATTTTGTGATTAAACAATCTTTTTCGTATTTTTCTGTATAAATCTGAGACATCTAACGTACACTAGTAAAACTAAAGATAAATTTAGCAAGTATTATTTTAATTCGTCAGAGCCAACTTTGATGTATTTTTCAAAATGAAAGTTCACAAAATATATTTTAGAAATATTTTAATTTTAATATTTCTGCAATTAATATTTACTTAATACCAATATACCCTTCTTGTATATTGCTGCTAAATATATGTAGAACACTTTTGTATAAAAATTTTGTAACATTTTTGCTTTTTTCATTGAAAAACTTGAAGCTAAAAAACACCATTTTTACTATGGATTCCTATGGAAATTAGTGAAAAGTTATACCACTAAAAAAGCTTCTAAAAAATACGTCATAATGATTATGGCTCTATACTCTACAGGGGCGTCCAAGCCAAATGAGTATTTTTGGCAAATTTTCAAAATAACTAGAGCAACTGCGATTAGAAAAAAAAGCCAACTGGACAACGCGGTAACTATCTATGTATCCATAGCCATAAAATTTATTACTCTGGGGTGAGTGTGAAGACCACCGCAATTTTTATTCCATTTTGAGGCATGCGGCCCGCGGGCCGCATGCTGCAATATGTAACAACTATTGCGGTGATCTTCACATCTATTTCGGAGTGATAAATTCTTTAGCCCTGGAAACATAAATAATTACCGCGTTATCCAGTTGGCTTTTTATTCTAATCGCAGTTTTAATGCTCTAGTTATTTTGAAAATTTGTCAAAAATACTCATTTGGCTTGGACGCCCCTGCTCTAGAAGGCTCTGATATATTCCATACTATTTTTTGAAAAAAAAAAAAAAAAAATGTATTTATGTCTTATGATGTCGTGGCTAACTAAGCAATAATTTTAATTGTGGATAACAATTTGAAAGTGTTACACAGATTAAGCAAGGGGCCTTTAATGGATAGATTGGAGGAGCTAGAAATTTATAAAAACAAGAATTGTTCGTTGTTACTAAATGACAAAATAAACACTAATGCTATGATAGACAATAATGCCATCGTCGTAAATTTATATTAAAAAAAGAATTTGTTTATTGAGAAAAATTAGAACTGTAATAAAGAATTGAAAAAGGAATAATAATTCCGAAACCGGTCTTCTACCCAGTGGAAAAGTCGAATATCACTAAAAGAAAGATTTTAACTTTTATTTTTTAAGTAATTGATATTTAAATAAAATAATTTTTAAATAATTTTAAGTTATTTTCGATTTTTTACTTTGTTTAGATTTCTTAGTATGATAATTAATGAATAATACTAAAAATTATTTTGGGTTTATATTCGTTTTAAAGTCCGATCGGAGAAAAAATAGTATGTACAATTCGGAGGAAATGTGCATTCCCGGACTCCCGTGGTTGCCGGACTCGGCTATCGCCTCGTCCGCCAACTTCCACAATCGTCCGGGAATGCAGTACTTTTCCTCCTAATTATACAATAAACTATTTCTCAACAGACGCTTTTTTTTAGATTTATTTATATTTTTCCACTTTTTATTTTATACATTTTTACTTTGCTAGCAAGTTCTGTCGTCGGATCACAATCTAATTTTTAAATTTTTATTTTACATTCAAATTCAGTTTAGAAATTTAATTTCGGAATTTTCGTTGCATGTTGTTGCATTACAATTTCAGTGTGAGTAAGAATGAATAAATCGTCAATTGTTTTCTCAGTTATATTGCAATGTGCTGATTTCTTTGCCCTTATGCATCCTTTTTGCGTGGTTTCAATAGTTTGGTTTTCGAACAATATCTTATTTGTTCTATCTTCGTACATTATTGGTCGACAGGCTATTGTTCCAATCGATAAAATAAAAATGATTCGGGATAAAAGATGGGTATCTGTACTATAAAAATTATGTTGGATAGGTTAAAATATGTATCAAATTCCAAAAACTCGTATATATGGCGAATGTTAGGAATACTCACTTGCTTCTTGGAGTTAGGCTCGGTTATCATCTCTACCCAGTAGAGTATTTTGAGATTTCCGTCTATTTTTTACTTTCTGTTTGTGTACTTTCCTTTTATGAGTTGCTATTGTAACTTCGTTGTTTTTAACTAACGTATGCTGCATGAATCTAAGGGCTAATTTATTTCTTCTATTTTCGAATTCATAAATTTGTTCATTGGGCTCTAGATCTATTGGGACAACGCGTTTTGCATTTAACTCATTTATTAATTTTTGTTTTGTTTCTAAATTCCTGTCGTGAAATAGTTTAGCTAACTTTTCGTAATTTTGTTTATGATTTTGAAGGTAATCCTGTTAATAGAATGGATCGAATGATAAATTGATTTGATTCGTTGTAGTGTCCCGAAAATAATTTGAAAGGGGTTAACTTAGTGGAAGAGTGAATAAAGTTATTGTAGGTTATAATACCTTGTTATTGGTTTGGTTTTGTTTTGATTCAAAATTATTCTGATAATTTCTGTCCATGTAGAGTGAAACCTTTCCACAGGAGAGTTTCCCGTAGAATTTTTAGCTGTAATGAAATGAGGTAGGTATTATATAATTTAACAAAATCCTGAAAAACTGTTGAGCCTAATCCGGCTCGTTATCTAAGGCTAAAAAATAAAAATAAAAGTGTGTAGGGAATTAGTTCGTGATTAAACCTTGATCAGGGAAATTGCTGCTAAAATTGTAAGAAGTTCAACCGTTGTGCATAATTACCTAAGTAACATCCAAAGCTATGGAAAAAACAGTAAAGAATGTGTGAGCATGGCTATAACAATCCAAGATCGGCGGGCCATTCTAAGAGAAGCTTCAAATTCTATACCCTGTCGATTAGCAAAATAAGGGCTAAAACTGGTCTTATGGCCAGCAGGCCAACCGTCCTTCGTACAATAAAGCGTTCCCCACGTTGCGTTGTAAGGCAACACATTAGATGAGACAGAGAGTGGCATATGGTTGTCTATTCCGATGAAAAAAAATTTAATTTTGACGGGCCAGATGGATACAATTATTATTTTCATGACCTAAGAAAAAAGGAAATTATTTATAGCAAAAGGCATAGTAAAGGGGGTGGTATAATGGTGTGGGGATCAATGTCTTTTTTGGAATAATTGATTTAGATTTTCAGACAATAAAAATGACAGCAAATACCTATAAAACCGTTTTGGAACGAGCTTTTCCAAAATACACCGAATATTTTAATGGACAGCGTTGGATTTTCCAGCAGGATAATGCTCCGATTCATACTGCCAGGATAAACAAAGCGTGGATTCTGGAGCAAAATGTAGAACTATTGCCTTGGCCGCTTTATTCACCGACTTAAACATAACGGAAAATGTTTGGGGATGGCTATCACGGAAAATCTACGTAGGAGGAAGGCAGTTCGAGAATAAGGACGAATTAATTGAAGCCATAAAATCAGCCTGCGCCGAAATTTCCCTTCGCTATTTGGGATCACAATTCAATACACATTAGACTTCTTGAAGTTATTGAACATGTGTTGCATAGATAAACAATATAGAAAAAATTGAAAGAAGGAATTGTGGTTGTTTCAGGAATGAAATAAAATTTGAAACGTCAATGGATAGATAGTTTTGGTATAGAAAAATTCCGCTACGTGGAATCCGTGATGCTCCAATCGTCAATTGCAAGAAACCGTTGGAAGGCCGATGAACGCAAAAAAACATGGTTGGCTAGGCAAAACCAAGGATCGCTTTCCACAATTTGTGCTGGCAATGCTGAATCTCAACGACACCGTATTGCTCAATTAAAAAAGAAAGCACGAGAACGTGATAGCCATGCAATTCGCACCGAAGTAACCTATTTTGACGAAGCTCGGATTATCATACATAATTGCGGCTCCTTCACCGACATTTGTCAGTTCTGAGGATCAATCAATTTGATTGCTAAGCGTGTGTCTGATCGCAAATTTACCAGTTGCTGCCGTAAGGGTAAAATCAATTTGCTCTCGCACGGACACCTATATGTCTTCCTATCACGCTCACACAATCCGTACCAGGTGAAACTACGAATCGCACCGAATCCCCGAATTCAATAAATGACATTTAATAATTTTGTATATCATTTGAAAATTGCGTTGATTTATTACTTTGTTAGTAATGGGTCGATTTGCGGGTCGAAGCGCCCCCATACAGCTAGTTTTATAATATTAATGCTATTTCTCCCATTTAGCAAATACGAACTAGCAAACTTACTAAATTTATGAATTATAGTTAGAAAATTTTCGTTATGTATACGGAATATATCCAAATATTTTTCTGGAGTTTCTGTTAATTCGAATTTTATTGGTTTTATGTTTCTCTCATATTATGTATCTAGCACAAATATCACAATTATTAATTGTCTTTGTTACTAAGATTTTTATAATAGGAAAATAATATTGCCTTTTCAAATGTTGTAATGTTTCGTTTATACCACTATCTGATTTGATATGATAATCTCTAATAATTATTTCTTGCTTAATTCTCTCGCTTTCATCTGCTACTAATATTGTTCATAGTACTATACCTCTGCTCAGTTTCTGTCAAAGTTCTACAGGCATAACATATAGGTTTGTTGGAACTTATCGATCCTCGTGATAGTATGGCTCCAAGAACAAAGTTACTTGCATCTGCCGTTAAATTGAATGGTCTAGAGAAATCGGGGTATTGCAAGATTTGATCGTTACATAGTAATGTTTTACATATTTCGAAACATTCTATATATCGAGAGTCTATAATTAATTTTTTTGTTTTTCTCCAGCATTCTGTCATTGGTTTGGTAATTTTTGAAAAGTCTCGAATAAATTTGCCATAGTATCCTATAAGAGTCCCAGAAAGATTTAATTTGTCTTTCAGTTTTAGGAATGGGGACGTCTTTTATTGCTTTAATTTTATCCGGATTGGGTTTCACACCATCGGCTGTAACCAAATAACCTAAAAAGGCAATTTCTTTATGGAGAAATTCGCTTTTATCAAGCTGTATTTTTAGGTTTACCTTCTGTGGGGTAAATACCTAATTTAAGTTCTCGATATGCTCTTGTAAACTTGTACTAAAGATGATTATATCATCCATATAGCATAGACATATCTTACCTTGGTAGTCTTGTAGTATATTGTCCATCACTCGCTGTAAAATGCTTGGAGCATTCTTTAGTCCAAAAAGCATTCTGATATACTCATAATGCCCATGGTCTACCGTGAAGGCAGTTTTTTATATATCGAATATTTTTACTTCTACTTGGTGGAACCCAGAAGCAAGGTCTAAGGTTGAAAAATACATACTTTTTCCTAATAGGGAATGGATAACGATTATCAACGATCTTATCGTGTAATTAATGATAATCCACCACTAATCTCCATTTCTGTGTACCAGAAGCATCATGGTTTTTTGGCACTATCCAGATAGGGCTCTACCAAGGAGAATAACCAGAACGTATTATGCCCTGGTTCAACATTTGATTAATTTGTACATTTTTGGGGACCTTTATATGAATAGAGGGTAATCAGGATGATTGATGTTTATTGACATCTAAGTATCCGAATTGTGTTCCAAGGCAGTTGAAGGAAAATTTTGATCATCAACTTCATTTTCGCTTTGGTAGTTATACTCGTTGACTACAATAATTTTGTGAGTTACTTTGGTGGTTTTCCACTGTGAATAATTCTTCGACATGAAATTGTGGTTGTCCAGATGGGCGGATGAACGTATTATTTGTTGAGGTTGGATTTCTTGGTATGGAATATTCACTGGATGTAAAATTCAGTCTATGTTGAAATTGGGGATGAAAGTTTTTGTTGCTGATTATTTTAAGGATTTTGCTTATAAAAATTGAATCTCGGTTGTGGATTGCATGGAAAATTGATTGGTTAATTTAAACGATAATATGGATTTTTCGGATATGAAAATACTGAAGGTTGGATGAGTAAGGGTCTCTTTCTTGTAATATTAAATTTCGGGAAATTTTGAGTTTTTTTTTTAATATTCTGCTCATTTAAACAAAAATTAAAGGCTTCACTTAATGTGTTGGGCTGCATTGCCCTTATTGTTGAACCTAATGGTTCTCTTATACCAGATACAAATATATTTCTGCATATTTCTTCGTACAAAGTTCGTTTGGAAAGCACCACGTTGGTGTCTTTCTCATTTAATTGAATATTTTTTAGTTATTTATTGTAGAATAAATAACCAGTGATTGGTTTTAATTGGATTTAGTATTAAGCTCGTTGGATATTCTTTTGCACTTGTTCATTGAATTCTTTTATAGTTTCAAATTTAATTTTATAAATCAAATAATTTACGTACTATAAAGATTCTAATTTTATGAGATTCTTTTTAACCACATATAAAATTTTACAATCCCCTTATGAATTTAAATTTAATTACATTTAAAATCTGTTGCAAACATAATTTTTTGTGTTTTCCAAAACATTTTATAAATAAAACTGACTGACCCCGACCATATAACAACAACAATGACATAAACATTAAAAATTTCAGCATGATTAACTTCATTTAGCATTTAGCATTTAACAAACTGACACCATAATTTTTCATTATTCCCCCAATTGTTGTTAGTTGTTCTACGAATTCCAAAAAAAAAAATTTATAATAATCATAAAATAAAATGGCAAACCAAAACCATCAACAACAATATTGAGGTTTTGAATTTTTATTTTTTGTTTGGTGCATATACATAAGGTTTATATTTTTTTTAGCTCAATGTTACAGTTTAATAATAATTTTGTGTTTGTTCATATTTTGGATACATTTTCATATGGGAAAACTCTTGGAGCATCCAACATAAAAATAAAAAGTTAAATTAACAAAAATATTATTATTGTTGTTGATGACGTAATTATTCATTGTAAATTTTAATAAACTGCCATACATTTTTTTTACATACAATCTACTGTACATAACGTGTGTATGTATGTATGTTTATGCGGCAATGATGATGATGATAATGATGTTTTTACGTGTGAAAAATTATCCTCCATGGAAATTTTCTATGTAATTTCCGTCGTACATATATTTTGCTGTTTATGCCTCAATTATGTATTTTTTGTTTTAAAGGTTAACTTATTATTTTATGTTTCTAACAAATTATTTTAAATTAATAATTTTTTTTTTTTTTTTTTGCAGTACCACGAACTGAATTAATTGGTGAAAGTGATCGATACGTTAAATCAGGCAGTACAGTAGTCCTGAGATGTGTTGTACGTGGTGCCCTAGAACCGCCATCCTATATTATATGGTCGCACGGTGCGATGCAGTTGTTAGCCGAAAATCGAATAGGATGGCAGGTAACAATTGAACGGGCAAATTTCGATCCCGAAATTGATCCACATAGTACGGTAAATAAATATAACTGCATATAGCATTTAACCCGATACTAAAAAAAAATAATTGTTTTATTTTTATTACCATATAGATTGGATCACTAATAATTAAATCGGCCAAAGAAAAAGATTCGGGCAATTACACATGTAATCCGTCAAATAGTCCGCCCGTAACAATAACACTGCACGTATTAAATGGTAATTATGTATAATATTTACATACACATACATAATACATGCAGACAGTTTAATTATTTAAAACCAAATAAAAACTCATTAAATTTAATAAAAATTCATTTGTTTTTCATTTTAATTTTATTTAATAAATTAATTCCCGACTATAATTTATGTACAGCAATAAAAAAAAACAAACATTAATTTGTTGTTTTTTTTTTTTTTCTCTACTCGTTTATTTATCATCAGCTCAACCAGCCGAAATAATTGGTGATCCGGATCCATATACAAAAGCTGTTTCAGGATGCCGTAATTTAAATCATATTAAATATTTTATTATTTTAATTACATGTTTTTTTAATTTATTAATTAATTTAAATAATTTATGATAAATGGTGAACAAAAAAAAAAAAAAATTTGTGCCAATTAAGTATTGATTAAATATAAAATAAAAACTGTAAAACTGTAAAATGAACAACCAAATAGTTATGTGATAAGAAATGAAAAATATTAAGTAAAAAAAAAAAACAAACGAGAATTTTAATATGATTTTAGTGTAAATTGTAAATAATTATTTTTTATTGATTAACAAAAAAAAAAAAAGAAAACAACAAACGAAAAAATAAAAATTAAAACAATTTTTTTTTTGAAAATAAATAATTTGGTTTTTATTTTATTTTCACATTAATCGGTGATGAGACTAAGTTAAGCCAGGTAAGAATCCTTAAGTACATTTAAAATTTTATTTTTTTTAGGCTATGCCAACCAATAATCCGAATAAATAAGCGGGAAAAGGTAAAAAAAGAGCAACTTTTTCTTGTATCTACCACTAACCGGCTTAGGGCTAAAGTCAATAACATCAGGTTTATATTTATCAATAATTTCAGGGCTGTTATAAAGGTAAACACTAGTAAAACTGACCTTTTATGTGCCTGGGTTATCGCCACACCTACATATGGTCGCACACACGTGGTTGAGATAGCTACCAACCGGAAAATAGGGGGGAGGGGGGGGGGGGGTGATCTCATCCAAAGGTGGGCCAGCCATAGTCGCTTTATCATCTAGATTACGTGTGCTAACATTTGAAGAATCCTACAAAAAAATGAAATCTAATCAGTGGAGTACGCATCAGTAAGAAAATGGGATACACTGAATCACTCTGCTTCACCTGCCTGTTCATTTCATTTAGCCTCTATTACACTAAATCGTCATCAACCTCATCCACATAAAGGGAGGCTGGCTCTTTTTTTCCACAGTATTGTGGAGGGCTGTTCACGCTTCCAGATGATTTCCTGTCCTGGCCTGGAATCAAAGTTCCTAAATGTCTCCGTTACATAAATACTTTTCTAAATTTTTTTTATATATTTTTAGTTTTATTATTTAACAAATATAATCATTGTTATTTTTTTCTTCAGCTCACAAATTACCCAGTTAAAGCCTAGTACGCTGTTCAAGTGAAATGAAATTTTCACTGGTCTCCAAAAATAGGAATAGCTTCACATTAATCGTCCAGGAATATAAAAATGAAGTGAAAATGTGTAGAGGTAAAATAGAGACATCTGTATTTTAATACGGGAACCCCCATTTCGCTAGCTAAACTGCGGACCGCAAAGTGAAATTTAGTGGTGAAATTTTCATTTTCGTTTTCGCTTGTGTCATTTTTATATGAGAAATTTCATTTCACTTCAGCGGGCTTTACTAGAAAAAGTCTGAACCTTTCTATTGCCTTTCGGGTCTTTATGACCCGAAGAGTACTTTGGTTACTTATAACATTATTACTATGGCTTGTATTCAACTGAAATCTTATGACTTTTCTTTAATTATGTCATTTCATACTTTAAACTAGAAAATATAATTTTTGTTTAATTTGTTACAGATTAATCAGACTTTGTGACACGTATGATTTTCTTAATTTTTTTACAAAAGTCCCGTTCGGTTCAGTTTTAATCGAGTTAAGTTGATATTTGATGTTTATTTGTTTTATTCAGTCTGTAGAGTGAATTGAAAGAGAGAGAGAGAGTGCACCTTTTATGTAACACAATTCTTATTCAATTAAAATTATTTAATGCTTTAGGGCTCTCTATACTGTTTTTATTTTTAAAAAATTAACTTGAGCTTTCGGACTCACTTCGAGTCCATTTTCAAATGAGTTTATAAAAATTTTTTCAATACAATTTTCCATTTATAAATAAATTAAAAACAAAACCAAAAATTGAAAGTTTTTCCGTAGAAACCAAAATTCGTGTGTTTAGACTAGAAAAATATTTCCCAACCGTGACAAAAAAACTTGTGGTAAATTTTACGAAAAAAGCTTTTACAAAATATGAATAAAATTGAAACATTTTACAAAAATATAATGAATCAATTATAAGTATAAACAACCAAATTTAGATAAATAAATCATAAGAATTACCAATATAAGCATAATCTCCAACAATGTTTATTGAGTTATCACTGGATTTTATGTGTAACATTTCCAAAAACGATCTTTTCCTAAAATTTTTTTGCTGTTCCAAAATTTTAACGTTATCTAAAGTTATTTGATGATTTGTGTTTTTTAAATGTTGAGTGAGAGCACTGTTTTGGTTTAAATCTCGATAAACTGCACTTTTATGTTGATACAACCGTTTTTCAATAAATTGTTTCGTTTGTCCAGTATACGTTACGTTACATTCACATTGGATCTGATAGACAACATTGGACTTTTTCTTTAGAGGAACTGAATCCTTAAGTTTAGAAAACAAAGTTGTATTCAAATCCGATGCTGGTCTTCCCACAATCTTAAAATTATAATTTTTAAACAGGTGTTTAGTTTTTTCAAAATGATTTTTTATGTATGGGATAGATAAATAACTTTGGTTTTAATTATCCGCCATACCTACAGAATTTCTGTACAAATTTTTTTGTTTCCAAATAGTAACATCTACTAATTTATCAGGGTAATCATTTTGAGCTAAAATGTTTTTTAATAAAATAAAATTTTTATAATGGAATTTTGTATCTGAAAGTTTTATAATTTTTTGAGTAAGAATTTTGATTGTGTTAATTTTGTAAGATAACGGGAGCCAAGAGTGAAAATTTAAATATCTTCCAGACCATGTATCTTTAGGATACCAATCCACAGAAATTTTGCCATTAGGTTCATGTTTCAAAAGAGTATCCAAAAATTAAATTTTTTTATCAGATTCTTTTTCTATTGTGAATTTAATTCTCGGTTCTATCGAATTAAAATCATCCAAAAAAACATCAACTTTGTCAACTGGGATAGCCGTTATAATATCATCTACGTAACGATAGTAGAATAATGGTTGAAAATCCAAAGAATTTAGTGCTAAATTTTCTACATATTCCATCAATAAATTTGCCAAAATAGGACTTGTTCAAGAATCTCACAGTAATTAGTTAACATTGTGTTAAGTTACTTATTGGCGATATTGCCCTTATGTTTTAATTGTATAAGTTTCTGTTAGTTCGTCCAATATTGTTGTATATTTGCTACCTAGTGGCGAACATTAAAAGTTGTAGATTTTTTACTTTTTTCTTTTGTACATAAATAAAAATTATTATTGTTTCTTGGTCGGCAATACGAGTAACGTCAAGAGTAATCATCACATTTATATAAAAAAAACACAAAATAAAACAATAAATTTATAACGTTCTACCAAGAAAACTGTTCTTATTAACACATAGAAGAAAAAAAAATAATTTATACAGTCCACAACAATTCGATACAAAGTTGGTCCTTCGAGCCGGATGGCGGATAGACAAATATTGTTGACACATTGGCGAATTATCTACAGCTAAGTATTCAACATTTCGTTTTAATTTAAATTAATTTAACTTAACCATATTTGGTAATTACCAGAGTGATATTCATATAAATTAACTGTAAAATCAATTTGAAATAACTGTTTTTAATAATCATCTCACAATTGTCTGTGCAATAAAACAGTAACATTATAAAGTGAAATTTTTTCGTTGGTTAACTTTTGATATTTTGATTTCGTGACTTGTGAGATTTTGTATTTGTGTATAACGTGTGTCAATTGAGGTGGATATAAACACAATTAGACCTAAAAATTAAATAAATAATTAAAGTTATTTTGAGTGATCAAGTGCTAAATCATGGCAGACTCTAAGCTGTTACTGGCGTCTCAAGGTCGGTTGGCTCGTTCGATCGAAAAGTCACACGCTTTCGCGAAAACCGTTGACAAATTTATTTATTTATTTATTTATTTATTTATTTATTTAGAAAAAAAAGGATAAAGCATAGCTTTTCTATCCATACAATATAATTTTAAAAATATACATATATATGTTACAAAAATTTAAAAAAAAAAATAAAACAAAATTAAAATTTATTTTGAATAAAATTAAATACTAATTTTTTGAATTTTGCAAAAGGCTTCACTCTTCTAATCTCAATCGGAACCTCATTCCAAATAGTAAATGTATTAAACAAAGGTGAATTATTGTAAATATTTGTACGGTTAACAGGCAGTATTATTCTGCCATTTCGACTGGAACCAATTTTAATTTTATCATATAAATATGAAGGTACCCGATTATTAATGACTTTATATAAAAGCAATAATGCTCTGTAATAAAAGAATTGAACCATAGTGCAACCGAAAAATTCTTTAAAATTAGCTGATACGTGATCAAATCTTCTGAGCCCATTAACGTATCTCACGATGTTGTTCAAAGTAACTTGCAGCAAACCACTTGAGGCAGAATCACAACTTAAAAAAAGAAATTCGCAATAAACTACGTGGGGAATTACTAATGATCGTGCTAACAAAGTTCGAACATTTTTAGGGCAAATATTTTTGTGGAGCTTCAAACCATACAAAGTGGAATTGATCTTGCCACAAACATTAACAACTTGTGAATCCCATGTGAATCTGTTGTTTATACAAATTCCTAGATTGTTAACATGATTCTTAAAATTAATTTTCACACTATTGATAAAAATTTCAGGAATCACTGGGAAGTGCTTTTTAGAAATGAAAATTGCTTGTGTTTTTGCAATATTTAGTGAGATTCCATTAGAATTGGACCAATCTAGTATGTATGATAGATCCAGATTGATTTTATTGAAGGTTTCCAAAATATTTTCACTAGTACCACCCAGATAGATTTGACAATCATCAGCATACAAATGGTATTTGGAATATTTTATTACGTGAGGTAAGTCATTTATAAAAAGAGAAAATAGAGTTGGACCGAGTATCGTTCCTTGAAATACACCTGACATTATACGCTCAGGTTCCGATTCTTTTCCATTTATGATGACTTTTTGATATCTGTCTGTTAAATAATTAAACATAAGTTTCAGTGCTGTATTATCAAAATTAAAGAAAAGCATTAACTTCTGTAATAACAAAACATGGTTTAACGAGTCAAATGCTTTTGAGTAATCCAAAAGTATAAGAACAGCAAACGAGTTTATCTTGTCAAGATGACAAGCCAGATCATCGACAACATGAAGAAGGGTCGATGTTGTACTATGGTTATTACGAAATCCGGACTGAGACTGATTTAGATAATTAAATTTAGTTAAATGCTGGTTGATTTGGTCACGAAGAATGATTTCAAAAATTTTTGATAGAATCGAAACTAAACTAATCGGTCTAAGATTATCCAAAGAATCAATGCCCTTCTTTTTTATAATCGGAATCACTATATTCGTTTTCCAAATATCTGGAAATTCGGAACGCATGATACAGTTATTAATCAGGTAGGTCAAAGGTGATATAACATACGGTAAAATATTCTTAAGAAATTTTAAGTTGATTTTGTCGTGACCTGATGAATTCGATTTAATGAGATAAACAGCTTTGGAAATATCAAATTCACTTATGCAGCTGAAAGAGAGAGATGTGTGATTATCTGTGCACTCAAACTCAGGTAAGGGAATAACAACCGGCAAAATGGGTACGTTGCAGAAATAAGAATTGATGATTGAAGGGTCTAAATCGGTCAAAGAACTAGCTTTACCAGCTCCTAATCCAATATGATTGCAGTTATTCCAAATTCGTTTCATGGTTAATTTACTATTTCCAAAAAAATATTTCTGTTTTGAGATTCTTATCAAGCTAGTTACCCTATTGCGTTCATTACGATATATTACTAAGTCCTTAACATCGGCTGTTCTCCTATACTTGATATACGCATGATCCCTCACTAGCATACTTTTAGCAATACTACTATTAAACCATGGAGCAACAGGCTGGCTATTAACTATTTTTTTCGTTGGTACACAATTATTATGAAAATAATATAGGCAATCATAAAAACACTGGAAGGTAAAATTGACATTATTGGACGAGTGCAAAAAGCTCCAGTCAACGTCAGAAAAAAAATTCATAATAATTTCAGCATCCAACTGACTATAGTCATAGATAAGCCTGTAATCCATTTTAATGCGCTTTGATTTAGCTTTATAAGAGATCGCCAGTAAATCATGGTCGGAAATATCAGGCAACGTATATTGACTAGACGAAAATATCCTAGAGTAATCCGATTCAGGGACAATGAATTGATCGAGCCAAGTACGGTTATGGGTAGGTAAAAATGGAACCGATATTAAATTGTTCGCTTTTAAAAGATTGTAGAACTTATTGGATTGATCAATCATGTTACAATTTATGTCACAGCCAATTATGAAATGATTATAGTTTAGAACGTGTGATGATAGAAATTCCTGAAAATCGTCTAAATCGGATTGCGTAGGAGTTGACGGATTGTAGCAAACCACAATCAATATAGTCATAGATGGTAGTATCATTTCAGCCATCAGAACTTCAGTTTTACCATACATAGACGAATGAACGACTTTAACCTTGAAACACTTCTTATAGTAAATGCAAGCACCCCCACCCCTCTTATGAGTTCTGTCAAATCTCAAGATGTTGTAACCATTCAGCGCAACAGATTCATTATTGATTTTACTAGTAAGCCATGTTTCCACGACACCAAACACATCGAAATCTTTGGTATCGATAAATATTCTCAATTTGTCAACATGGCAGAATAAACTACGAGCATTCAAAAATCCAACATTCAGACAAGTACCATTCCGGTTCTTAATCGTAGCATCTTTAGTTGAAGATAAGCATTTCTGCAACGAGTTCAGATTGAGAATAGAATTAGTGAAAAACCTAAAATATAAAAAAACATTTGAGAGTAATACATAAAAATTATAAAAACAACAATTAAATACATAACTGATATTACAATGGCCCGAAGAAGATAATGAATTATGATTATCGTTGTTGTCATTACTGTAATGGTAATGATTCCGTAGCAGAAAATTTTCTTGGCATGTTGGAAAAGTTGGATTGGAATTAAATAGGTTGATTTTTCCTAAACATGATCGTCGATCCCTACTCGTGGTAGGACAACTCCACTGCCGTTTTTTGAACTTCCAGTTTTACGTACAAAACGTCGAATTAAAACCCCTTTTGGCCAAAAAGTAGGCGATAATACTTGATTTGAGAAACTTCTGTCCAAAGTAAGTTTAAATGAGACGAACGTGAGATTAGTTCTATCTCGCCCCTTAGGAAGCAATAGATGACAATCAACTCCGTCTAGATTATTTAGTTTCGACTTTAAATAATCAACTAGTGCAGCCTCTTCCGTGTGAGGGTTCAGTCTACTCACATATAAGACATCGTTGTCAGGCACATCAACGGATTGTAACGAAGAAGTCGCGGCGCCTATTCCAATGACGTCAGATGTGGCATTGTTATAATTAGTTTGAGAATATTGTGGGTTAGTCGATGAGTTGACAGGAATCTGCATTTTCAACGACTGGGCAGACAAACGTTGAGCATCAATTGATGCTTTCATAAAGTCATTCATTACCGAGAATGATTCAAACATTTTAACCATGTTACAGGTCAACTCATCGATCTTTTGAATAACAGCAAATATGGTAATTTCGCAGCACTCAGCACAGAACCAACGTAGTTGCTTTGTCTTCATTAATTGGTTGTATGTTGTAGTATTTATTCCCGCACATTTCAGGTGAAAACTTGATTTACAGACACCGCTGCAAGGACACCACTCTTCCCGGCCATTCCACTCTAATTCACATTTTCCGCAACATACCATTATGATTTATATTAACACTACACACAACGTAATTAGTGGCAATTGTTTTTGAGATGCACGGTGTAAAACGTCACGATTGTAATATATAGACAATAATTAAACTGGAGATGTTGAATTTGTATTTGTCAATAATATGATCTATCTCAAGGTCAGCAACAAATCGACAGGTATGACAGTTAATATTTTCTATTTTTGATGTAAACACATTAACCGTTATAGTTCACAATCACATAAATGTTTATCAAAAATTTACCACTTTTAGTTCACAGAAACTTTTACCACTATAAAACTACTTCAATGTTTTTATAATAATTGAATTCACGATATTGATAATGAATTAAGTCACTATATTTATACTCTAATATTATAAAAATTAGATAAATTATTGTATTAAAAAAAAAAAAAAAAGCACGTCCGATGCGTACGGTAGTCAAATATCAACTCAAATCCGTTACGGCTGGTGAAATACAAACTCACAAAGAATTATTAGCTGAGAATTTTACCCGATTGTGTAATATAGAAGATCAACTTTCTACGCTACCAAATGTGGAATCAAAGTTCAGTGAAATAGAAAATGTGTATATAGCCACAAAGGCACTATTAAAAGCCTTTGAACCCGATGTTCTTAAACCTGACACAAAGCTGTCCAGTTCATTCAACAAACTCGTTGAACAGCAGCAATCGTTTTTGCATGAATTTCGTAACGTTAATAAGCAAACTGAAAGGGATGTTATTCTACCAAAGTTAAACATTCCTGTATTCTCTGGGGACAGAATGCAATGGCCAACATTTTCTGATCTATTTCAAGTCGCCGTTCATAATTCGACCACGCTATCCAAAGGCCAGAAACTTCAACATCTTAAAACCTTATTGACTGGAGATGCTGCATCTTTAGTCAGTCACCTATTGAGCCAAAATGAAAATCATTATGAAGAAGCATGGAGCAAACTACAAGCTCGCTACAATCGAGTTGGTCCATTAATAACTACATTTGTTGAAATGTTTATTGAGCAGCCAGCCGTTATCATTCCAAATGAGGCAAATATTCGGAAATTGGCTGACCGTTCTGATGAAGCCCTAAGAGCACTAAGAGCTTTAGGGAAAGAAGAACGTGATCATTTCTTAGTATACATTCTCGTCAGGAAAATGGATCACGAAACAAAGCAACTTTGGGCAAGAGAAATTGTCGATGATGAAACACCGACCATCGATAAGTTGATAAAATTTCTAAACAACCGGGCCAATCAATTGGAAATGTTAGGATCAAAAAAAATGTTTAAAAAACGGGAAAGCAATTCTTCATACCAAACGAGTTATGTGTCAAGAAATATTAACTGTCCTTTGTGTAGCAGCAATCATTTGCTCTATCGCTGCACTCAATTTCACAATATGACTCCTAATCAAAGACAACAATTAGTCAATCAGAACAAACTTTGTAACAATTGTCTTCAACAAGGCCACTACGCCAACAATTGCAGATCAACAGGTGTTTGCTTTACATGTAGTAATAAACATCACACAATGTTACATGACCAGTCCGTACCGGTTTTGCACAACGCGCATCAGTCATTCGAGAATCATCCAAGTTCGCGCATTTCTACTATCAACAGTTCTACCATAGAACCATCAAATCAACTTACAACACTTCAACCATCAATTTCTTCTATCAACAAAGCTAACCCAGAAGCAACTAATCAACCGTCAACTGTTCAATCACAAGATCTCCAATCAACAACGTTAACCCAGCAAGGTTATCCAGTACCAATCACGACTTCAAGTAATGATGCTCATGCTATGCAAGCAGTTACATGCACCAATTCAAGGAATTACACCTCGTTGTTACCTACAGCTGTCATTTTATTACGTGACAGGTACGGGTTGTTCCACGAATTCCGGGCCTTACTTGATTCCGGCTCTCAATCTACATTTATTTCAAATGCCTGCGCTCAGAAGCTCATGCTGCCTAGACAGCCCTTTAAGATTGCCATATCTGGAATAGCCGCATCTGGAGCTGGCATGCCAAAGGGCTTGATCCGTCTGGTAATCTCGTCAAAGCTAAACCGAAATATCCTGTTGTCCGTTGATGCATTGGTTCTCCCGAAATTAACTCATCTACTTCCTCCATCTAAGTTGGAGATAACCCGGAGTTCCTTTTCAAATCTTCAACTCGCTGATCCACATTTTCACCAGCCATCTAACGTAGATGTAATAATTGGAGCTGATTTGTTCTTCAACGTCATTTGCCCTGATCAAATTCAATATACACGAATGCCAATCGCTCAAAAGACGGTTTTTGGATGGGTGTTGGCGGGTTCTTTCAATACTAGTGAATCTGAAGTGCAATCATTTCAATGTACTTCCGAATTACAACCAGAAATTGAAATTGATAATCAGTTGCGCAGGTTCTGGGAACTGGAGGAAGTACCAGCTCAAACTTCATGTACTGCCGAGGAAGCCGCTTGTGAGACACACTTTAATGCAACCCACCATCGCAATTCAGAGGGACGTTATACAGTTAGCTTGCCATTTCAAAACGACTCAGCTATTTTAGGCAATTCAATCGATAATGCTTTATCTAGATTAACGGCGATGGAACGCAAATTTGAGAAAAACCCAATTCTACATGCTGAATATTCCAAATTTATGGATGAATATTTGAAGCTAAACCATATGTCGGAAATCCATGGGGAAGAAATCAATAAACCAGTTAGCGGAACTTATTACTTGCCCCACCATGCGGTAATAAAGGAAGACAGCAGTAGTACTCGATTACGAGTTGTATTCGATGGGTCTGCGAAGACGTCTACACAGGTCTCCATCAATGACAAGCTAATGGTAGGTCCAACTGTGCAGCCTAAACTTTCGTCTATTTTATTAAAGTTCCGGATTCCTATCATAGCTATTGCCGCAGATATTAAGCAGATGTATCGTCAAATATTAGTACATCACAACGACAGAGATTTTCAGCGCATTGTCTGGAGAAAGAATAAGAAAGAGCCTATCAAGCATTACCAATTAAACACAATAACTTATGGTATGTCTTGTTCTCCTTTTTTAGCAACGAGAACACTCAATCAGTTAGCAAATGACAACAAGGATGCCCATCCAGAGGTGGCGGCCATAATTACTAATAACTTTTACGTAGACGATTTAATGGCAGGTGCAGATACGGTCAAGGAGGCAGTTAAATTAGTCACGGAAATCACTGACGTGTTAGAATCTGGAGGTTTCCAATTGAGAAAATGGAAGTCTAATTTACCGTCAGTACTAAGAGCCATTCCAGAAGAGCATATGGAAATTAGAAGTCTGCCAATTGAAGAACCAGAATCAAGAAATTCAACTAAAGTTCTTGGAATTCATTGGGAGCCACATACTGACAATTTCTGCTTTAAAGTGCAGCCTCAACAACCATCAACGTATACTAAAAGGTCCTTGTTATCTGATGCTTCAAGGATCTTTGACCCCCTGGGTTGGCTTGCACCGGCTATAATATCCATTAAAATTATATTTCAATCAATGTGGGTGCTTAAACTTCAATGGGATGACCCGTTACCAGCATCTATATCATACCAGTGGCTTCAAATCAGAAAGGAGTTTAATTACTTTGAACAATTAAAGATACCCCGCGCAGTGACACCAGCAAAAACACCAGCTACAGTTTACGAACTTCATGGATTCTGTGATTCTTCAAATGTAGCGTATGCTGCCGTTGCATACTTGAAAACAATAAACCCTGATGGACAATGTTCTATAAGGCTGTTGATGTCAAAAACTAAGGTGGCACCAATTAAGATAGTGTCAATTCCCAGATTAGAACTCTGTGGTGCCGCACTTCTTACAAAATTACTATGTTCAGTTCAAAATGATTTCCAGATTGATTCCAATATGAAAATATTTGCTTGGTGCGACAGCACTACTGTGTTAGCATGGTTATCACGTCCGCCTCGTGACTGGAAGCCATTCATTGCTAATAGAACGACTGAAATATTACAACATTTTCCAAGAAATAGTTGGAATTATGTTAAATCAAGCCACAATCCGGCTGACCTAGCATCAAGGGGCATTAAACCATCGCAGTTAGCTAAAGCCGATTTGTGGTGGAATGGCCCAGCATTTCTTAGAGCAAATTCCATAACTCTTCCGAATCCAACTTCATTAACAACAAATATTTTAGAAGTACAAAGTGAACAAAAAAAATCTTCGGTACAAACTTATCCAGTTGTCCAAATTCCACATATTTTTTCAAAGTTATTTGAAACAATCTCCTCATGGTCAAAACTAATTCACACTACATGTTATATTTTTAGATTTGTTGACAGAGTCAAAAAACAAACCAGCACGGTAAAACAATTGGCTGTGACTGCAAGAGAGTCTGAGCGTGCAACTGCTGCAGTAATGAAATATATCCAGTCTACCGAATTTGGTGAGGAAGTTCGACTGCTAAACATGGACAAACCGTTACCAAGTTCATCATCTATTTTAAAATTACATCCATTTCTCGATACTGATGGATTACTCAGAGTAGGTGGCCGGCTTCAACACTCAAGCCTACCTGAACAAGCCAAACATCCTGTCATCGTTCCAAAAGATCATCGAGTGGGAAAGCTTATTATAGAGTACTATCACAAAATAAACCTACATCCAGGTACATCATTAACGTTGTTCTTAATTCGACAATATTATTGGATTATCAACTGTCGAAGATTGGTAAATAGCTGTATCCATAAGTGCATTATTTGTTTTAAATTTGCGAGGAATGAATCCTCTCAACTGATGGGAAATTTACCGGCTCTGCGAGTTCAACCATCTCGAAGAGCATTCCTAAATGTGGGCATAGATTATGCAGGACCACTTACCACTAAACTGATCAAAGTCAGATCTCAGAAAACTTTCAAATCTTATATTTGCATATTTATCTGCTTAACAACGAAAGCTATACATCTTGAAGCGGTGAGTGATCTTACTTCTGATGCTTTTATCGCCACGCTCAAAAGATTCGTCAGTCGTCGCGGTCTTCCCGCGGTCATTCTTAGCGACAACGCCAAGAACTTCATTGGGGCTTCACACGAGCTAACGAAGTTAATGAAACATCCAGATGTCATCAGTTATTCCTCCAGCGAACACATCAATTGGCAGTTTATTACACCATTGACTCCTCATCAAGGAGGTCTCTGGGAAGCAGGAGTCCGTAGTAAAAAATACCACCTTAAGCGAATTAGTCATAATCAAACGCTTACTTTTGAAGAGTTAACAACACTACTTTGTCAAATTGAAGCAGTATTGAACTCTCGACCATTATGCGCCGTTACCGATGATCCAGATAATTTAAACGTGTTGACACCTGGACACATTTTAATTGGAGAAGCCTTACGGGCTCTGCCTGAGCCAAACTTTGAACATTATAAACCAAATACTCTTAGTCATTGGCAACATGTGCAACGCATGGTACAATCATTTTGGACAAGATTTCAACTTGAATATTTAAACAGCCTACAGATGAGATCAAAATGGAATAAACGTCATCCTAATTTACAGCCAAATGATATTGTTTTAATCAAGGAAGAAGGAACTCCTCCCGGATGTTGGAAGATAGGAAAAATAGTCAAGGGTGAAGGTTCAACTGATGGTATTATCCGAAATTATGAAGTGAAAACGAGCAAGGGTTCCTATAGAAGGAACATCACAAAACTTATTAAGCTACCGATTGGAATCGACCCGTCAGCCTCTTCCAAGGTGGGCGGAAATATTCAAGAATCTCACAGTAATTAGTTAACATTGTGTTAAGTTACTTATTGGCGATATTGCCCTTATGTTTTAATTGTATAAGTTTCTGTTAGTTCGTCCAATATTGTTGTATATTTGCTACCTAGTGGCGAACATTAAAAGTTGTAGATTTTTTACTTTTTTTTTTTGTACATAAATAAAAATTATTATTGTTTCTTGGTCGGCAATACGAGTAACGTCAAGAGTAATCATCACATTTATATAAAAAAAACACAAAATAAAACAATAAATTTATAACGTTCTACCAAGAAAACTGTTCTTATTAACACATAGAAGAAAAAAAAATAATTTATACAGTCCACAACAATTCGATACAGGACTAATAGGCGAACCAATTGGTGAACCAAAAATTTGTTTGTAAATTTTATTATCAAATGAGAATTCTGTTTCTTGTTTTTGAATTTTGCTGTATACTCCTTTAATTGTTGCTTATAATGCTGGTGACACGTTTGCAATCAACATTCGTAAATAATGACGATACGTCTAACGACAATAAAAGGAAATTTTGAGGGATAGTAATATTACTAATTTTTTGTTTGAAATCTTTCGTTCTAACACTGAAAAATGATTATTTAGATAAAATAAAGTCTGCTTAATGATAATACTACATACATCCAAATTTCTAAAGACAATTCAATACCAATCCAAACTAAAATCAATTCAATTGTAAAAATTTTAATGAATCTGGAAATATTGATATAAATACAAAAAAGACCTTTACAAATTATAACTTGGTTATTCATAAATTATACGGATTGCCAAAGATTCATAAACCAAATATGCTATACAGACCAATTATAAGCTCAGTAGATGGTCCAACATATGGTTTATCAGCATTTTTGGGAAATATTTTGAAACATATAGGAAAAACCAGTTCGTTTATAATTAATTCGGAAGATTTCAAACAAAAAATCAAATAATATAAAAATCTATGGATCTCTCAGTTATGTTCCCAATCTAACCGAAAAATTAAAAAAATTATCAATAAACCAAACTACAAAAGCAGAATAGCCACAAAAATTAACAACACTTTATCAAAATCGTTTGGAAATATGAAAGACAGAATTCCGAAAGAAAAGAGGGCAGGTGTAATGTACAAAATAGATTGCGATTGTGGTAAATGCTACATTGGCGAAACGTCTAAAACCATAACGGACCGAGTTAAACAACATAAAAATGATGTAAAATTCACTAAGAAACATAAAAACAACATAACACATCACCGATCAGCCTTATGTAGACATTCTTCTGAATGTAACAAAGAGTTTAAATTCGAAGAAGCTTCATAATAGAGTTTGAAGCTAAAAAACAAAAACGGGCATTCAAAGAAATGTGCCACATGACCCGAAACGCTAACTCTGTCAACTATAAAACTGATTGTATAGGCCTCCAAGGCAACTACCACAGTCTTATTAATAGCTAAGCATGGTGTTGTCTTAGCGGTATATGGTTACTAATTTTTATGACCCATACAACCTACTATTGTAGTTATACATTTTTATATTATTTTATTGTTAAGAGATACATGGGTGACGTAGACTATAAGAGATCAGTGTTTAACAAATCAATTTAATTGAAGAATTTTTATAGGAATGTTTCCTGTTTTTAATGAGATTGACATATATAAATCACTTCCCCGATTTTTTAAAAAGATCTATGGACGAATTTTATTTTATATTATGGTTCTTATTATTATAATAACGAATTGCATAAATAGTTTCTAAAAAAAAAAAAAAAAACTCTACATAAACTGTTAATATATTTTTCCACAGTAATGATGACGTTATACAATCACGTACTACTTACTCCCCTCTAAAATTTTATGAGGAATTTTTGGAAATTTTTTTTGGAAAATTTTTATGTAGTCGTCATAGAAAAAATTCGTAAAGGAAAACAAACAATTTTTTATTATTATATATTTTATACGGTTTGACTAGATCTGAGATCCAAATATTGTTTTTTAAAAAAAGTATTTTAAAGTATTTTAATTTACTTATTTTAAAATCAAAATTAATGATAAGAAGTGAATTAGTTTTCATTTGGTATGTAATCGTTCCTTTGTATTTTTTGTTGAATTGTTTTTGTTCATAACTTTTATAAAAAATGTTTTGATTATGTAACGCACATTAGTATAAAACGGTCTGTTGATATATCGTTATATTTTTTTAGTTACGAAAACTGTAAATCCTTTCCGAAGATGACCGACAGGTCGAAATATTAAAGGCAACATTTTATATTTAAAAACTACAAATAAACGTATAGTTAGTAGTTTCAACATTTATTTGAATAATCATCTTATTTTAATTTAAAAAATTATAATTACCTGCGAGTTACCTAGCACGACTGATTTTTTTGTTATTGCGAAATGGCTTTTAAGGATAGCTTCATTGAATCTTCTTTCATTGAATAACTTTAAATTTTTATATTGAATAGTTCGTTTGTGACAAGCGATTTATGTTTGACTTGATGACGTTTTACACCGCATGTACAGAAAATTGACACGAAACGTGGGCAATTACTCATCATCTCTAAGCATTACCTTTAATTTAAATGTATGATTTCTTAGGTTGGTACTTAGGCTTCAGGTCTCATGCATAATATTATCGTAATGACGCCATCAGTCGGCGAGGCAAGCCGCACCGTTAACCTCTGATTTTGCGCGTTTTAAATGCTTGAACATTTGTAGCGAGAGAATGGCTCGTCCTATTCGAGCACTTCTGAAGTCAATTTTTGAGATCAGTTAAGGTTAATTTATTTTAAATTAAAATAATCAATCTTCACATAAATTTTAATTAAAATTACCAACTACAAAATAGCGATTTACAATAATGGAGAGCCCTGTCGCGAGGGAACATCAAATCTGAGGGTATTATCTATGGCGAATAATTTATTGTAAATTAAAATAATTTTTTTCCACATACATTTAAATTTAATTTAAAATCTGCAAGGCGATTTGCATAGCTTGAGATCACTGAAGCGGTAGAATGCCTTATCTAATCAGAGCCATTCGGGTGTCAATTTGTGCGTAGAAAACCTGTGGCACATAATTTATTATAAATAAATATATGTATAAAGGGCTGAAGCCTCATGAGGTGATCAGAACTTTGGTCCAGATTAATTTAACTGCCAAATCAATCCCGGAATAAACCTCTTAACTCAATCTTCCACTCAACCTCTAACTCAATTTGCAACTCAACCTTGATCTCAATCGAAACACAATCCTAAAGCAATCACCAAATTAACCGCCAAACCAACTCTCACTTAACCACCAAATCAACCCCAAATCAACTTTCAAATCATTCCTTTGTAAGGTTCCAATTATCACTTAGGCAATGGTAATCATAATGTTTTGTCGGTTTGGATATTGAATATCGAGTCTTGTAGCATTGTTATGATTGCTATGTCATAAAAAAATAATAAAACAAATCTATTTTTTTTGATTTGTTTCCTATCCAAAGATAACAAGCTTGAATGAAAATTAATTTCATTCACGAAGAGTTGTTTGAAATTTTATAGTATCATAGATATTGGTGTTTTGTTTGGAATTTGGTTTCGGATTTTTGTTTACCATTTGAATAGATGTCGTTCGTCGGAACAAGTTCAGTCCGAGTTTACAACCAGAGAGCAAAGCTTAATTTTTTTTGTTTTGATTCAATAATTATTTCGAAAAATATGCACTGAATGTACCAGTACAGTTTATGAAGATAAGCTTCAATGGATGTTTTGATGGAATGGCCGGAACGATATGAATTTAGACGAGGATGGATACATCCGGCATGTTGATTGGAATGCCTATATAAACCGAGGCCATTTACAAACAAGGGATAGTGGATTTTTGTTTTTGTTGACACATGGCCCAGTGGTTAATTTGGAGATAGAGTTTTTTTTTATTGAAGTGGATGCCGAATAAGTTAATTTGGAAAATTCACTTGCATTTCTTGATAGAAGAATTTATTTTTTTTGATGTGTTTTGGATATCCAATTATTTTTTTTTGTGTTAATCGAAATAAGAATTAATTTATAAAAAAAAAAAAAAAAAATAAAAACATGATACAGAAGTGCGTGACATTAAAATTAGTAGTGAAATCAAACTTTAATTATTTAGTATTAATAGTTATAGAAACTTTGGATCTATATTTTATTTATTTATAAAAAAAAAAAAAACTAACTCAACTTAATTTAATAATTTTTTTTTTGTGGAAAAAAAAAAAAAAAAAAGGAATAATTACCAAATGGTAATTACACAGTGACAATTGGATAAATTATTAAGCGGTCGTGCATTTCCGATATTATTAAAATAATAAAAAAATTATTTCTCAATTATTTCGGTAAGCCCTAGTCGATTGGAAATCGAGAACCACATGGATTTTTTTTCACTGATGGATGTTTCCGGAATTTATGATTAGGAAAAAATATTTGATCTCGGGAAGGATCTGTTAATTTTTTTTGTGTGAACTCACGCTGGAGTGGATTGCGGACTGAGCTTGGTCAGGAAAGCGTGCGAGATATCTGGCGCCCAACCTAACTTATTGCATTTTGAACAACGATATCTACCAATAAATGAAAGTTACAACAGATTTTCCGAGGTGTGTGTTGTTTTAGTTGGTCTATATTTATGATTACTAATTGTTTTTTTTTGTTTTATTTCTTTATTTTTTTTCATAGTATGGCCTTGGCGGAAGTTCATCGGATGACAGAAAAACATCAATTAATTTAATTTGCTTCAAATAAGAAAAAAAGTTATAATTATTTAATAATTAGTTTTAGTATTGTTTTTGTATTAGTTTATACATTAAATTATACATTTTCTTATTCAATTTTAAATATTTTTTTTTGCTTTTTATTTTAAGCTAATTACATTAATTTCTAGTTCTATTCATAATTTTTTTTTAATTACGTTAAATTGTTTAAATATTCCTTAAAAACTTGTGGTTAATAAATCAATATTTATAAAATTTATTTCTTTAACTTTCGTCTAATTTTTTTTTAATTTTGGCACGCTACACCTTAACCTACTGCACCCCTCCATTTTAGATCTGATATGACTGAGATATGCTAAAAACAACAAAACATATGAGCAATTACTGTTTACGATGAAAGCTGAAAGGAAGAAAAAAACATATCACAAAGAATCATAATTAAAAACTATAAACTATTTATTCTACTTATCTGAAAATACAAAAACACAAACAGCTGATCGGGAATCGTACTGGTAAACATACGTAATTGTTGTATTTATTACCTGAAAACAGAAAACAATATTTAGTAAATTTAGTTTATGTAAAGGCGATTTGTATTCCATAATTACTTAACTTGTATAAATTAAATGTTGTATTATAATTTATTTTTGTTGAGATCCTTTTTTTGTAATTTTTAAATATTTATTTTTTGTTTATAAATTAATTTGACAGCTGCATTAATGATTAACACAAAAATGTAATAGAATAATAACTACGTACTAAAATATTCATTTATATAATGTACTAAAATTTAGAACATAAAATTTAGTTATAATTATTTTTGTTAGATGTCACTTTTATAAAATGTTATGTCATTTTTTATTAGAATTAAGAAAATAATTTTTGTAAAGAAAAAATGTGATCAGAGAAAAATCATTCGAGAATAAACCATACTAGAAACAACTTGTCGAGAAAATTTAATATACGGTGATAAAATAAAAAATAAAAAATTAAAAAATACATACAGTGATTATACATACTTAATAAAGAAATACTACAGTGATTATAAAAAATCCAATTGAAAAAGGGCGATTTATTTATACTACAAAAATTACATCGGAAAATACCAGCACGGAAAAGCTATCGATTTGCTACTCAATTTAATATTTGGGAACGAGACACAACTACACAAAATTCGTTAAAGGATCTTTGGTATTGGGTCAACATAAAGATTTCAACCGGATTCTCTGGGGTACGCACGCGTACATATGGTCCTTCGAGCCGGATCGCCTGATTAAAATTGGTAAATATTAAGCGTTTTCTTTGTTAAGTGTTTGGTGAAAATGGCGGAGATTCGTGCATTAAAGCGCATATTAAAAAATTTAGAGTATATAAGTGACAAGGCTGATAAATATGGCAGACATACTCAAGTAGATGAGATAAAGGCCAATATAGCGATATTGACCGACGAGTGGAAAGACTTTCAAAGTATTGAAAAAATTCTTAACGGTAAATTCAGTGAAGTGCAGTTAGAGATAGTGAATAAAATTGAGATTTTATATTTTGCGGTTAAGCAAGTTTTATATCAATACGAAAGGAGGTATGAAACGGAAAATTCACGGGCGAATAAATCCATGGATGATTTAATGGCAAATCAAACTCAATTCGTTCAGGAATTGACAATGTTAAATAAACGAGACATTGAAGTACGTTTGCCACGTGTGAATATACCGCAGTTCTCTGGAGACTACTCGGAGTTTCCCTCGTTTAGAGACCTTTATGAGACATCCATAGATAAGAATGAGAATATGTCTAAAGTTCACAAGTTGCAATATTTAAAGTCATTGTTAAAAGGTGAAGCTTACGTGCTAATTAAGCATTTAAATGTAACCGAAGCTAATTATATTCAAGCTTGGGATAAAATCAAGGCGAGGTATGATAAACCAATGCACGTGGTTCATACATTAATTAAGCAGTTCATGGATCAACCGGTAATGCATCAAAGCTCTGCAAAGGGCCTTCGTAATCTCACAGATGTGTCCGACGAAGTCATTCGGGGTTTACATGTTCTTGGAGATGAGTCAGATAAGCGCGATATTTGGCTTATATACATATTGGTGAATAAGTTGGATTCTGAGTCAAGGGAAGCATGGGCGCATGATTCAACCAATCAAAATTTTCCTTCTCTTGAAACTTTTTTCAAATTTTTAACGAAGAGAAGTGACGCATTAGAATCAATTACTTCTAGTCACAAGCAAAGGCTACCGTTACCCAAGAAAGTGGGAGTAATGACATCACAAGTATCTGTTGGTGGAGTGTGTCCAATGTGTTCTGAAGGTCATTACTTAGGGAAATGCAGTAAATATTTAGAACTATCTAGTAGTGATCGTAAAGGCTTTGTAGCAAATAAAGGTCTTTGTTTTAATTGTTTGGCATCAACACATCAATCAGTAGTGTGTCGGTCAAAATACTTGTGTAATATTTGCAAAAGAAAACACCATGTCACTTTGCATCTCGATACAAAGGCAACATCAAGTGATGCTGATCAAAATAAGTCTGTAGATTCGGTTCCTGTTGAAACTACGAAATCTACTGTATGTGCCGCTGTTAAAACTGAGGTCCATTCTGTGAAGGCATCGCAACATCAAGCCATTTTACCTACGGCGATAGTACTGATTGGAGATAGATCCGGACAAATGCAGAGATGTAGAGCTTTATTGGACTCCGGGTCCCAATCATCGTTTATGACTGAAAGCTGTGCAGGGAGATTACAATTAAAACGAGAAAGGGCAAACATTCGAATTACGGGATTGACAGCCGGAAACATAATAGCAAGGAACAAGTCAACGATTGCGCTGCGTTCAATATATGATCATGAGGTAAAAACTGTGATCGAGGCATACATAATCAAACATTTACCTACTCGAATTCCAAGCATTAAAATATATGTAGGCGATAAAGATCTGATAAAGGGTGTGAGTTTAGCTGATCCTAGCTTTGATATCCCATCTCATATTGACTTGTTGATTGGTGCGGATAAATTCTTCGAGTTACTTGAAAACGAGAAAAGGTGCTACAATTCTTTAATATTGAGCAAAACTTTATTTGGATGGATAGCATCAGGACAACCGCGATCACCTGTTGCTGAGAACACTGGAGTGTTTACCACTTTAATTCAAGATGATTCCAATTTAGAGAGTACATTGAGGAAATTTTGGGAGATAGAGGATGTATCCCTTAATAACGATAAACTTACGCCTGAGGAGAGGGAATGTGAAGACCTTTTTGTAAACACGCATGACAGAACAACAGATGGACGTTATATAGTAAAGCTGCCAATCAAGAAAATTTCTAATATGTTGGGTGATTCATTACGAATGGCTACTACAAGATTTCGTACACTCGAACGTAAACTGGAAAGGAATCATGAATTACGAGACGCTTATGTAAATCAGATGAGAGAGTACATCAACCTGGGGCATATGATAGACGCGCCGGTACATAAGCATAACAGTGAAATTTATTACTTGCCTCATCATCCCGTGATTAAAGTGGACCGTGACACCACAAAGGTTCGAGTGGTATTCGACGGCTCTAGCAAAACAACCAGCGGAGTCTCCCTGAACGATAAACTGATGGTGGGGCCGAATATTCAACCAACTCTCTGGGAGATAATATTGAGATTTAGAACTAATAAGATTGCCCTAGTTGCCGATATTGAAAAAATGTATCGGCAGGTTATGGTATCGCCGGAACATCAGAAGTATCAAAAGGTTTTATGGCGAGAACGGCAAGATGAAGTGTTGAGATGTTACCAACTCACTCGGGTTACCTTTGGTTTAGCATGTTCATCGTTTTTGGCCATCAGAGCAATGCAGCAGCTGACGAAGGGATTAGAACAAACAGATATCAAAGAATGCATACGCAACAACTTCTATGTGGATGACTTATTGACGGGAAGCCATAATGTGGAACAAGCGATGGAATTGAAACAAAGTGTGACTAACGTATTGGAGAAGGGTGGATTTCATCTGAGAAAGTGGAGATCGAATGTAAACTGTTTGTGCGAATCAACCGACGAGGCACCAGTGAGTGAAATATGCTGTGATGAGACTTCCACGACTAAAACCCTTGGCCTTCAATGGGATCGATTGAACGATACCTTCACATTTAAAATACAAGCGGAAAGGAATGGCGAAATAACAAAGCGAAAAATAATATCAGAATCCTCCAGATTATTTGATCCGCTGGGTTTTCTATCTCCGTCCGTAGTCTTATTAAAGATTTTATTCCAAAAACTATGGCTAATAAATGTAGATTGGGATGATAAATTACAACCTAACATCGAAAATGAATACGTCGAAATAAGAAGTAAGTTCATACATTTCGAGTATATCTCAATTCCGAGATTCACTAATCAATACGGGCAGGTACAGATTCATGGATTCTCAGATTCGAGTGAGGTAGCGTATTGCGCGGTAGTATACAGCCGAACTATAGATAGAGATGGAAGTATCACTACGCATTTATTGACGGCAAAAACAAACTTAGCACCAATCAAAAGGATATCATTACCCCGGCTAGAGCTATGTGCTGCTCATATGTTAACAAAATTGATGTCCAAGGTTAAAAAGGCTCTCAGGAATGATGCTGAATATTTTGCGTGGACGGATTCAGCAATCGTTCTAGCATGGCTATCTGCGTATCCGTCGAAATGGAAAACGTTCGTCGCCAACCGAACTAGCCAGATATTAGAGGATATGCCTAGACGTCATTGGGCTCATGTCAAGTCTAAAGATAATCCATCAGATCACGGATCGCGAGGTGTCAGTCCAGAGAAATTAGTCAGCTTGACGCAATGGTGGAAGGGTCCAGAGTGGTTGGTTCAGCCACAAGTAAATTGGCCAGCGAATGAGATTCACAATTTCCAAGAAGATAATCATGATATGGAATATAGTAAGCAAGCATCAACTTCTATGGCATTACATGTTGAGTGTGAAAATCTTAATGATTCCTGGCTAGAGAAACTCTTTGAAAAACAATCAAAATTGCAAAGAATTTACAGGATAGTTGCTTATGTACTGAGGTTTATAAGTAAGTTCAAAAATTCCAAGTTGAAAATTAGTGAAGGGTTAACAGCATCGGAAATCAAAAATGCTAAAATAAAGTGCATTAATTGGGTACAACGCATGGTGTTTGGTGAAGACATACTAAATTTACGACGACATAAGAGAGTCAACAACAAATCGCGATTACTGTCGTTGGCTCCATTCCTAGATGAAGACGGCATTCTGCGAGTCGGCGGGCGGTTACAACATTCAGACTGTGAATACGAGAATAAACACCCCATAATATTGCCGCCGAAACACATTTTTACGACCAGGATTATATGGGATGTACACTTATCCAACATACACGCCGGTGCAACGCTCACAGCAAGTCATATCAGACAAAATTACTGGATAATTAATGGAAGAAGTCGGATAAGGAGCATCTTAAGAGAGTGCGTAACATGTACGAGATACAATGCCAAAATGTCCAAACAAATCATGGGCAATTTGCCAGCAGAGAGGGTCACACCATCAAGGCCGTTTGAGAATTGTGGAATCGACTTTGCTGGACCGATATATGTCACGACCAGAAAGGGTAGAGGATGCGGAAGTCCATTGAAAGGATACATATGCATTTTTGTTTGCCTCTCTGTCAAGGCTATACATATTGAGGGTGTAACCGAGTTATCAAGTGAAGCGTTCCTTGCAGCGTTGAAACGTTTTACTGCCAGGAGAGGGTTGCCAAAGAAGATATACACAGACAATGGTTCAAATTTTATTGGGGCAAAACGCATCTTGGACCAAGCATGTAAGTTGATAAGAAACATTAATGATGATTATGTAATTACAGAGTATTTGAGTCGGAACGGCATCGAGTGGCATTTTATTCCTCCATTGTCACCTCACTTTGGTGGGTTGTGGGAAGCAGCCGTAAAATCTGTGAAAAAACATTTACTACGAGCCACACATAACATTAACATTACTGTTGAAGAGATGACTACGTTGCTCTGTCAAATTGAAAATGTATTAAATTCGCGCCCGCTGTATACTTCCTCGGCAGAGGACAATTATGAAGTATTGACGCCAGCTCATTTATTGATTGGAACAAATGCGGTATCGATTCCAGAAGTTGAAATAAATCAGCAAGAGTACGGATTATCTAGATGGCAAGCAATACAACGAAGAATTCAGCTATTTTGGAAGAGGTATTACTTGGAATACCTAAATACCATGCAACAACGCAACAAATGGCAAAATATACAGAACAACTTTAAGGTCGGTGATGTAGTGTTACTAAAAGAAGATAATACTCCGGTGTGCAAGTGGCCGTTTGGTCGCATTATTCAAATTCATCTCGGATCTGATGGATTGGTGCGAGCTGTGACATTAAAAACAACTTCATCAGTGCTGCAACGTCCAGTAGTAAAATTATGCAAATTACTTGTAGCAGGTTAACGAAAGGTTGGTTCGTTAACGGGGCGGAGTATGTTTACGATGAAAGCTGAAAGGAAGAAAAAAACATATCACAAAGAATCATAATTAAAAACTATAAACTATTTATTCTACTTATCTGAAAATACAAAAACACAAACAGCTGATCGGGAATCGTACTGGTAAACATACGTAATTGTTGTATTTATTACCTGAAAACAGAAAACAATATTTAGTAAATTTAGTTTATGTAAAGGCGATTTGTATTCCATAATTACTTAACTTGTATAAATTAAATGTTGTATTATAATTTAATTTTGTTGAGATCCTTTTTTTGTAATTTTTAAATATTTATTTTTTGTTTATAAATTAATTTGACAGCTGCAATAATGATTAACACAAAAATGTAATAGAATAATAACTACGTACTAAAATATTCATTTATATAATGTACTAAAATTTAGAACATAAAATTTAGTTATAATTATTTTTGTTAGATGTCACTTTTATAAAATGTTATGTCATTTTTTATTAGAATTAAGAAAATAATTTTTGTAAAGAAAAAATGTGATCAGAGAAAAATCATTCGAGAATAAACCATACTAGAAACAACTTGTCGAGAAAATTTAATATACGGTGATAAAATAAAAAATAAAAAATTAAAAAATACATACAGTGATTATACATACTTAATAAAGAAATACTACAGTGATTATAAAAAATCCAATTGAAAAAGGGCGATTTATTTATACTACAAAAATTACATCGGAAAATACCAGCACGGAAAAGCTATCGATTTGCTACTCAATTTAATATTTGGGAACGAGACACAACTACACAAAATTCGTTAAAGGATCTTTGGTATTGGTTCAACATATAGATTTCAACCGGATTCTCTGGGGTACGCACGCGTACAATTACATATAGGGAAATCCCCTATTATATAATTTCAATGTTCTGGATTCCCAAGATGAAAACATTTTTACTTCTTGCATGTAATACTATTCACTTAAGTGACGAAATGATAAATAAGTGATAAGTAAATAAACCGAGGATACCAGTGAGAGTAGTGTTATTATTGATAGTAGTGAAGTCAGTTATTGAAGTTGTTCTCATGATGCATATATCCACATTGTGAAAACAAATAAAGGGAAAGAAAAATTAATTATCGACGGATATGCGTACCATTTACAAACAAAAGGCGACACAAAATCTCTATTATGCACCATGGTTCACCATGATCCGCCTCTTTATGAGAAATCGATCTTCGGGACAAATGAAAACGTAAAGAATGTCGCAATAAACTCAACTAATTTGCCTTCTCAAATTATAACGTCATCACATTTTTACCAGAAGTCCACGTTTACTTGCCGAGCAGGCAGGCTAAAAACAAAAAAATTAGTAGAGCCAGGTCTACTGCAATAAGACAACCTTACGTATTTTTAATAAATATTTGTACTTTCGAAAAAGATGTTCGATAATCAAAAAATAATTTGTTCGGAACGCAATCAACTCCTGGGAGAAGCAGAATGTTAGCTTATGGATGGGACGTTCGAGGTTTTCTAGTATTTATGCGCCAACTATTTACCATTCATGGCAAAAATCAACATGGAATTGTGCCATTATTGTTCTGTGTGAACTGAAGCCGCATATTTCGAGACTTTTAATGAAATTTGTAAATTAGAAAGCGATTGGAACGTACATTTGAAGCCGAAAGTCATAATATCGGACTTCAAAAAGGCAAGCCTATCGGTTTTAGAAATGTTCCTACCAGAAGCACCTTTTAAAGGATGTTTGTTTCATTTTGGACGGATAACTTGGCGAAAGGTTCAGTCGCAAGGTTTTGTTACTAAATATGGGAACGACAAAAATTTTTCTTTACCAATTCGAATGCTAAAAAGTTTTGCTTTTATACCAGCAAATCACGGCATGACAGTGAAGTGAAAATAGGATTATGGTTCGAAAAAAAACTATTTATCCGGGATAAAAACAAAGATTAGATCAAAACGAAAACGCTTATTCTCCCTATTTTTGGACAATTTCGGATGATATTAATAGCAATTTCCCGCGCGTACCCAGAATTCCATGAAAAGTTGGCATCGGCGGTTGCAAGTAGTAATTGGGAAATCACACATTGGGCTTTTGAAATTTGTATTTGAATTAGGAAAGGAACTAATAACGGCTAAAACACAAATATAGTAAGTACGGGCCGGAGCACCTTGTCAAGTAAAAAAAAGCTATTAGCACGAATTATAAGAATTTCCAATATTATCAAACAAAGGCAGAATATGGATACAATTAGTTATTTAAAATATGTAGCGTACAATATGGCACTGCGAAAAATAATTGGAAAATGATTTTCTAACTTGATTTTTTTTTATTTTACTCTCCTATTTATTTCGAAAAGTGGATTATTATTTTTGTTGTTTTCAGAGCTATATGGTCGTTCAATTAAAAAAAAAAGTATTTAATAGTTACGAAGGAGCCGAGTCCAGAATTTTGAACGAGTAATGTGATGATCATTTAGCGTACGTGTAACGTACAATGTTTTATTTCATACTACATGGGACATTAATTCGATTTTTTCATTTAAAATTAAATTTTAAAGTAAAAACATGAGTTTGAAATTTCCAATCCAAATGATTTTCAAATTATCAAGTTACCCTAGTTATTTTTTTTTTGTATGGCTTTATATTTTTCTGCACGGTAATGGCTCGTTTCCCGGACTGAAATCAATCACGTAAACATTGATTTTCTGTATAGTATGAAATAAAAATAATTTGTTAATAGGATTCCTTTTTACTAATCCTCTTAATATTATTGTTTATTCGAATATTTTTAACCATTATTATATTTTCAGAAAAACTTCTTCCAGAACTACATATATCCAAAAATCATTTTAGAACCCCATTTCCAACGCACAGAGAGATTCTCTACTTTTCCCTGATGACCACAAATTCCAGCTGGTTAGTTCGTTTTAGACGTTGTTTTTTTAAACCAACTATATGTTTCGAAGTTTATCGCTTTTAATTCCTTTAGGATTTTAACTTTCTTCTTTACCTACATTACGATTAAGTAGTGAAGTTTCACGGTTGCTCATGGTCGATCTCTCCAAATCCATAACACTTTCCTCGAATCGGTTAGTTCATTATGTTCTTCTATTCCGTGTTTTGAGGAACAAAATTGTAAGTATAAATACAGAATAGAAAATTCCATCAATGCAATATTGTAAAATTGACACAACCCAGGACTTCTCGAGTTTTTCTCTAGTCAAATTTTTTTTTAACGTTTTGGTTATATTTCGCTGTTATTTCCCTAATGTGCGTTCGACTATTGCAATCCGCATACTACTTTTTTTGTCTACCAAAAATTATTCAATTGAATAATTGACATCTCTATTAAATATGTTCAAGGATTTTTCTTTGCGCATTTATTTGCAATATTGTGTTTTCCTGCTTTAAACATATTAGAGAACTTTTGACTTCGATTTCTCAATTTTGTTTTAATTACGGTTTTTTTATTTAACAGAATTTTGACCAGAATGCAAATGTGTAAACATCATAATACGGTGTATTGACTATAGCACGAGAAAAACTTAAAAATATTAAAACAAAGTAGAAAATAGGATTCGAGGGTATAAACAACTTGTGCGAAATCTAAATGATAAATCGTATGATACATTAAAATAATTACTAAAATTAAATCCTCTATTCAATATAGACAATAACAGACGTATTGTCTTGCATAATGCATGAGCACAAATGAAGATATTGTTAACATACGTCCTTACATTTATTACAATATGGAACATTAAAAAAATTAAAATTTCTCTTGTCCTATAAATGAGAACCTACCTGGAATAACAATACAGGAAAAACCAATTTAAAGATTTAAAATTCATGTTTAATTTTACCACCTTAAGTCACATTCTCTACAAAATTATAATAAAAATATTACTTACATAATACAACTTGTACATAATATCGTCTTTTCCAGATTTCTCACCTCTATGTAAGCACCAAAAAAGCAACAAAAAAAAAAAACCAAATTATGAATATGTGAAAAACATTATGCAGAACTAAGTAGTGTGAGGTAAAATATATTGAAAACAATGAAAAACTATAAAATATATGTATGTATACGTACGTCGAGAGCTTTTGTGGTACATCTTCCATATTTATATATGAAAAAATCTCTATATTCTGGAAATTATATTCATGACAGCAATTATTATTTTTTTTTGTTAGTTCTTTCATCGTTCTTTAATGGGTAACAAAAACGTAAACCAACAAATTTTACATAAAAGTCTTTGTGCTTTTAATTCCTTTTTTTTTGTTTTTAATTTTAATATAATCTTTGTATTTTTCTGCTTCGTTACAAAAACAAAAAACATCAACACAATGAGTATAACAAAAATATAAAACGATGCGATGTATTAAACATCATCTTCTCACATGGCATCTTCGTTTCATGGCGTTTTTTTATATATTAAAATAAAAAATTTCCGGAAAACATATCCCAGATATATTCAAAGCAACCTTAATTATATAAAGCCATAGTCTAAAAAACGAAGCTTTTATAAGAGAATTAGAAATGACGAAAATCCAAACTTTCCATAGTAAAGGACGTAAAACTTATGGAGAACCAATTTTTTTTCGTAATACAAATTTTTAAATGAAAACGTTACAAATCCTTATTTATGATTTTTGAAATATTTTCATAAATGTGTTTGTTAATAAAATCTATGATCGCCCACTCCAATTGAACGATGTTTAGTTTTGCGATCGTAATAACGTTGGGAAACAGTTTTTGATTTCAAAATATTGTCGTGAGCTAACGTAGACGATTTTTAATCATCATAATTATATAACACATCCACTGCCCAAGGTTTACTAATCGAATTTGGAATTACGGATTTCTGAACAAAAACAAGCTCATATGGTGCAAATTTTGTTTTAGTATGCGAAGTACTTTTGTAAGAAAAACATGCATAGGGGAGCTATGTATCTCATGTTAGAAGGTCCTTTTCAGAATATTGTTTTAAATATCTCACTAGAACACTGTGACTTATTTCTAGATCTCCGTTTGTTTCAGGGTAATAAGCGCTCGTACACATTTTTTTAATTTGCATATTTGTCTAAAAAGTGCACTAGTGAAATTTGATCCCTGATCTATTAAAATAATTTCAGGTGATCAATGAACACAAATAAAATTTTCGACCATAGCTCCAGCAATAGTTTCTGTTTCCTGATTCTGAATTGGAATAGCAAGCAAATATTTTGTCAAATAACATTGCAATCTTAAATATACTTATTATTTCAATAAGTGGAAGGAGTTGTAGAACCACACAATGTTCAGAATTTTTTTTTGAAATGGTCTCGTTGACTGACTGGTTACCTTCATAGGCTCTTTACAAACGGGAGCGGCCCGAAATCTTGCATTACAAAATCTTGCAAGTACAAAATCTTGCAAATACAAAATCTTGCAAATACAATATCTTGCATTTAAAATATTTTACAGTTTTAGTAGCTGTACCTGCCTTTAGTATCTAACATAATATTTATTGCGTATTCATAAAGTTCAATATAATTAAAAAAAATAAAATAAAAAAAATTGTGCGGATAGCGATCCGGATAACTATGCGTCAAGAAATACGGCTAATATTACAATTAAAATGGAAATCTCCATTTTCCAGAATATCTCAACATAATATTCTGGTTGGGATGGGATATTGTAACATCACTTTCGATTCGAATTCGATAGATTTTATGTCTCATGTTTCAAGAATAAAATTGTACTCTATTTCGCTTTTTGATTACGCTTTTTTCATTGCGATCTCTTTTTGTTGCGTACTTTTCTTTTCTTTCAAATCGATAAAGCATCACTAAACAAAAATTTTAGTGATAAATTATCATGAGTATAAGTAGAAATAGAATATTCTTTTGTTCGAGCAAGCTGAGATAGCAAGAAAAACAGCGTAATTGAAAAACGAAATAGAGTACAATATTATTCTTGAAACATGAGACATAAAATCAATCGAATTCGAATCGAAAGTGATGTTACAACATCCCACTCCTGACATTTGATTTTTGATATCTCAAGCAAAATTCTACTGTATAGTTATCATTATACAGTAGAATTTTGTCAATGCGATTTGTGACTATAAATGTACGGGAAATTTTTATGCAAGATTTTGTAATGCAAGATTTTGTAATGCAAGATTTTGTACTTGCAAGATTTTGTAATGCAAGATTTTGTAATGCAAAATTTTGTAATGCAACATTTTGTAATGCAATATTAAGGGGCTAACCCTTTACTTACGTATCTTTAGGATACAATTTTAACAAAATTGGGTTACAATAACAAATATTCGATTTATGACTTGAATTTGAGATAAAATCTGTATTTAACTGTCTAGCTGCTGATCTAGTGACGAAATGAATATTATTTTCATTTGCGGGTATTTGATAATAACTCGACTTAGCGGGTCCGCATTCGAATTAGATTTATCAGATTTATACCTAATACTGAAGTCAAATTCTTCTAGCCTGAAATTCCAACGCATCAATCGATATGGGGTTTTAATGAAACATAACCAAACTATGCTTCGTGGTCTATAAATCTATAGTATAAATTATATAATGTCTAGCAAGCAACTTTTTTTCCATGATAGCATGATTTTTTCTGCTGAATTTTGCGTTCGACTTGCGAATACGATTGGTTGTAAATTCGCGGCAGTAGTCAGGGTATTTAATATTGGAAGTTTTAGAAGCATATTTTTAGTTTATTGAAAGATTCATCTTACATCTTGAATATTTTTAGGAACTTGATAAATTTGTATTGTTTCAATTGTTTTAGAAGCATCGGGTTTAACGCCATTTGGTGTAACAATCTGCCGTTAATACGGGATTTAGTTTAAGCTTGTGTTTTTTAGACAATCTAATACATCAACCAGTTATTTATTATGGGCATGTACTAGGTGTATTTTTTAAACCCATACCCTTGCGAGTAAATTGGAAGTGTCCGGAGTCAGTAGAAAAAACGTTTTTTTTCGCGATCTTACTCTGCCAACGAAATTAGGTGATACCCGTTTACCAAATTTAATGTTGTAAAATAGTTGTATTTGCCTAGCTGATCTAAAATTTCAGTTATACAAGGGATAGCGGTCACATTAGTTTAAAAATTATTTTTTTGATTATTTAAATTCCCACTGGTGTAATATGTCTACTGTGAAATGAATTAATTGGTTCACTTAACATTTTAGAAAATGCGTTGGAACTGTGTTTCGAATTTTTAAGTTAAAACCAACATGTTGCACTATGACCTTTACGTTTATATTATTGACAAACCAGTACATTTGAAGAAATATGTTTGCTTTAAAATACCTTCCTCTTCAATTGCCCTGGCGATTGAATCTTTTATACAAGTAAATTTGCACGGTCTAATCAAAGCACGCAACTCTGGTCTTAGTCCATTTTCAAATGTATTGAGAATCAGTTCAGCATTCAATTTTTTAACGACCTTTGTAGATTCTAAACCCCTAAAATTTTCACAAGCGTTGTTTAATTCATACAATAATTTTTAGTAAAAAAAGAAATTAGTAAAAAAGCTTCTAAAAAATACGCCATGCTGATTATGGCTCTATACTCTAGAAGGCTCTGATATATTTCGATATGTAGCGACGAGTATGTATACAACAAAAGCACGTATCAAGTTGACA
This sequence comes from Tipula helvola, assembly GCA_963556165.1. Classification (NCBI taxonomy): domain Eukaryota; kingdom Metazoa; phylum Arthropoda; class Insecta; order Diptera; family Tipulidae; genus Tipula; species Tipula helvola. The sequence continues at coordinate 348,105,147 of OY744481.1, read as the reverse complement.
ATTTTGTTTGGAAAATAATTTTTTTGTTTTTATTGCAAAATGTATTTAATAAGTAGTCGAAGTTGTTTACTGGGGATGTAATAGTAACAGTATGGTAGTAGTAGCAGTATATAGTCACGTTTTTATTGTTGTTGTTGTTATAAAATGTGTAATGAAAAAAGTTTTGATTGTTTTTTGTGCAATTCTGCTACTTTTTCGGCTTTTTAGTATATCATGCTTTGAATACCTAGGTTTTCCTATATGCATGATATTAATTTTAAATCTGACGCGTATAAAATACCTAATTAAGATCCGTGGTGCGTACAATATAAAGCCGTATAAATATTTATATTTAGGACAATTTGAATTAAGTATTTTCAAATTTTTTTTTGGAAGCCGGTTAGCATCTACTTACATACAGTTTGAACATTGGAAATGTTTATTTTATTTAATGGAAGTAGGAAATGATTTATCAACAATTTATAATGCTCAGGTGTTCCGGATTCATACATAAAGTGTTTCATATATTTCAAAGCTGTCTAAATATAATGTGATACAGGATATTATTTATTTGTTAAATTTTGCAACTAAAGCGTTGAAAGGTAAACTGCCTTGTATTGATCTTCTTGGATAGCCAATGTGTTTGATGCTTCTTAAAAGGTATAAGGTTAAAGAATTATTTTGAAATTCTTGAAACATGTAAATTATTAAATTATTGAAATCTCTTAATTCCACGATACTTATTTTTATTTTATTGAGCCAATAATTTAAATCAATACAAATATTTTAAATATTGGTTTAGGGCTTTTTATTTAAAAAAAAAAACTTAATTACAGCTTTAGCTTTCGATTCCTATTCGGAATCATTCTCAAAAGCGTTATGAAAAATTTATATCAAAATGAGTACAAATTTTAGTTTTGCAAAGCTACCTTAATAAACCCATTTAGCATATAAACGCATAGCCTAGACAATTTATTTAAAATAAATTTGTACTATAATGCTTTTCATGTTAAAAGATAGTACAATTATCAATAATAAATTGTATGAGACAGAAAACTTAGATCAACAAGTCATACGAATTACCATTATACGCAAAATCTTCTATAATGTTTATAGAATTTGTACTTGCTTTAATATGCAATATTTCTAAAATCGATCTTTTTTAAATTTTTTTTGCTTTCCGAGAATTTTGACGTTATCTAAACTGTTTAAATGGTTTGTATCTTTCAAATGCTGTAAAAGTGTACTAATCTTTGAATTTATATTTGAATTTGTTCCTCTTTTGTGTTGGTAAATTCGTTTTTCTAAAAACTGCTTTGTCTGCCCTATATATTGCGTTGCAACTGCAACATACGTCCTAAACAATATTTGATTATTTTTTAACGGTATTACATCTTCCATTTTTGAAAAAAATTTGTCATTTAAATTTGTGGCTCACTCACGTCCTACAATTTTAAAATTATAATTCTTAAAAAGGTGTTTTATACGTGGGGTCAGTTTGGAGTTTGGACTTGAAAATCGGGGTTTGAGTTAAAATTGCTTCGTTTCCAAAATATGCTATTAATTAAGTTTTACGGTTTTTGGTTTTCAACTAATACATGTTTTAGAATTTTTAAATTTTTATGATGGGATTTAGTATCGGAAAGCTTTAGAATTTTCTGGGTCAAAATTTGAATAGTGGTAATTTTATAAGTGGTGGGAAGCCAAAACTGATAATTTAGTTATCTACCAGACCAAGTAGTTTTATAACACCAATCACAAGAAATTTTCCCATTTGGTTCATGAATCAAAAGAATGTCCAAAAAACAAATTTTGTTCTCTACCTCTTTTTCTAAAGTGAATTTTATTCTAATGTTTATTAAGTTTAAAGCTTGTAGGAAATATTCAATCTTATCTATTGGTATGGCTGTGATGATATCATCAACATTTCTGTAGGAAAATAATGGTTGAAAATTAAAACAGTTTTAAACAGAATTTTCTAGGTTTTCCATTTCTAAATTTGCAATAATGCAATAATGGGCCTTATTGGGCAACCCACAGGTGAGCTAAAAATTTGTTTGTAAATTTTGCTTCAAAAGAAAATTCTGAATTATTTATAACGATATCCAAAGCAGCAAAAAATTGTATTTTTGTTAATTTTAATTTTACAAGACGGTGCCACATGCTATACAGCCCGATGTGTTATTCCATAAATAACCCTATCCTATGTACTTTATGATTCAATAAAAACATAACAATCTAAAGACTAAAAACTGTGTTTTCTATTTAATTCAAATTTTGCGTTAATTTTGGGAGACCCTTTATATAGTGGGCTTTGCTCATAGCATGAATGACCAATTGTGCTTTTCTAAGCTCAAAAATAATATTTCACATTTAATTGAATTATTTGTATTGGATCGAGATGCAGATTATAGAATATACTACATTTTAAATATCCTCCTCTTGCATGTATTGCGTATACCATATATGGTATAACAAATAGTGCTTTCTAAGCTTAAATAAAACATTTGTTTCGGATCATGTTGGGTATCATTTTTTGCCCCTGCTATGTTTAAATAAGTTTAATTGGGACATGGTACAAGTTATAAAGTACCTTAAAGTTAATATTTTCTCTTCCTCCATGTAACTCATAAAATTGATAGCAAATTGTACTTTACTAAGCTCAAACGACAACATTTGACGGTTTCAAGGTAATTGAGAATTATGTTGAATGTCATTTAATGCCTCTCTCAGCTTTGTTTGAATAATTTATATTGGGTCGTGACGCAAGTTATGAGTAGCTTAAAATTAATATATTTGCTTTCTGCATGTAAATTATATAGTTAATATCACCCTATTAAAGTTAGTCGAACATTTCCAGCCGAGAGTAAAAAGTCAATAATGCAGATTATGTTATTAACATTCAAGCCAAAAATAAAAATTTTTGTAGTTAACATTCTTCCAAAAATTTTCCACAATTTTCCACGGGGAACTGGAGCCAGGTATTGCCATATAAAAATATTCACATATAGGTCTTCAATGCTATTCATGCATCCTTAGTCATTTTTATGCTAAACACTACCGATTGGTATCAACTTCATTTTTTTCTCGGCTGAGATAACACAAACTGCATTACCGTGTAATAATACACTCTGCATTATCGACCTTCCACTTTCGGCTAACTCTAACAGTATGTTAATTACATGGATGGCCAGTTGTGCTTTTCTAAGTTCAAATGACAACATTTGACGATTTTATTGTTATTGCGAATCGTGTTGAGGGTTGGTCGGTCGTTGACGTTCGAAGAGGATTGACGTGTTTTCGTCGTCCTCTTAGCAAATTTAATTTGTTTTAGTCATAAATAAAGTGTATTTAGATCATTTTGTGTCTATTTAATTGATTAATTAGTGTGGTTGTAAGTTTGTGAAATCAGTGAAAGTTTATGTGAATATGGAAAATGAAATCCACCGAGATGCATTTGTTAGGTTATGGGGGGCAGGGGGGGGGGGGGGGGTAATAAATCTCGATTTAATTTTGAGGAAGATGCACAGAACCTGTCTCAATCTTCCAGAATCCTCAAGTATGGATGAGTGGAGTGAAAATTGAAAGAATCTCTATACCATAAAATTGTCATGCGGTTAGAATTGCTGGTGTGTGTGTGTGTGGGGAATGTTTTTCATCGTGCACAGTGTTTAAGAGGACGTGTTGCCTAAGCTAATGTGGAGTGATATCAGCTGAGGTTTTGTCGGTAGTTGTGGTGGTCCGATGACACGAATTTGATTTTTGATTTTCATAGCAAATCATATAAAAATAAATTGGATTATTTTGATTAATATATTAGAAATAAATGAATAATTGATTAGTTGATTTAAAGTTTCAGTGATATTAATGATCACGATGCATTTAGTTAATTATTTATGCTCTAGCCATTCTAACTGTTAATTGGCACCTTTCTAGTTCTACAGTTTGAATTTTTAAGGCATGTGTATATGAGTACAAATGGGAAATTATTGGAATGACTTGTTGTGATGAAGGAGGTTATCAGTTAGCTGATATTATGATATTTGATAATCTGCTGTATTCTTACTTTGGGATTTTACAGCGACATTGCCGTGTGTTTCCATGTCATTTGGACTAGTTCAAAACAAGTGTGTTATGATAAAATGGTTCTGGTAATAGTTTTGAAACTTTATTTTACTTTGTCTAATTTTTAGGGTCAACTGATATAAGTAAGAAAAAATTATTTTCGGTCTTATGATGAGCATAACTTAAATTTTATTCCATTTTTACATTATATTAGTTTGATTTTCGTGGTATTACAGATTAGAATTGTAACGGGCATGGAATTAGTTGTAGTAAAATCATTCTGGATTATTGGTTTTGGTCTGATAGTTTCACAGTTTAAAACTGTGGTTGGCATGAAATAGCTGAAATCGAAGCATGGAATGACTACAGTAAACATATATTGTGCGTTATCTCTATCTTAATTTTTATTGATTTTACTGTTTTATTTTATCACATTCTACCTATTACGCACTTCCATTGTGAGGTGGAGTTACGTACTAAGAGATCATTATTAAAGTATAGGTGGCCGATACTAACTGAATTTATTAAATTAGGTCATCTCTGAACTACTGTACTATAAATTTTGAATTGAATTATTGATGATTAATTTCTTAGAAATAACTTTAAATCCTATTACTGGAGTAACAACTATTTAATGAGAATGGGTTAATTTTGATTTTCTTTCAGAATTTCCCGCGGAATTTGATTCAGTTTCCAGAAATTGCAATAATTCAACGAATATGTAATTGAAATTGTGTTGTCTAGATTTGGGTCTTTTTAATTTACAGCACTTTAATGCGGGCTTCATATCTTAGGAACTAATTAGCGTCTTATAATTTTAATTTTGGTTACTGGTTACATTAACAATAATTCATTACAGGACAGTGCCAATACAGATCAAATGCCTAGAATTTTAGAGGCAGATTTAGCTGAAACTTTACATATATTATAATTTGGACTAAATTTTAGTTATAAGTAGCAACTGGGAGCAGTATGGAAGAAATCATGTGAATAAACAGCTGATTTCGGTGATATTTTATAGTTTTAATAAGTCAATTTTAACCCTTAGATGACACATGGGGTTCAGTGGACCCCAGACCTTTTTTAACCGTACACATTTAAATATTTCCTCTGGAAATACATCTCGTGCCTCCCCCTTCCTACAGTTAAGATATTGCACTACCTGTTTACGTACTCAGCGCAAGCCGGTTGACTGCTAGCAGCTGTGTAGAAATGTCCAAAATCACGGTGGGGTCCAATGAACCACAGTGTGTCATATACGTATATTTGTGTGAAAATCGGAGTAATTTTTAGGCATCTCAATTCTAGCAGACCTAGAGCGAGAGAGATGCCTTATATCCCCGCTGCTGAAATCTATCTGTACACAAAGTAACTCGAAAGGTACTTATCCAATTTTCAAGAAACAGAGAGAGACCAATAGACCTTGAACAGACAAGAAAAATGTGATATTACTAAGATATCTAGGTGATCGAATTTGATAAAAATCGAATGAAAATATTTGTATTGTATACGAAATAATTTTTTAAAGTTGGTTTTGCCGTTTTTTGTGTTGTTTTATTGTTTTTGGTCGTGATGAAGACTGCGCTCGTTGTTAAAATTTGTTTAGTTTATCATATTTCTTTTGATTTTGACGTATTATTAGATAGCGTATATTTTGCGGAGTCGAACCGTTCGAGGAGTGCCAGAACCCATCGACGAAGCATCTGCCGGAGGAGAATATAACGTGTCTGAGGACAGTAAAGTCAATGATTTAGGCTTTTCGATGTGCAGTGCTCCAGAGAGTACCATTGAAGTAGACCATAAAGATATGGAAGATACTACTTTGGATCAACGGTTTATGTATGTAAGAGAGCATCAAGCGGCTGGCCAGACGATAAGAAAAAATTCAACGTTCATATTGCAAAATAAATACCTTTTTTTAAAGATTCAGTATCGGACTTATTTTTATCTAAAAAGATACTATCTCAAGGGTACACCGCTAAATTTTTAGCTAAAAATATTGAAAATTAAAAAAACACGGATTATTTATGTAAAACAAGCAATTCTCTTACTTTTTCACAAACCTTTTTTTAGTATCATAAAATTAAAATTTCATAAATGTAATAATTTGATCTCCTTTAGTAAGCTTTAAACTTTATTGGAAAAATTGTCAAAGCTAAATTTAGAAAAATTCAAGGAATAATAGGCAATTTTCATGCTGGGGTTTAAGAGACCCCACGTGGCATTTAAGTGATTTTTCTTAAGTATGTCATTTAAGGGTTAAATATAAACCTGAAAATATTTTATGTTACGAGTATTTTTCTTTCATAAAATTTAAACCAAAAATGTTCAATTTTACATGGGTTCTTATGGGAAATCCCTCTTAAATTAAGCTTCTTTTAAAATTGGTCTGATGCTTACGGATTTTATATATAGGGGGCTTTGCTGATAGCATGAATGACCAATTGTGGTTTTCTAAGCTGAAAAATAATATTTCATATTTAATTGAATCATTTGTAATTTAAATATTCGTATGTATTGCGTACCATATACATATAGCAAATACGGCTTCTTATTCCCTGCTATGTTTCAATAATTTTAATTGGGCCATGCTTCAAGTTATAAATTAACTTAAAGTTAATAAATTCTCTTCCTGCATGTAACTCATAAAATTGATAGCAAATCGTACTTTACTAAGCTAAAATAACAACATTTAACGGTTTCAAGGTTATTGAGAATTATGTTGAGTGTCATTTAATGTCTCTGATTTATTTGAAAAATTTAAATTGCATCGTGGCGCATGTTTGGGAAACCTAAAATAAATAAAAAACCGGAATTAATGAACAAATAATTTATATCACAAGGCTGCATTTGACTTACCTAAACCATTATTATTATTATTATCCAAAACGACGCAATTTCTGAAAAACATTAAAAATTATTAATTTTACCAAAAAAACTTACTTTATCTGCTGTTCCATAATGCATTTGACGACGTAAATGTTCGATCACTATGTTCGATATGTTCATTTTGGAAAATGAATTTTTCAATTTTTAAGATTTATAAATTTTGCGAAAATTAAAAATGATTTTTTGGCAAGTGCCTGAATAAATTACATAGAGCCAAGGAATTATTTAAAAAACGCAAATTATAATCAATAAATAAAGTTTATATTTATAATTAAATAAATTGTAATTAAGTTACTGTTTTATTTTTTTGGTAAAATCAAATTTAAATTTGGAACAAACATTCAGTTGAAATTCAGTTGAAAAACAATAAAACTATTTAGTGACAAAATCGATAATACCACCACGCTAGAAGCATTACAGATTCGCGAAGAAAAGTGCGAGAAATTCTATAAGGACTTCAACGATTATGAGTTGGAATTACTCAACTTTCAAGACTACGAACCCAAAACGGAAGAAATTGACGGCATGTTCCTAAATACCATTGTATCACTAAGGGCAGCAATCAACTCAAGAGCACCGGAGCAGGAAACTGAAGTATGTGACTCAAACGCTACACTTGGACAATTTATTGGGCAGTAACAAACGTTCTTACATGGTATGAATCACACACAAAATGTGCGACCCCCAATTGATACCGAACCATTTGCCGGTGACTATAAATTATGGCCATCATTTCACGATTTGTATGTGACATCAGTGCATGAGAATTAAGGGTTAAGTACTGTACATAAACTACAAATTTTAAATGGTTTATTAAGAGGGGACGCGGCTATATTAATACGTCATATCAAGGTAACCGAACAAAATTATGAGGAAGTTGGGCTAAACTTGTAGCGAGATATAACAAACCGAAAGCCATAATATTTAGTTTGGTTCAATTGTTTCTGGATCAAAGAAATTATAATGAAGCAAATCATCAGGATCTAAGGAAGTTGTGCGATACTTCAAACGAGCTGATCAGAGGGTTAAGAGCAATAAGAGATCTGGCTAAGACGCGCGACCCTTGGTTAATACATATAATAGTGGGCAAGGTAGATGGCAATACGAGACAATTTCGGGCTAAGGAATCGGTAGACGACGCATTTCCCACCTTCTACAAATCTTTAAAATTTTTGAGTACAAGATGTGATGCTCTTGAATCATGCGTAACACACACAAAACCAACAGGCGCGGTTCCCAAGCATGTGCGGTCGTTTAAAACTACTGAAACCAATAAATGGAATTGTATAGCCTGTAAACAGGATCACTCGTTATATAAGTGTTCATTATTTAAAAGTATGAATGTGGAAAACCGGTATAAAATCATGGAAAATGTTAAGAGTTGCACAAATTGCTTGCGGACAGGACATTTGCAGCCACAATATTTTTCACGCGCTGTTTGCTTGATTTGTAAAAAACGTCATCATTCCCTATTACACAGTGATCAACAATCAACAGTGCTACATGCAGCAAATGATTAACAATCAACATGCCTACAAACAACAAACGATAATACAATCAACAAAATAAGATCAACGCCTTCAATAGCTTCATTCTCTCATCAAGTTACTACAGAAAATCCACTACAATCAACATCAAAACAGCACTCAACAATCAATGCGGCTACTACACAAACAATATCCTAGCATGAGTTTGATATACCTCTTAAAACGATTTGACCGACAGCCTTGATATATGTATATTCGATTAAGCAACGGTGAATTAATGCTGGCCAGAGTACTACTCGATTCCCGTTCTCAATCATCGTTTATTTCAGAATCTTGTATGCAACGCCTAGGCCTAGGACGAAAATATTCTAATATTTCTAATATAGGCCTAGCTTCGAGCTCAGCAGGAAAAACTAGAGGCAAGACGGTTATAGTTCCACAGTACACTATACAAATGACGGCACATATAATTGAGAAAATCTCTACCCCCAGAATGTAAATTATATAGTTAAATTACATGGAAATTGTGCTTTTCTAAGTTCAGTTAACAACATTTGACGTGACAAAATCGTCGGTTTGAATAATTTCTATTGTGTTGTGGTGCTCATTAAAGAGTAAATGTATATCTTCCCTCCCTGCATGCAATGCAAAACATGAATAACCTGCAGTGCTTACCTAAGCATAAAGGACAACATTTGACGATTTTATCGTTATTGCGAATCGTGTTGCATTGTCCCTGTTTATTTTGAATAATTTTAATCGGATCGAGTAAGTTATAGAGTAACTCAGAACACGGATAACCAATCGTTTTTTCCTAAGCTCAAAAGACAATACTTCACATTTTTTTTGATATTTTTACTGTATCATGCAAGATATAGAGTAAATTCAAATGAATAGGTAGGTATATTCTATTCCTGCATGTCTCACTCCTAACAATGACAACCAATGATGCTTTAATAAGCTTATAAATGACAACATTTTGTTTTGTTTGCATCATTTTATTTGGTGGTTATTATGGTTATTTGGTTCGTGGTGCAAGTTATACGAGTAGAGTAATTTAAAAATCATGTGGTCCCTTCCTACTAGGAATTCCATAACATGGGTGAACAATTTTACTTTTCTAAGCTGAAATGGCAAGATTTGACGATTTTAACTTCATTACAAATCGTATTGTTTGTCATTTATTTTCCATGTTCTGTTTGGATAATTATAATTGGATCGTAGTGCAAGTTATAGAGTATTTTGCTTTACTCTTTTAAGCTTAAATGACAATATTTTTTTAATTTTAACGTTATTGCCAATCTTGTTCATAACCATTTATTGTTTTTAATTTATTTGAAGAAAATTTAATTGGGTCATGATGCAAGGTATAGAGTAAATTACAATTTTTATATATTTTTTCTCCGCATGTGATACATAACAAAGATCTCAAAACATCACTTGTAACAAGGAGCTCAAATAACTTTTATAATTTTATCCTTTTCTGCAAATCGTGTTCTTTGCCATTTCTTTCCGAATTTAGATCGAAACATTTTATTTTTAAACCATTACATTTTCTTCCTACATGTGACTCATCTCAGTTGGGATTCTCTAGTTCAAATGGCAACGTTTGATGATATCTTTGAATAATTTGTATGTGTTGCAATTTATTTTATATTGTAAATTTCTATTAGGGAAGTGGACATATATCCCGCATATTTAAATATTTTCGTGTTCTCACGGCATTGACCGTTTTTTGGTGGTTTCAGATTCGTTAATTTAAATATCGTTACCTTATATTGATTTTTATACATGATACAATTTGTAAATGGATACAAAATATAAATTAAATGTTATTAGAATTATTACACGTTTTTGTTATTGGCGTGATTGTATTAGAAAAATACCGATGAAATGAATATCTACACCAAAGAAATATGTAAGTAAATATATAAATCCCAAAACTAAAGCTAAATTAAAAATCGCGTGCACATTGTGTAATGAAAACCACATGCATTTATTTTATTATTATTAAAAATAAAAAGAATAAAACAAAACATAAATAATTGGGAAGAAGAAATCCACCTTTAACAGAAAAAAATAATAAATAAAATTCTATTTAATAAATCATTGTAATTATTTTGAAAATATTGTAATTATTAATAAAAATGAAAATGAAATAACAAAGGAAGGAGGTACGGATTAAAAAAACGGAAAAATATTGAAAATAGCAATAACTATAAATTTATTTAGTTAGTTTATTACTAATAAAACACGCCATATTGCATTTTAGTCAAATAAATTCGTGGAAAAACTACAAACGAAAACCAAAACAAATGATCAACTTCTAATACTAGGATTTGAGTTGTTTATCTATTTGCCACCATTTTAATTCAAAATTTCTGTAATTTACCTGACAACACTTTATAACTTGGCGCTTTAGTTAATAATAGCTTTAAGTGGAAATGGTGTTTTTATGTTAAGTATTTAAACATAATTTAATTATTTTTGCTGAATGTAAATAAACATGAATAATTCATAATTATACTTTCATTTGTAGAAATTACCATGTCAAAATTATTTGAAGAGAATTGAAATTGAACAACGTTTGTTACTAACAAGTCAAATTTTGTAAAGGAAGTCAATTCTGGGTGAAAGTGCTTTAAAAAGTTGCTCAATTGAATACTGTTAAAGTTAGCCGAAATTTGTCAGCCGCAAGTGAGAATTCGATAATGTTGATTGTATTACTCCAGCCGAAATTTATAAATGGTAATGTAGATTGTGTTATGCCAGACGAAAGGAAAATAAATCGGTAATGCAGATTGTGTTATCCGAGGTGAAAATAAAAAATGAAGTCGATATCAATCGGTAGTGTTTAGATACTGTTAAAGTTAGTCTAAAGTGAGAAGTCGATAATGCAGACTGTATTACTCCAGCCGAAAGTTTACTGTCGAAAGTAAAACACGGCAACGCAGATTGTGTTATCCCAGCCGAAAGTAAAAATAGTCGGTAATTCAGATTACTCCCCAGCCAAAATTAAACAAAATGAAGTCGATATCAATCGGTGGTGTTTAGCCTTAGAATTACTAAATATGCATGAATAGCACGAAGAACTTTGTTAATATTCTTATATGGCAAAACCTGGTTCCAGGTCCTCGTGAAAATTGCGTAACCCAAAAAAATATTTTAATTAGAATAAAATCAGCCTCTGGAGTGTCTAGAGGTGGATTACATTCTTGTAATCCTGACAGGGATCAATGACACGAAACAAATTCAGTTCAAGCTTCCCGTGGGAAATTTCAAAAAATTCGATTTTGCAAAAATCATTAGAAAATTTGTATAAAATCAGCTCGCGAATCTTGAATTATCAGAAGATAAGGCTGAATGAAATTCAGCTTAATTCGATGCGCAAATGATAGCTGGAACACTCTGGTTGGTGATTATATTTTCCTAAATGGTATTTTGTATTCCCAAATATGATGCAATATTCGTAATTTGAATAATGTCGCGCTCGCTGGTATGTGAATGATGGAAGGTAATAAGTTACGTTAGCTCCCACAAATCACTTAAAATCAGCTACATCACCATACATGAGGTAATAATAGATACGGGAAGGACGCACAATTACTGACGCACAATTTACAAAATTGTTATAAATGCCACGAAAAATTGCTCTAACTGAACACTAGTTTTGATAATAAATTTTTGTAATTTATAAACATATTGAAGATGTCAAAGAACAAAACACTATCAATTTTAATGGTGACAGTACTGAGCTATCAAAGTTAGGCATTTCTACTTGAAATACCTTATACACTTATACTTATTGAAATGTTAAAATACTTTTTGTCATAAAAATGTGAATGACTGAAATTAATTTGTGTTAATTATTTGTAAGCTTATGAATTAACAACTAAGCTAAGCTTACAGGTTGTATATAGCCTCATTTCTGTATAATAAAAATTATATTCTATGTACGTAATCCTCATCATAAATCCATCTCCTACCACCAAACTAATTATTATGTCAAAACACAATAATAAAACCGCTTTAACACGAAAAAGCGATATCCATCTGCGACAATTAAATTGCCAAAACAAAAAGAATATATTGCATCTAAACCCACAATGTATGATTGTATGTATACGGTTACATCTAAATTTGGATTTCATTTAAGTGTCCCTCCATCTGAGTGTGTTTATTTGTTTGTGTATATTTGTTTTATTACCATAAACATTATTAAATTTTTTTTTATTGCGTAACAACCACTTAATCTCTAAAACCATTTAAAAACTAATTTAATTTTTTTTTTATTGTATTTTATTATAATCAAAATACAAGAATAACAAATAAAATGAAAAAAAAGAAAATGTTTATGAAGACCTCATGTTTGTTTATTTATATTAACACCACCCCTAGCGCGCATAACCACCGCCAACAAAAATAAAATTAATTTATAATGAAAGTACATAAAGCTCCATCAAACCGAATAACCTGATTTTGTTGTTGTAGATTTTAATTCGCTGGTGTTTTGGGCCTTGTATTTTTATGTTAATAAGATCGTCGTTTTGATTTTTTATAGACAATAAACTTAGATATTCGTTGAACTTTAGTTCTTGTATTATGGACCAATGCTTAAATACACCAAAAAATAAAATAAAATGAATAAAATTCCCCTAAAATTTGGGGACCTTTTGCGTTAAAAATTGTATCCAAAAAAAAAATTAAAAGATTCCCTTAAAACAGATTAACTAAACCTCCAAAAATTTGGGATATTTATATGATGACGTGCTTGCAGAAGCAGACTGATACTAACAAGTAAAATCTTAATTTAATATTTAAAAATTAGAAACAGCAGATAAGGTCCTTTTGACAGCAATATAAAGACGGCATATCACCAAAAAAATGCTTATAGGTCCAAATCAACTAGAGGAAACCTGAAACTGCTTAAACAGGTGGAAGTTTTTAAATTCAAGGAGAAGAGTGCACAAAACTTCTTTGAGGTTACAGCGCAGACGGCTGTTGCTTTCCTTAGTCTGTTATACTTGTGGGCGGTATTTCTTTTCTAAATTAGCTGTAAGGTTCAAACTAGAAACAAAAAAGTGTCCCCGGTTGTTACTACCGTTTCATGTTGTCATTTAATCCCATACAAATATACTTCTGTAAAAAGGAGAATTTTTGTTTTACATTTTGTTTCTGTAAAACCGAGACTTGTATTTAAATTTTAAAATTATATCCCTATTTTCCAGAAAATGTTATAAGTTTCCAAACTAGCAATATCTGCTCCAATACATACTATCGATTGTATCGATACAGTAGTTCGCTATTTCAATCTAATAAAATATAAAGGGCTAAAACCTGATTAGGTGATCAGAACTTGGGCTTTCAAAATTAAGTCTACTCCCAAATCTATTCCAAATTAAATATAAAATATAAAATATAAAATATAAAATATAAAATATAAAATATAAAATATAAAATATAAAATATAAAATATAAAATATAAAATATAAAATATAAAATATAAAATATAAAATATAAAATATAAAATATAAAATATAAAATATAAAATATAAAATATAAAATATAAAATATAAAATATAAAATATAAAATATAAAATATAAAATATAAAATATAAAATATAAAATATAAAATATAAAATATAAAATATAAAATATAAAATATAAAATATAAAATATAAAATATAAAATATAAAATATAAAATATAAAATATAAAATATAAAATATAAAATATAAAATATAAAATATAAAATATAAAATATAAAATATAAAATATAAAATATAAAATATAAAATATAAAATATAAAATATAAAAATATAAAATATAAAATATAAAATATAAAATATAAATATAAAATATAAAATATAAAATATAAAATATAAAATATAAAATATAAAATATAAAATATAAAATATAAAATATAAAATATAAAATATAAAATATAAAATATAAAATATAAAATATAAAATATAAAATATAAAATATAAAATATAAAATATAAAATATAAAATATAAAATATAAAATATAAAATATAAAATATAAAATATAAAATATAAAATATAAAATATAAAATATAAAATATAAAATATAAAATATAAAATATAAAATATAAAATATAAAATATAAAATATAAAATATAAAATATAAAATATAAAATATAAAATATAAAATATAAAATATAAAATATAAAATATAAAATATAAAATATAAAATATAAAATATAAAATATAAAATATAAAATATAAAATATAAAATATAAAATATAAAATATAAAATATAAAATATAAAATATAAAATATAAAATATAAAATATAAAATATAAAATATAAAATATAAAATATAAAATATAAAATATAAAATATAAAATATAAAATATAAAATATAAAATATAAAATATAAAATATAAAATATAAAATATAAAATATAAAATATAAAATATAAAATATAAAATATAAAATATAAAATATAAAATATAAAATATAAAATATAAAATATAAAATATAAAATATAAAATATAAAATATAAAATATAAAATATAAAATATAAAATATAAAATATAAAATATAAAATATAAAATATAAAATATAAAATATAAAATATAAAATATAAAATATAAAATATAAAATATAAAATATAAAATATAAATATAAAATATAAAATATAAAATATAAAATATAAAATATAAAATATAAAATATAAAATATAAAATATAAAATATAAAAATATAAAATATAAAATATAAAATATAAAATATAAAATATAAAATATAAAATATAAAATATAAAATATAAAATATAAAATATAAAATATAAAATATAAAATATAAAATATAAAATATAAAATATAAAATATAAAATATAATATATAAAATATAAAATATAAAATATAAAATATAAAATATAAAATATAAAATATAAAATATAAAATATAAAATATAAAATATAAAATATAAAATATAAAATATAAAATATAAAATATAAAATATAAAATATAAAATATAAAATATAAAATATAAAATATAAAATATAAATATAAAATATAAAATATAAAATATAAAATATAAAATATAAAATATAAAATATAAAATATAAAATATAAAATATAAAATATAATATATAAAATATAAAATATAATATATAAAATATAAAATATAATATATAAAATATAAAATATAATATATAAAATATAAAATATAAAATATAAAATATAAAATATAAAATATAAAATATAAAATATAAAATATAAAATATAAAATATAAAATATAAAATATAAAATATAAAATATAAAATATAAAATATAAAATATAAAATATAAATATAAATATAAAATATAAAATATAAAATATAAAATATAAAATATAAAATATAAAATATAAAATATAAAATATAAAATATAAAATATAAAATATAAAATATAAAATATAAATATAAAATATAAAATATAAAATATAAAATATAAAATATAAAATATAAAATATAAAATATAAAATATAAAATATAAAATATAAAATATAAAATATAAAATATAAAATATAAAATATAAAATATAAAATATAAAATATAAAATATAAAATATAAAATATAAAATATAAAATATAAAATATAAAATATAAAATATAAAATATAAAATATAAAATATAAAATATAAAATATAAAATATAAATATAAAATATAAAATATAAAATATAAAATATAAAATATAAAATATAAAATATAAAATATAAAATATAAAATATAAAATATAAAATATAAAATATAAAATATAAAATATAAAATATAAAATATAAAATATAAAATATAAAATATAAAATATAAAATATAAAATATAAAATATAAAATATAAAATATAAAATATAAAATATAAAATATAAAATATAAAATATAAAATATAAAATATAAAATATAAAATATAAAATATAAAATATAAAATATAAAATATAAAATATAAAATATAAAATATAAAATATAAAATATAAAATATAAAATATAAAATATAAAAATATAAAATATAAAATATAAAATATAAAATATAAAATATAAAATATAAAATATAAAATATAAAATATAAAATATAAAATATAAAATATAAAATATAAAATATAAAATATAAAATATAAAATATAAAATATAAAATATAAAATATAAAATATAAAATATAAAATATAAAATATAAAATATAAAATATAAAATATAAAATATAAAATATAAAATATAAAATATAAAATATAAAATATAAAATATAAAATATAAAATATAAAATATAAAATATAAAATATAAAATATAAAATATAAAATATAAAATATAAAATATAAAATATAAAATATAAAATATAAAATATAAAATATAAAATATAAAATATAAAATATAAAATATAAAATATAAAATATAAAATATAAAATATAAAATATAAAATATAAAATATAAAATATAAAATATAAAATATAAAATATAAAATATAAAATATAAAATATAAAATATAAAATATAAAATATAAAATATAAAATATAAAATATAAAATATAAAATATAAAATATAAAATATAAAATATAAAATATAAAATATAAAATATAAAATATAAAATATAAAATATAAAATATAAAATATAAAATATAAAATATAAAATATAAAATATAAAATATAAAATATAAAATATAAAATATAAAATATAAAATATAAAATATAAAATATAAAATATAAAATATAAAATATAAAATATAAAATATAAAATATAAAATATAAAATATAAAATATAAAATATAAAATATAAAATATAAAATATAAAATATAAAATATAAAATATAAAATATAAAATATAAAATATAAAATATAAAATATAAAATATAAAATATAAAATATAAAATATAAAATATAAAATATAAAATATAAAATATAAAATATAAAATATAAAATATAAAATATAAAATATAAAATATAAAATATAAAATATAAAATATAAAATATAAAATATAAAATATAAAATATAAAATATAAAATATAAAATATAAAATATAAAATATAAAATATAAAATATAAAATATAAAATATAAAATATAAAATATAAAATATAAAATATAAAATATAAAATATAAAATATAAAATATAAAATATAAAATATAAAATATAAAATATAAAATATAAAATATAAAATATAAAATATAAAATATAAAATATAAAATATAAAATATAAAATATAAAATATAAAATATAAAATATAAAATATAAAATATAAAATATAAAATATAAAATATAAAATATAAAATATAAAATATAAAATATAAAATATAAAATATAAAATATAAAATATAAAATATAAAATATAAAATATAAAATATAAAATATAAAATATAAAATATAAAATATAAAATATAAAATATAAAATATAAAATATAAAATATAAAATATAAAATATAAAATATAAAATATAAAATATAAAATATAAAATATAAAATATAAAATATAAAATATAAAATATAAAATATAAAATATAAAATATAAAATATAAAATATAAAATATAAAATATAAAATATAAAATATAAAATATAAAATATAAAATATAAAATATAAAATATAAAATATAAAATATAAAATATAAAATATAAAATATAAAATATAAAATATAAAATATAAAATATAAAATATAAAATATAAAATATAAAATATAAAATATAAAATATAAAATATAAAATATAAAATATAAAATATAAAATATAAAATATAAAATATAAAATATAAAATATAAAATATAAAATATAAAATATAAAATATAAAATATAAAATATAAAATATAAAATATAAAATATAAAATATAAAATATAAAATATAAAATATAAAATATAAAATATAAAATATAAAATATAAAATATAAAATATAAAATATAAAATATAAAATATAAAATATAAAATATAAAATATAAAATATAAAATATAAAATATAAAATATAAAATATAAAATATAAAATATAAAATATAAAATATAAAATATAAAATATAAAATATAAAATATAAAATATAAAATATAAAATATAAAATATAAAATATAAAATATAAAATATAAAATATAAAATATAAAATATAAAATATAAAATATAAAATATAAAATATAAAATATAAAATATAAAATATAAAATATAAAATATAAAATATAAAATATAAAATATAAAATATAAAATATAAAATATAAAATATAAAATATAAAATATAAAATATAAAATATAAAATATAAAATATAAAATATAAAATATAAAATATAAAATATAAAATATAAAATATAAAATATAAAATATAAAATATAAAATATAAAATATAAAATATAAAATATAAAATATAAAATATAAAATATAAAATATAAAATATAAAATATAAAATATAAAATATAAAATATAAAATATAAAATATAAAATATAAAATATAAAATATAAAATATAAAATATAAAATATAAAATATAAAATATAAAATATAAAATATAAAATATAAAATATAAAATATAAAATATAAAATATAAAATATAAAATATAAAATATAAAATATAAAATATAAAATATAAAATATAAAATATAAAATATAAAATATAAAATATAAAATATAAAATATAAAATATAAAATATAAAATATAAAATATAAAATATAAAATATAAAATATAAAATATAAAATATAAAATATAAAATATAAAATATAAAATATAAAATATAAAATATAAAATATAAAATATAAAATATAAAATATAAAATATAAAATATAAAATATAAAATATAAAATATAAAATATAAAATATAAAATATAAAATATAAAATATAAAATATAAAATATAAAATATAAAATATAAAATATAAAATATAAAATATAAAATATAAAATATAAAATATAAAATATAAAATATAAAATATAAAATATAAAATATAAAATATAAAATATAAAATATAAAATATAAAATATAAAATATAAAATATAAAATATAAAATATAAAATATAAAATATAAAATATAAAATATAAAATATAAAATATAAAATATAAAATATAAAATATAAAATATAAAATATACAATATAAAATATAAAATATAAAATATAAAATTTAAAATTATATCGAGGTTTATCAGTGGAGATACGACGACAATTTGAAGTGCTGAACAACGTAGAGGATGACGAAGAAAATATTGAGAACGATGAGGACAACGAGCAAAATGGTACAGTAAGTACATTACCATATTCAGTGCAAGAGGCCGACGCAGAAATAGAATTATTACGAAAACAAGAGGAAATGTTGACTTTGCGTGAGCGAATCAGCGGAATGCGGGGACGAGAAGAAGTCGATAAAATTGAGGCACGAAGACGTTCAGAGGCCAGATTGGCAGATACTATTGCGTAGGTTGAGGCTGCTTTGGCTTGTGCTGATTCACGAGGGAGTGAACTTGAGGCAAATCCGATATTGCTGCCTGAGGGGCTACGCACTTTTCCTATCCTACTTATTCCGTATCCGACACCACCAGGTGCAATGGCCATACCAAATAATTCGACTCGTCCACAAGTTCGTGATGTTGAACGAGCTAAAATATTAAATATTAAATATTAAATATTAAATATTAAATATTAAATATTAAATATTAAATATTAAATATTAAATATTATATATTAAATATTAAATATTAAATATTAAATATTAAATATTAAATATTAAATATTAAATATTAAATATTAAATATTAAATATTAAATATTAAATATTAAATATTAAATATTAAATATTAAATATTAAATATTAAATATTAAATATTAAATATTAAATATTAAATATTAAATATTAAATATTAAATATTAAATATTAAATATTAAATATTAAATATTAAATATTAAATATTAAATATTAAATATTAAATATTAAATATTAAATATTAAATATTAAATATTAAATATTAAATATTAAATATTAAATATTAAATATTAAATATTAAATATTAAATATTAAATATTAAATATTAAATATTAAATATTAAATATTAAATATTAAATATTAAATATTAAATATTAAATATTAAATATTAAATATTAAATATTAAATATTAAATATTAAATATTAAATATTAAATATTAAATATTAAATATTAAATATTAAATATTAAATATTAAATATTAAATATTAAATATTAAATATTAAATATTAAATATTAAATATTAAATATTAAATATTAAATATTAAATATTAAATATTAAATATTAAATATTAAATATTAAATATTAAATATTAAATATTAAATATTAAATATTAAATATTAAATATTAAATATTAAATATTAAATATTAAATATTAAATATTAAATATTAAATATTAAATATTAAATATTAAATATTAAATATTAAATATTAAATATTAAATATTAAATATTAAATATTAAATATTAAATATTAAATATTAAATATTAAATATTAAATATTAAATATTAAATATTAAATATTAAATATTAAATATTAAATATTAAATATTAAATATTAAATATTAAATATTAAATATTAAATATTAAATATTAAATATTAAATATTAAATATTAAATATTAAATATTAAATATTAAATATTAAATATTAAATATTAAATATGTGTGTATGATAGCAATTATTTCAAATATCAAGATATTTTTTATAAGCAAAAATTTGGTTTGGCAATGTGAAACCCTTTGTCACCAATATTGGCAGATTTAGTGCTGGAAAAATTGTTTAATGAAAAATTTCCATTATTACAACAGCAACCGTCATTCATTTACAAATATGTGAACGATATTATTTTAGCAACAACGGAATCAAATGTTGAAATTATCAAATTACAATTTAATACATTCCACACTAAACTAAAATTCACCGTCGAAAAAGAGAAGAATAATTCACTCACACACTTTTTAGATTTAAGACTATACAGGAAGCAAAAAACGATTAAAACCGAATGGTATAAAAAGGATGTAGCAGCAGATACTTTATTAAATTTCATTTCTATTCACCCATACCAAATGAAAAGGAAGGTTGCCCACTCATTTATTAGAACAGTTTTATATCTTACAGATAGTGAGTTTAGGAAAAAAAACATTGTAAAAATTACCAAGATATTAGTTCAAAATAATTACCCGATCAAGCTTATTAACATACTTATTACAAAAATATTATACACCTACAAAAATAACCACGGAAATAATTTAGACAAAAAGCAATATAGAGCAATATCCTACATACCAAAACTGGCTGAAAAAATCAAGAAAACGTTAAAAGATAGGACAAATATGGGAGTAGCAAATAAAATAATTTATAAGGCCGTTGAAACACATACAAAGTTAAAAGACAAAATCCCAGCCGAACAGAAAGATGGTTTGGTATATAAAATTGAGTGTAAAGACTGTAACTCGTGCTATTTAGGCGAAACAAGTAAAACGAGAGCACAAAGAGTTGATCAACACAGGAAGGACATAGTTATTATTAAAAAACAAGTTACTGTAAATCATAATCATTACAGATCGGCTCTTGTCAAGCATGTGGATGAAACAAAGCATAATTTTGATTTTGATAATCCTATAGAGATAAGAGATTATTCAAAGAAGCTTGTCACATTTGGACATCAAGAAACCCGGTAAACTACAAAGTAGACAGTAATAGGCTACAATCAAGTTATTTAAACATCGTAAAAAATTACCTTAAATGATGAAATGTCATAAATTAAATTCAAAAAAATAGTTGTATGTATATTTTTCAGTGGAGGTACGTACTATGTTTACTGGTGTCAGCTGTACATAAAATATTATGAAAATTGAGTAGACTGGAGCAAGAACACAAATAAGTTGTTTGTTTTTTTTCCTTACTTTCAAAAATTTTTAAGGAGAAAATGTTTTTGATTTTCCCATAAAATTTGTTATTGTTGTTTTTTTAAAAGCCATGACAATGGTGCGAAACACCGAAAATTTGGCTTATATATAAAATAAAATTAATGAGAATTTTATAAATAATAAAATTAATAAAAAGAAAAAATAGTCTATAATTCAGCCAGCAATACATAAAAAAAAAAATATAAAATATCAAATATCAAATATCAAATATCAAATATCAAATATCAAATATCAAATATCAAATATCAAATATCAAATATCAAATATCAAATATCAAATATCAAATATCAAATATCAAATATCAAATATCAAATATCAAATATCAAATATCAAATATCAAATATCAAATATCAAATAACAAATATCAAATATCAAATACCAAATATCAAATATAAAATTTAAAAATTATTAGTGTTGAACAAAATGCTAATTAATTAGAAAAAACACACACTGCTTAAATTAAAATAAATTAAAACTACTAATGGTAGTGTTGAGTCTCGGAATGCTAATTCAGGATCATTTCAGGATTACCTTTCAATCGCAAATCTTGAATTTCATTATACACAAAGGAAACAACACGAATAAGAATGATAACTAGAAATAATTTCTTCGAAATATTTACTTGCTTAATGATTTCTCTGAAATGATTGGAGTATGTACTATATATGTATGTATAATATTAATAATAACTTAAGAAAAGCCTACTTAGACTCTGTCTGTCAGTTTGAAACATACTAAAATAACAGCAAAAATTAAATTTGATTTCATTTATGGTTTTTGTTTTAGTTTTAACGCACAGGTAGTTTAAACCGACGGGTTTGATTCTCCTTTAAGTTTTGTTTTTCCAAATTTTTAAGTTTAATAATTTTTTTTTTATTATTTATGTAGTGACCAAATATTTAAATTTAAATTAAATATTGCGCTTTATAATTATTACAGTAATTAGACAAACAAATAGGTGTTAACCATTTACGATGCACCTAAATGTATGCTAACACTACTACAAATTATCTAAAAATTGTTATATTATGAGTTGTAGTAAGCCATGAATATTTTTCGGTAAAACATTTTTTGTTCCTGTCAAACTGGTTAGAGTAAAAGGCCCTACACACGATCCAATTTGGTCGGACGGTTGATCCAATTTGGTTGGAAATTGGTACGTGTGTATGCATGTTGGTTGAAAAAAATTTGTCGGATGTGTTGGATGAAAATTTCCATCCGACCAGCCAACCAACCAACCAAATTGAATCGTGTGTAGTATTATCGGTTGACAATTTTCTAGTCTATAGTGAAATTTCATAGATATCTAGAAAAAAAAAAAAAAATAATGTTGTTATTTCTTGACGTAGTGTTTTGTTTTTCAAACAAACTTCAAAATCGGACCGACTAAATTGGATCGTCTGTACTCAACATATACCAACCGATTGGATCGTGTGTGGGCAACTCCAATTTGGTTAGACCGACATACCAATTTGGTTGGACCGACCAAATTGGATCGTGTGTAGGGCCTTTAAGTATAAAGTATGCTATGTTTGAAACAATATACCAAAGATAATTAAATCTAGTTTGTTGCCTGTGTTACGGCTTGCTAGAAGAGCTGCACATTTAAAATCATCCTTAAAAGACCTTACTTTTTGGTTTAAGGTCTGTTTAAGGTACAATCATCCTTAAAAGCCTTTAATCTCGACCTATTTCAATTCGGCTAAAAAATCACCGGCTAAAAAAATATTAAATGGTCAAATGCTGATTGTAGCACCGGGCGCAACACATCACCATTAGATGTAGTATTTTTAGCGAAACATTACATAATAAAAATTATTTACAAAATTGTATCCGTCCTAGGACGGACTGTATGCATACCCTAGAAAGTTCAAATGACAGTTTGAAACTGTTAGGTGAATCCTTATTAATTAACTAATAATAATTTTTCTAACCATCATTTCTTACCATCATGTGTTTTCTTCAACTATTTCCGTACGTAAACTGAATAAGATGGGTGTGTAATGTGTTTCAGTTGTACGATTTTATATAGGAACCACATTAAAAATTTAGTTTACCGTTATGTAATTAAGTGGTTTTGAAGTTTAAACATTCACTCATAAAAGGGTAAATAAAATTAAGCGTTTACCTTAAATTAAAATGCTCACAATTTTATATTGGTATATTTCCCGAATATTTCTGTGTGGTAAATACACAATAAAAGCAACTAAACCTATTAATTTTTATGATATCATAAACCAAATAAACCAAATAAAAAAAAAATCCAAAATAAAAATTTATGAGGTAAAAATCTGAAATGTTCCATTCTCTGTGTGTGTCTATGGCTGTATCTCTATTATGTGCAGCCATATTTGGTAATTAAAACAAAATAATGATGCTGAAAAGGCAAAATAAACTGCTAACTCTTCTTAATATACGCAGGTACCATCTGTATTTATACAAATCTATACAATTCAGATGATAAAATTATATTGTATTACCGCTAAAAAAAAAGAGAAAAGGTTAAAAGTTGGATATGTGTTTGTGCCATGTGTGGCACCCGTCATTTATTTGACTTAGTAAAAAATTAAGAAAATTTATGTTTCTCATTGGATTTCATTTTCACTGTCAGTTTTTTATACCGACGTGTGCGCGTGCGATCCAATTTATATACACATTTTTTAATAGCGCTGACCCAATTTCGAGTGATATCTGCTGCTAATGCGAAAAACTAAATTAAATTGTATGTGCCAGTTTCGCTTATAGCAAAAATGTTCAACTTTTTTTAGCAAAGAAAAAAGTAACAGTAATTAGTTTAAAAAATATAAAATTTAATAATTAAATATCAAAATTAGCTTTTTAATAGTTTTTAACAGTTCGCGCGTTGTAATGCTAACTATGGTTGTAAGGGAAACAAGTAAAACTTTGCGCAAAAAAGAAAAGTTCTTTGCTTAATATGCAATTTTCGTGTTACAATAAAAAATTAATTTTAGATTTTAAGAAGTCGTTCTACCAGAATAGTTGTTATGTATATACATCTTACATACCTACAAACATAATTTTCAAACTTATGTGTATTATGTTACAACAGTTTTTTGTTACTTTGATGGTTTTTACAAGTTTTATGTTTTTGTATGTAATTAACACACAAGCGGTAGGCGTTTTATAATATTTTGTTGGCGTGTTCTGTTAATTAAAATGAACATCTTAAATGAAGTAAGCCGACATCTGAGTTTTCAGTTTGATTTAAAATTCAACTGTAATGATATTTATACAGTTAACATTTTATTTAAATATGAGTACGTAATAACTATACAAGATTGCCCATACAAGATCGACATCAGGTATAGTTATCTGTGACCAAGGTAAAACATGAAAATCAACTAGCGCAACATGTACTTTTTACAAATTTTATGTACAATAGTTCCACTGTTTGTTAGGTTTTCACATACTGAAATCGGGCAATTAAGATCTCATGTTACTTTTTTTTATTTTTGTGGTTTTATGTGAAAAATTAATTTTTCATTTTTATTACATTTCCAAGGGAATTTTTTGTGTACTTTTTTCACTTTAGATACGTGTATAAAGATACAAACCTGTGTTGAATTTATGTTTTATGATTCAATCCATTAAAAATATAGATAAATGGTTTCGTTTTAGTATCATTTTAAAAATGTATGCCAAATCTAATCAATCTAGCACGCAAGCATAACAGGTATGGTGTGCTTATATTTGAACATAAAATATGAGGAAATTATGTATGAATTCAATACAAATAGGTGATGGTTGCTTGTTTAATGTATGTATATGAAAATTTGTCAAACCCGACAGTTTAACTGTCAGCGACATTGAGCTGATTAGAAAGCCGGTAGAAAAGCAACAGATATACTTGCTAGGGCTCCCAAATACGTAAAATCACGAAAATTTCGACCAGATGTCCTGGCTTCTCCGCATACGTTCTGGTTTTTCCAACTTCTACGTTCGTCATGGAAAATATTTTATAGAATATAATATTTACGTTTTAGGGAACACATTTAAATTAATTCTAACTTAAAATTTTCTCTAAATTAACTTGAAAAGTTTTATACATAGGGATTTAAATTCGCTATAAATTCTGGGAAATGGGAATTTTCGTTTATAAAGGAAAATAAACAAAAATTATAAATTCTAGAAAATGGGGATCTAAAAATAAAACGCTATAATTCTGGAAAATGGGGATTTAAAATCGCTAAAATCTTTGGAAAATGGGGATTTTAATTTTGAAACGAAAATAAACAAAAATTATAAATTCTGTAAATGGGGATTTAAAATCCGCTATAATTTCTGGAAAATGGGGATTTAAAGTCACTTTAAATTCTGGAAAATGGGGACTTAAAATCGCTATAATCTCTGGAAAATCGGGATTTTAATATTGAAACGAAAATAAACAAAAAATACAAATTTTGGAAAATGGGGATTTAAATACGCTATAATTCTAGAAAATGGGGATTCAAAATCCTCTATAAATTCTGGAAAATGGAGATTTAAAATCCGCTATAAATTCTAGAAAATGGAGATTTAAAGTCGCTAAAAATTCTGGGAAATAGGGATTTAAAATCGCTAGAAATTCTGGGAAATGGGGATTTAAAATCACTAGAAATTCTGGAAAATGGGGATTATAATTTTGAAACGAAAATAAACAAAAAATACAAATTTTGGAAAATGGGGATTTAAAATCCTCTATAAATTCTGGAAAATGAGGATTTTAATTTTGGATTTAAAATCCACTATAAATTCTAGAAAATGGGGATTTAAACTCGCTTTAAATTCTGGAAAATGGGGATTTAAAATCGCTTTAATCTCTGAAAAATAGGGATTTTAGTTCTGAATCGAAAATAAAAAAAAATATAAATTCTAGAAAATGGGGATTTAAAATCGCTATAAATTCTAGAAAATGGGGATTTAAAGTCGCTATAAATTCTGGAAAATGGGGATTTAAAATCGCTAGAAATTCTGGAAAATGGGATTTTAATTTTGAAACGAAAATAAATAAAATTATTAATTCTAGAAAATGGGGATTTAAACTTGCTTTAAATTCTGGAAAATGGGGATTTAAAGTCGCTATAATTCTGAAAAATGGAGATTTCAAATCGCTAAAATCTTTGGAAAATAGGGATTTTAATTTTGAAACAAAAATAAACAAAATTATTAATTCTAGAAAATGGGGATTTAAAATCGCTATAAATTCTAGAAAATGGGGATTTAAAGTCGCTATAAATTCTGGAAAATGGGGATTTAAGATCGCTAGAAATTCTGGAAAATGGGGATTTTAATTTTGAAACGAAAATAAATAAAATTATTAATTCTAGAAAATGGGGATTTAAACTTGCTTTAAATTCTGGAAAATGGGGATTTAAAGTCGCTATAATTCTGAAAAATGGGGATTTCAAATCGCTAAAATCTTTGGAAAATAGGGATTTTAATTTTAAAACAAAAATAAACAAAATAATTAATTCTAGAAAATGGGGATTTAAATTCGCTATAAATTCTGGAAAATGGGGATTTAAAATCCTCTATAAATTCTGGAAAATGGGGATTTAAAATCGATATAAATTCTGGAAAATGGGGATTTAAAATCGCCAGAAATTCTGGAAAATGGTGATTTTAGTTCTGAAACGAAAATAAAACAAATTATAAATTCTAGAAAATGGGGATTTAAAATCGCCAGAAATTCTGGAAAATGGGGATTTTAGTTCTGAAACGAAAATAAAAAAAATTATAAATTCTAGAAAATGGGGATTTAAAGTCGCTATAAATTCTGGAAAATGGGGATTTAAAATCGCTAGAAATTCTGGAAAATGGGGATTTTAATTTTGAAACGAAAATAAATAAAAATTATAAATTCTAGAAAATGGGGATTTAAACTTGCTTTAAATTCTGGAAAATGGGGATTTAAAGTCGCTATAATTCTGGAAAATGGGGATTTCAAATCGCTAAAACCTTTGGAAAATAGGGATTTTAATTTTGAAACAAAAATAAACAAAATTATTAATTCTAGAAAATGGGGATTTAAATTCGCTATAAATTCTGGAAAATGAGGATTTAAAATCCTCTATAAATTCTGGAAAATGGGGATTTAAAATCGATATAAATTCTGGAAAATGGGGATTTAAAATCGCCAGAAATTCTGGAAAATGGGGGTTTTAATTTTGAAACGAAAATAAACAAAAATTATAAATTCTGGAATATGGGGATTTAATATCCGCTATAATTCTAGAAAATGGGGATTTAAAATCCGCTATAATTTCTGGAAAATGGGGATTTAAATTCGATATAAATTCTGGAAAATGGGGATTTTAATTTTGAAACGAAAATAAATAAAAATTATAAATTCTAGAAAATGGGGATTTAAACTCGCTTTAAATTCTGGAAAATGGGGATTTCAAGTCGCTATAATTCTGGAAAATGGGAATTTCAAATCGCTAAAATCTTTGGAAAATAGGGATTTTAATTTTGAAACAAAAATAAACAAAATTATTAATTCTAGAAAATGGGGATTTAAATTCGATATAAATTCTGGAAAATGGCGATTTAAAATAGCTAGAAATTCAGGAAAATGAGGATTTTAATTTTGAAACGAAAATAAACAAAAATTATAAATTCTGGAAAATGTGGATTTAAAATCCGCTATAAATTCTAAAAAATGGGGATTTAAACTCGCTATAAATTCTAGAAAATAGGGACTTAAAATCGCTATAATTCTGGAAAATGGGGATTTCAAATCGCTAAAATCTTTGGAAAATAGGGATTTTAATTTTGAAACAAAAATAAACAAAATTATTAATTCTAGCAAATGGGGATTTAAATTCGCTATAAATTCTGGAAAATGGGGATTTAAAATCGATATAAATTCTAGAAAATGGGGATTTAAAATCACTATAAATTCTGGAAAATAGGGTTATTAATTTTGAAACGATAATAAACAAAAATTATAAATTCTGGAAAATGGGGATTTAAAATCCGCTTTAAATACTAGAAAATGGGGATTTAAAGTCGCTATAAATTCAGGGAAATGGGGATTTAAAATCGCCAGGAATTCTGGAAAATGGGGATTTTAATTTTGAAACGATAATAAACAAAAATTATAAATTCTGGAATATGGGGATTTAAAATCGATATAAATTCTGGAAAATGGGGATTTTAATTTTGAAACGAAAATAAATAAAAATTATAAATTCTAGAAAATGGTGATTTAAACTCGCTTTAAATTCTGGAAAATAGGGATTTAAAATCGCTATTAATTCTGGAAAATGAGGATTTTAGTTTTGAAACGAAAATAAATTAAAGTTCTTAATTCTGGAAAATGGGGATTTAAAATCCTCTATAAATTGTAGAAAATGAAGATTTGAAATCGCTATAAATTCTGGTAAATGGGGATATAAATTAAACGCGGAAATAAACAAAATTTAAAAATTCTGGAAAATGGGGATTTAAAATTGCTAAAATTTTTGGAAAATAGTGATTTTAATTTTAAAACAAAAATTAACTAAACAAAAAATGTCCGCTATAAATTCTGGGAAAATGGGGATTTAAAATCGCTATAAATTCTGGAAAATGAGGATTTTAATTTTAAAACGAAAATAAACAAAAAATACAAATTTTGGAAAATGGGGATTTAAAATTGCTATAATTCTATAAAATGGGGATTTAAAATCCGCTGTAAATTCTAGAAAATGGGAATTTAAAGTCGCTATAAATTCTGGGAAATGGGGATTTAAAATCGCCAGAAATTCTGGAAAATGGGGATTTTAATTTTGAAACGAAAATAAACATAAAATACAAATTCTGGAAAATGGGGATTTAAAATCTATATAAATTCTGGAAAATGGGGATTTTAATTTTGAAACGAAAATAAACATAAATTATAAATTCTGGAAAATGGGGATTTAAAATCCGCTATAAATTCTAGAAAATGGGGATTTAAACTCGCTATAAATTCTGGAAAATAGGGACTTAAAATCGCTAGAAATTCTGGAAAATGAGGATTTTAATTTTGAAACGAAAATAAACAAAA
The DNA here is from genome assembly GCA_963556165.1 of Tipula helvola. Taxonomy (NCBI): domain Eukaryota; kingdom Metazoa; phylum Arthropoda; class Insecta; order Diptera; family Tipulidae; genus Tipula; species Tipula helvola. The sequence goes on along the minus strand of OY744481.1, from coordinate 348,074,833 downwards.
TTTATAAATTCTAGAAAATTTGGATTTAAAATCCGCTATAAATTCTAGATAATGGGGATTTAAAGTCGCTATAATTCTGGAAAGTGGGGATTTAAAATCGCTATAAATTCTGGAAATTAGGGATTTTGATATTAAAGCGTAAATAAACAAAATTTATAAATTCTGGAAAATGGGGTTTTAAAATCGCTAAAATCTTTGGAAAATAGGGATTTTAATTTTGAAACAAAAATATACAAAATTATTAATTCTAGAAAATGGGGATTTAAATTCGCTATAAATTCTGGAAAATGGCGATTTAAAATAGCTAGAAATTCAGGAAAATGAGGATTTTAATTTTGAAACGAAAATAAACAAAAATTATAAATTCTGGAATATGGGGATTTAAAATCCGCTATAATTCTAGAAAATGGGGATTTAAAATCCGCTATAAATTCTGGGAAAAAACTGAATTAAAATCGCTATAAACTCTGGAAAATGGGAATTTAAAATCGCTATAAATTCTGGAAAGTGGGGATTTAAAATCGCTATAAATTCTAGAAAATAGGGAATTTAATTTTGAAACGAAAAGAAACAAAATTATAAATTCTGGAAAATGGGGTTTTAAATCGATATAAATTCTGGAAAATGTGGATTGTAGTGTTGAAACGAAAATAAACAAAAATTATAAATTCTAAAAAATGGGGATTTAAAATGCACTATCAATTCTAGAAAATATCGATTTAAAGTCGCTAATAATTCTGGAAAATGATGATTTTATTTTTGAAACGAAAATAAACAAAAATTATAAATTCTAGAAAATGAAGATTTAAAATCCGCTATAAATTCTGGAAAACGGGGATTTGAAATCGCTATAACTTCTCAAAAATAGGGATTTTGATTTTAAAACGAAAATAAAGAAAAATCATAAACTCTGGAAAATGGGGAATTTTAATCGCTATAAATTCTGATAGATTTATATAGATTTCGGTTTCAAAATTGCTAAAATTTCTGGAAAATAAAGGGTTAAAAATAATAAATTATGGAACCGCCTCCTTATAGCAGGCTAAGAAGTTAAAGTCCCATGTTTTCTCAACGAAACCTTCTGCCCAGCCGGATGATTTTGATAATTGAAACCATTTTGCTCCAATTAATAGCTTGTAATAATCCTAGCTTCCGTAAGACAAAATATTTCATATCGGTCCACTCTAATTTTGACTATACATAAGTATGATTTATCTCTGTCCATGATCTTTAGCTATTGTTTAATCCTAATCCTAATAATTCTAAACAAATTGCTATTGTTTGAATATCCGTCCAATCTGTATGGTTTGGAATAAATATTATCCTAATCGGTTCTGTTATGTTAACTAAATTATAACAATCACGACGACATTAATACTGTGTATTGCGGCAGAATACAAAAGGTATTATTCTTCATCTGACATTAGTCAATTTAGACCTTATATTGAGGAGATGATATTCAATCGAATCGAATATTAATTTAATATAGAACGTTACAAATATGCTTCGAAGCGAAGGTGTGATTCTAAAATAATTACCACTTAATCTCATTAATTCATAATTTGGTGAAATTCTCATCCTACTTACTAATTGGCAAGCAAAATTATTTCACTAAACTCTGCGAAAGAAAAACGATATTTTTTCCAAGAAATAAAAAAAAAAAAATGTTTAAGCTTCAAACTTTTATTAAAAAAATTTAAATAAATAATAAACAACTTTTTTATTTTTTTTTTTATTTATGGTCCTTGCAAATTATTATTATTTAGAGCGTTCCGAGCACATTCTACAAAACGTGTCTAGAAAAATATGTTGTATATAGAAAATATTTTAATAAATTTTTAAATCATATACCATAATAAATTAAATGAAAATTTTATGTTTTTGTTGTTCGTAAATGTCATCACCGTGCTTTTTTTTCGTAAAAATTTGAATAAAAATAAAACAAACAAAAATGTACAAGCATAAAATATTAATTTAATATTATGAAAATAACAAATTATAATTAAAAATATGGAAATATGTGGCATTGTCTCTCCCTTGAGTAGCATTTGTTAATCATCTCGTTTAACATAAAAAAACATAAATTTATGATAAATTTGTTGGGTTTTTTATTTTTGTTTTATTATAAACAAGCATATTTAAGGATATTATGTCATCATCATCATCATCAATTTTAAATAAACATAACAATAATCATATAACATATTAGATTGTTATTTTTTATGGTTGATAATAATTAGGAGGGTAATTTCACAGGGTATGCTGAAACGAACCTACGTTTCAACTTGATGAATGTGAAGTTGAGTTTTGTTGAGAAAAGTACACCCATAAATGAAGATGTAGTAACTTGTGCTTTATATTTTAATAAACTGGTTAATTGTTTGTAGGTGCTGGATTATTACAAAAAATTGATATGATATGAATTCGAATATGGAGATTTCGAATTTGAAATAATATCTAAAAGAGTATAACTCGAGTTATTCCCTAATGCCATATTGGCACAGAAATGTATGTAATGCACAATATTTAATTAAATACGTTGCTAAAATTCGGTTCTGGATTATCTGGAAAGTCTTTAAGGACATACTTCTTTGAAGACAACCACCTATGATTTCTTTGAGTGGACAGTAAAAGAAACTCAGAAGTTTCTGCAGCATATTTTGATAAAAAAAATCTGAATTCCGGGCTATTCGTAAAGAAATAAGACCTTTTGGCGTCCAAACGATAAAATAACAGTAATATCGATTTGAAATTTCTAGTTGCCCTTGTATTTCGTAATAATAAGGATTTTTTTCTTTTATTTTCACTTTACCGGTATATTCGTCACAGACAAGAAATTTTATTATTTTTGATTTCGCAGCCTCTATTGAATGCAAGCCTTTGGCATTAAAGGGACATTTTATTTCGATTATTGCATCATGCCCAATCAATCCATCAGGAGTCGCGGCAAGACATGGATATTTTTGATAAATGAATACACCGCATTTCGCTACTTCTATATTATTTTCTTTCAAAAATTGCTTTATCGCACTTTTTTCATTTTCCATCCCGTATATTGTTGGCTTAGAATATATAGCAGTAGTATATTAAATATTTGAAACCTTACTTTTCAGAAATTTTATGTTTTTATTGCGGCATATTTCTCCAAATTTTGAAGCAGTTAAACGACTCATACGCACTTAAAATCATTTCGCTTCATTGGACTGGTTTATAGTTGATCTTTCAATTCTATCATGCTCAGCAGCTTCCGTTTTCAATTTTTTCAAAAAATCATTTCTAAGTTCGGTATACTCTTCAGTTGATTATCCAAATTTTGACAGGTCTGATTTCCATATTCAGAGCCTTTCCAGAAAACTTTACTTTTCTTTTTGGTCGTTTTGGTTGATTTCGTTGATTTGTGGCGGCTCTTTTATTTAGTAGTAATTGTCGTTTTTCATGCTATTTTCGATTTTGGACTGTAATTTGATTAATACTTTGCTGGATTATAGTGTTCTCTTTGACTGTTGTGTTGTAATACAGCGAACTTGGCTCGTAATGTGTTTGATTGTCCACGGAAAAAATTATTTCTTTTGCTACCAACAGATTTTGCGACAATTATTGCATTCAAACCTTCTACGACATTTGAGTCGACATCGTACACAAGGCTTTTAGCGTGGTATTTTAATCCACTAAATGCTTTAAATAATTCATTTCCCATAAATCTTTGATATATTTCAGGTATTTCGTAACGTTGACGGTTACAGAAATATGAGGCACATTTCCTTGTTAGAAGTATAATTTCCATATTATTTTACATCATAGTAGTACAACATTATTCTATTGTTTTTAATGTCTCGGATCGAATACATATTAAAATTCAGCAGAGTTGTTTGCATTGAAATCCCAACAGGTTATGGGCCCAGGGCTGCTTCTACCGACAAGTACACCATTCCAAAATTAAATGGTGACAATTATTTTAACTGGAAGTTTCGTATTGAAATGCTGTTAAAGGAGAAAGACGTATGGGCAGCAATCATTGATGAAGAACCATCTCCCGTTACCCCAATTTGGAAGAAAACGGATGAAAAGGCTTTCTCTACGATTGTTCTCACAATCGATGATAGCCAGTTGCAACACGTTCGTGCATGGAAAAATGCCAAATCGGCATGGAATGCGCTGAAGGATTTTCATGGAAAAGATTCCTCTGGTAGCCGTGTACGCATTCTCCGAACAATAATGAGACAACGAGCCGACGAAGGCGCCAATATTGAGGAACATGTTCAGAAAATGACTGAACTTTTCCAGGAACTCCTATCTCTTGATAACGAAGTAAAAATCGAATTTTTGAGGTCCGCAACATTGTTGGGATCGCTACCAACTAGCTACGATAGCCTCATCACCGCACTCGAAGCCTAAAAAGTGGACGAACTAACCTCCTCTTTCGTTCGATCGAAAATTGTTGAAGAATATCGACGACGAAATGAGAGAGCTGGCGGAACTACGACAACCGCGCTGCAAGTAATGTCTTCCTATAAATCAAGCAACGATCAACATATTCGCAAAGGTATCAAGTGAGCGTTTTGCAAGAAATTTGGTCATGAGAAGAAAAAATGCCGCAAGTTCACGAAGTGGTTAAAGGACAAAGAAAACAATAAAAGCACAAATAATGCTAACATGATCGGGCAATTCAATAACAACATGTTGCTTGTTATCGGAAAAATTACTTATGGATTTTAAATTCCGGTGCTACGTGCCATATTTATTGTGATGCGAAGTTATTTTCCGAATTAGACATAAATCATCGCGAGAAAGTTTCTGTGGTGAACGGAAATGAGATTATGTCATCGGGTCGCGGATCAGTGAATGTTTAGTTCATTAATGACACCGGTGTCGCCACAAATGTGACCCTTTATGATGTTTTATATGTTTCATCGATTGGTGGTAATCTCATTTCGGTGAAGCGTTTGGCGCAAAAAGGCTTACATGTCAATTTTACCGAAAATTGTGAAATTCTATTAGCAAACGGTGATCAACTCGCATTCGGCAACGTCATTGATGGCTTATACAAATTGTGTGATAAACAATCAATTAATTTTATTCAGAATAAATTAAGTATGTGCATTCATGATTGGCATCGGGTTCTCGGTCATCGCGATATGAATTTGATCAAGAACTTGCCAAATAATCAGCTCGTCGATGGTATAATAATACAAAAATGTAGTTCCACGTGTATCGTTGATTGCGACATGTGTGTCATGGGCAAAATGTTCCGCATACCCTTTCCAAAGGAGTCAACCAATAGAGCTACAGAAATTCATTGAGCAGGCCATTGAAAGGCATTGAGTATAGCAGGCCATTGAAAGGCATTGAGTATACCCCATTTCAATATTGGCATAGTAAAAAGCCGAACTATACAAACCTGCAACGTTTTGGAGCAAAATGTTTTGTTCGCATCCAGGATGCCAATCGAATCGAGTTTTTGTTTATTCTATATAGCTATCTGGGAGAAAAAATGGGTAAAACTTCATACCCACCGTTCGAATAGATTTGGTCTGTATCTTCCTGAACCATGTTTTATACCGTTCGATGTTGAAAGGCCGAATGTCGGAAGGCCGAATATCGAAAGGCCGAACGCCTAAAGGCCGAATGGGTCGGTAGGCCGAATGTCGAAAGGCCGAATGTCGAAATGCCGAATGTCGAAAGGCCGAATGTGTCGAAAGGCCGAATGTCGAAAAGCCGAATGAGTCGAAAGGCCGAATGCGTCGAAAGGCCGAATGTCGAAAGGCCGAATGTCGAAAGGCCGAATATGTCGAAAGGCCGGCGATGTTGAAAGGCCGAATGTCGAAAGGCCGAATGTGTCGAATGGCCGAATTTCGAAAGGCCGAATTTTAAAAATATTTTCGCTCTCGTATAAAAATTGTTTGGTCGGATCAATGTCTACTGTAGTATTATCATATAGTGTTTCTTTTGTTTTATTTTCTTTATTTTGTAATTTTCAAGGTTGAACGAAATTTAAACGTGTTACTTTTATTCTTTATTAAATATGTTCACGAGAACATAGCATAAGATTTTGGAGAAAAGATTTTAGAAACAGTCTTTTGTAAACAGCCTTTTGGAAAACAGTGATACGTGGCCAGCCCGTGGAAAGGCCGATTGGGTTGAAAGGCCGAATTTTCAATAAATTTTCTGTGTATTTTTAGCATACATATTAATGTGATCAAATTTTGTCGAAAATTTTTTTAATTATAATTAATTAATTTTTGATGAAAATATGAATTTTGTTTTTTCATAAAAATATAAATTTTGAAAATTTTCATTCATAAAAAGACTAGTGTGAAGTATATGACAAAAAACGTTGACACAAAATGTAAACTGCGTATGCATTGGTAACAATAGAACCTAACAACAGCTAATACACCAAATATATTTAAGGTACAAAAATAAACTCCCGATGTAAAATTATTTGTAGTAACTGTACAAACAAGTTATATTTCCACTCTTATGCAACCAACTCCCCCTAGTACGTAATTAAACAAAAATTATAAAATAATGATTTTGTAAGAATATTATGAAAAACCCTCCTTAGAAACTGTAGGTTCAAATTCGATGGCCAATAGCAGGCCATCGTGGAGATGTTTACATCAAAATGAACATAGAGTGATGTGTGTTTATGTTTAGTAAATGATTTGTGGTGGTCATCATATTAGCGCGACCCTCAACAGACCAGTTACCGATTTTAAAGTAAAACCTAGTTTTAAAAATCGTGTACAAATAAAATTAAATAAAAAAAAATTGTTTCGGTTTTTTGTTAGAAAAAAAAAATTAAAATTCTGAATTAGTATATAAAGAATTTTTTTTTACGTTTTGTTTTAATACGTTTTTAGACTTTGTCGTGATAGTATCGTGTTTGGTGTTTTAGATATATTATATTCTGTTGTGTTTGTTGTGTTGTAGAAAGTTTTTTTTTAAACTATTGACCTCGCTTTCTTTTGGACCTTCTTTAGAGCTTTTTTATTGAATTTTTGAACTATTGACCCTCGCTTGATTTTGGACACCCTTTAGAACTTTGTATTATTGGATATTTTTAACTAGCGGCCCTCGCCTTTTGGACATCATTTAGAACGGATTTTTACTAGAATTTTTTAAACTATCGACCCACGCTTTATTTTGGACATCCTTTAGACCTGTTTGTTATTGGAATTTTTGAATCTATCGGCCCTCGCTTTATTTTGGATATCCTTTGAACTGATTATTATTGGAATTTAAATTTAAAGATTTTGAAATTGTTAACAACTAAAAATATTTGTTACCGTAGAAGACGTCTTGCAAAAGTTCATCTAAATATAATTACCGAAAGAAAAAAAATGTTCTTTCTGGCCTAGTGTTGATAAATGCTTTACTAGAACTGTCGTTTGCTGATCAAATGTTGACAAAAGCAGATAGTTCCGACATGAAAGTTCTTTGTAAAAGATTAGGGTTACCAAATTCTTTAAAAAATCGTATTAGTATTTGTTCAATTTGGCGAAAAACATTGAACAAACCTCGCGAAGTTGCTAAAGATGTTGAGTTGAACTTAAATACTCTTATACCAATCGAAATGAATTCAAAATGTGAAACTTTCGCGGTCAAAAAAGAAGTTTTAATTATTGTACCCCATTCGGATGAATTAACGGATCTCGACTATGAAATCGACAACAATAATTTATTCGAAATTGAGGGATATATGCCACAATGCGCGCAAATTAACTCTTATGCTTCATTAAAATGGAACTTCGTAGGAGAGTTAAAATTTAGTTTCGACGCGCTTCTAAAGTCAAAAGAGGACATTAGACTAGCCATATCAGATGCATTGGTTTCGTATAAAAATTCTTGCGTGATTTCTTACGATACTGTTCGAAGGAGAAACCGGTTTAAGGGTAATATAATTGCTTATGGTCGATGCAAATATTCCACCCACACACAAAGGTACACATTTATTATTGATTGTCAGAACAAAATGAATATTTATGTATCAGGGGACAAATGTGGGGCTCACGAAGGGAATAAAGTTTTTCAGCAGATACGGGGTAAGCGACGCATGCTAATAAAGGAAAAATTGAAGTACGAAACTGCTCACAATGTAAATTTAGATATCCGAAAAAATTCTGATTTAGGTCTAATTAAAAGCGGAAATACCATGAACTTGACCACAAATGTGGTTTTGAGAAAAATAAGATCGGAAGTTCTTAAAAAAGACGATTTAGTGCAGGATTGTGACGTTTACGATATGATTCTGCGGTAGGATATGGAACAGCTGGAAGTAGGAAACAAATACATAAATTGCGTTTCTTTACCTTTAGCTGTAACTTTATTAAGAAGATCGCAATTAGAGCTTATTACGAAATACAGACCATTAATTATGTATTTAGACGCTACAGGTAGCGTTGTGAAGAAACCAAAATGTCACCCTGAGCACAGCTGTAACAAAATATTATACTACGCTTGTGTTGTACAAATCGGTACAACAATTGTACCAGTTGCCGAATTAATTTCAAGTAAGCATGATACGACTACGATAGCGACATTTTTGATGAAATTCAAATCAGAAATGGTGCTAATTCCAAAAATGATTTTGCCGTTAGTTTATGTAGGAGATTGGACTTGGGCCTATATTCAAGCCATTCTCCATACATTTAATCAAATGAGTGTATTACAGTATGCACAATACACTTTTAATTGTATGAATACTAACACAGGGCCTAACAAAGGTGTTGTATCGATTTTTATATGCTGTGCACTCACTTTATAAATATTATATCAATTAAGATAAAAAAAAAATCCTAATATTAAGTCAACCACAAAAAATTTTATTCTGGTTATATTTTGTGTAATATTGAATTGCGATACATTGGAGCAAGTGTACGCTATATTCAAAGTTTACTGCATTATGTGTACAAGCCAATACAAAACTAAAGCTGTAGTTGACGCTTATAAAAAATTTACAACTTTTTTGAAATTTTTTTACTGCCATGATACTCCATCGACCAGTGCTGATAAACCCGAATTAGCAGAGAGCGAGAACCTTTTATTTGAAAATGACAAAGCTCACTATTCAAAAAGCATCTTCTATAAAACATTCATCGACAATGCTGGTAGTGATGAGCAAAGTAATTTAGAAATAAATATGTTTTACTGTTCAGAATTCGTATTATTTACAATCCAGCGTTATTTTGCTTACCTTCCGCTATGGAGTACATGCTTTTCTAAATTTATTAATATAGAAAAACGTTTATCGAATTCAAATGTTGAACTGTGGTTTAGCCACGTGAAAAATATTTATATGCAAAAAAAATTTTTAATAGTTGGCAGATTCGTAGCTTTATTGAAAACCAAAACCGAACTTTTAGTAAATTCTATAGCGGTTTCAGAAGCATTAAAACCAATCCCCAAATCCCAAAAAAAAAAAAAATTTGAAACAAACAATTCAGAAGAAGACCCAGATGATATCCAAAATTCGGAGAATTGGAATAAAAAAAAAACCGTTGGTATGAATCTCCAAAGAAATTATTGTTTAAAAAAACTAAAAGCGAAATCGGACCTGATGTAGGACGACAATTATTAGTCAATCCACTTTTATCAAATGGTTTTTCATATGTCAATGAAAAACAATTAAAAGTTAGAGTTTATTCGACGTGCAGATTCGATTCATTATCTCAAATAATTTTTACGGTAATGTCGGATAATAAATATTTGAGAGATAAATCCAAAGAAAATGACTCCGACTTCTTAAATTTTATTAGACATTTTATAAGATATGGGGCTGCTCAGTCCACTAATATTAAAAGAACTAATTTAATACTAAAGTGTTTTGATAAGTCCAACTTCTCAACGAACATTGATCATAATTGTGCATGTAACATCTCCAAATGTATACAATTTTTTATGAATCGCACAATTCAATTAAATTTTAAGTGTCCAGTTTGCTTAATGCCGCACGTAAAAGATAGCTTCTATGTTCCCATTGACTATGTTAATTTTAAAGAGGAAGATTTGAAACGGATTGAAAATTCTTTTAAATTTTATGGTGGAACTGGAAACTGCAATAATTGTAAAAAACCGATCGAGAGCCCCGAAGAATTTCAACTAACGACACGCAACGGGATTGCAATTTTGGATGTCCAACCTTTAAACCATAACAAAATATATAACATTAAACTGAACGAAATTACAGACAGACTTGTTTTGGGAACCAAACATCTTTTACTAGTTGGTATTATTCACTTCCAAAAGGCCCAAATTCGAAACTCACCGGGCCACTACATATGTAGCTTATATTAAAAGAAAAACTGGATTGTGGGAGATCCATGATGACATGGCAGAAAACATTTTGGATACTAACTCCCAAAATAGAGTTAATTTAGTATCTCTCATATATGTTGATATTAACTCATAAATGATTTATCGTTTCCTAACTTTAATATAGATTCGCTTGTATCGTTACATTTATTACAGAGGTTACCAGTGCAGCGATTTTGGTCGCAAAATGAGGATTGAGGATTGAGAATTTTGTATATGTACACAACGTATAATATACATTTTGCTATTGTGTGCTGTAAAATATTTTTTATTGTATTAGTGTATTTTCTCATGCGTTTCCTCGTGGTAAGTATCAAAAATAAACGAATCGGGTGAATCGGTTCAAATTTTTGGTGCTTACGCTCGCCTTGAGTTATTTTTCCCTTTCTTCTGACATGGAGAATTCATAAATATTTTTGTGTCTATTGTTGTTTTGTTCAAGCAGAATGGTAAGTTTTATAGTTAAACGTAAATTATCGTATTTTTGATTTTTATTTAATTGTGATATAATATAATTTATAATTTTTGTTTTAATTAATTATTTATTGATTTTCATAAAAAAAAATTATAACTAATAACAATTTAGGTATAATTTAATTAAATTGGCTCCTTAAATTAAGTTACCAGCAATTAATTCTAACGACAAAAATTAATTAATTTCGCGAAATTTTTACCGTGAAAGCAAAAACAAAAAACAATATTAATAAATGATTTTTAATTTATTCATTCTTCTTATTGAATTTACATTACATCTCGCTTTTTTATTTGCTGTGTATATGCTAGAATAAAATTTCTCCATCCTCGGACATAACATCGTATAGGAGCAACCGACCATCATGAGTTGCAACACAATACTAAACCAAATAAGCAAAATCATTTTGTTTTCTAATTTTTTTGTTTTTTTTGGTTAATATTTTTTATTTTGAGTCTCTCGCTTCGTAATATTTTTAATTTTTTTTTTATTTCGAAATTTGTTGTTCTATCTCAGTCTCCTCAGTATTTAATACATCAATCGTTCTCTTCTGAGCTTATTCCTCTTATTTGTATCATGTTATCCCTATTACTCGAGTCATTTTATCTCTTTTATTTGAATCATATTAAACGAAAAATTGAAAGAAAAAATGCACATTCAACACCAATACAATTTACCAATACTATTGCCTTCCGGTAATCCTCAAATGAATCCTCATTTTGCGACCAAAATCGCTGTACAGATGTTTCCCCAAAATAAATTTTTCTCGTATCAAATAACTCTATATCGTTATTAAAATTGTAGTATACTGTTTTACATTAAAATCGATAACTAGTCTGTTGAGGGTCGCGCTAAAATGATGCCCACTACAAATCATCGACTAGCCATACACACACAAGACCTAATATTCACTTTCAGGGAGACATCTCTACGATGGCCTGTCATTGGCCATTGAAAATCCACAAACAAAAATTTTAGTATACGGTTTTACTTTAAAATCGGTAACTGGTCTGTTGAGGGTCGCGCTAAAATGATGCCCACTACAAATCATCGACTAGCCATACACACACAAGACGTAATATTTACTTTCAGGGAGTCATCCTCTAAATAAAGTTAATTTGTTGAAGAAGTTTGAATTAAGCTGTTTTGAGGTTTTCATATATCGTGTTCATTTTTACTAACACATCCAAATATTTTGTCAATTGTCATAAACTTTACGATAACCATTAAGGGATGAAAAATTAAAATGAATTTCGACATAAATGGCCTTTCGATACATTCGGCCTTTCGACACATTCGGCCTTTCCACACATTCGGCCTTTCGACACATTCGGCCTTTCGACATTCGGCCTTTCGACATATTCGGCCTTTCGACACATTCGGCCTTTCGACATTCGGCCTTTCGACACATTCGGCCTTTCGACATATGGCCTTTCAACATTCGGCCTTCCGACCCATTCCGTTTTATACATGGCTAACTTTACATAGCATTTTCTAAAACAATTACATCAGATTCTTTAAAAGTTCAAGATTTCGAAACCCCGCGTCAAAGAAAAATAGAAAATGTTACTGTGGCAGATTATATAAAGAAATATACGAGTAACATAACATTTTGTGCAAATGCACAGGTGTCCCCTAGTTAAACTATGTTTTATGATTTTCATTTTGTGTTGTTTCAGTTAATTTTGTATCAACAATTGTATTACTTTAAAACCAATTTTGATTAAAATGTTGACCTGAAAAACGCATTGAGCTTTTTTTTTGTGTGAAATTATATTTACGTTGATTTTGATGCAATATACCTAAATCGATGAATAAAATACATTTAAATTATTTACATAATTTGTTTATTTGGCAAATAAGTTATTTCACAAATTGAATAATTGTTATATTAGAACATCATATAGAAATGACAACCATCCTCTTGATGTATAAATATTTGATCCCTCGAATAATTTTTTTTTTATGTCACTACGAGAGTACGAATATATACGTTTGTTTAAATGAATCAATTTGTGTTTGGACAAATATTTGGTGTATGTATATATGTACCATCAACACAGTGGGTAAATAAAGTTAAATTTATTATATTTTTATTTTTATATAATATCACGTCATTTACTTAGAGTGTGGTGACATCAAAAAAAAATAAAAAAATGTAATATATAATTCTAATTATTGTCACGAAGTCACGATATCAATGTACACAAAAAGGCGACCGTCCAGTTTATATGTTTATTATACAAGAAATGATGATTTTATGTTGTTGTCGTTTTCATCGTCGTCGTGTAATTTAATGTAAATATTTAGTTGGTCATATCGGAAATATAATTTGTATTACAAAGTAGTGGCCGTAAATTGATGTAATATATACCAGTGTGAGACGGGAAGTTGATTTCAAGTGGAATTTATTAACACTCAACGCGTTATTTGATATTTGATGATATATTTTCGCTCATACCTATACATAGAATAATATACACATGAACACACAAACGAAATTATACAATTGAAATCATTATTATGTAAATAATAATAATATTCTGCATCTGTAAGAGATTATTTATGATTATTGCTCATGTTTAAATAATATTAGACACATCATCATACATTACAAAAAAAAAGGAACAATTCAAATTTATGAGATGATGTTTTACTGAAAACCTTTATCATATTTCAAGTATTTAAAATTCAGTATCTCTGGAAACTATAATAGCCTTACGTACATTATTTATAGTAAGATACTTGGAATATAGATAAAAACTTAGGTATGAGAATTACCTCATTCCAACGTCATTATTTTGCATACACTTTTCATATTCGTACACTAATTTTTACCTGAAAATAATATGCAGATACATTTGAAGTATTTACTTATCCTTCTTTCTCCTTTTTGTAAATGAATAGTTTTTCCCAGTATTTTTCATTTTAATATTATAAATTGAATACATGTAATTAAAAGTACATTAGCCAACAATAAAAAGGATATGAATATGAAATATTATTAATAAATAAAATTTGCCTTCTAAGATTATCTATATATGTATGTATTATGTACTATGTTCGTATCTAGCTGCAAACAATTCTATAATTTTACAGTTATTTATTTTTCTGTAACTAATAAGTATTCTTACGTATAAATTCTAAAAGTAATGGCACTAGAACAAATATAAAAAGACATTAAATGTAATTATATAAATTATTTATCTCAATTATTATACCTAGCTACCTGCCTGTTTTTAACAAGATTTACTTGAAAGGTTTGAGTTTTAATGTAAAAAGGAATTTATATAATAAGAATATTGTACCAAGAACAAACCTGTTATAAATTTGTTTCGGATTATACTTGTTTATAGGATTTTATGCAATTCGCTAAAATAGGTCAAGGGATCAAGCTTTTAAAAATTTTGAACGTTAAAAAAGTTGCCCATTTTTACGGCTTATAAATACAATGTACCATTCAGATATTTAGATATTAAGAACATTCGATTTTATGATAATTATTACAAATAATTTTACCTTTTGCATTATTTTTTCTCAAAACGTTTGGAATTATTGACAGGCTGGCAATCAAAAATTCAATATTCATTTTTGCGCCATGATTTTTTAAAATGTTAAAACGCCCTTGTCCATTTTTACAGAACAAAAAAAATGGATTTCTATTATTTGAAATTATTTTTAGTACTGTGGGTTTCCACTAGGGATGCCTTTGCGAATAATCGCAATCTGTTTTAAATATTTTCACACGGATAGTATTGACGATTGTAAATGTTCGAAAACGCCGACCTACCAGAATATTTAAAAATTAAGCAAGCTATCCTAAAATGACATTTCATAATAACAAAAAATCACGCGCGTATGATATATATCAGCAGTTACGTGTTTATATTTTCGTCTTTTACGCCAGGCGGGAATCACCTCGGGTGTTGCCATATTGGTACATCACTCTTTAGCAAAATCTTCATTTGCTTTGGACTCTTTTTCGTTGAAATTGGTTCATACAGATCGACTGACGTTTGGATTTCCCTCGTGTATTTGAAACTCCCGATATTGAGCTATATTCGACTTAATTCTTCTATGCATAAACGATAAAAAATCTGCATCAATTGGGACATTCTCTTCTCCCATGATAATCTTCTTCCCTCGTAAAACATTGTTTCCCAATATAAACTTTAAATTGAATGATAATTCTGGAACAAAATATATCGTCACTTGAACTTTGATATCACCTCTTTCCAGGGTGGCTACGAATTCCGACCGTTTTAATTTTGGTGTCACCTACTACTAGAAGGGTAGACTCCACTTTATCCAGAATTAGCACTTCTAATTCGCCCAGTTGATTCTCTCATATCAACGTCAGATCGCTCCCCATATCTACTGTGGCCAAAATTTTGTGATTATTAACTAAAATTAATTTTTGATTTACCTTTTGTATTATTATTTTGCACTATTTTGGTTTCCTTTATTTGATACTTCGGTTTCTTCAGTTTTGGACATTTATTTGACATGTGAAGATCTTTCAAGGTTCTGTCCAGCGCCTCCAGTAACCTATTTTGAGCCATCGTGCATTCGTTCCAAATTATAAATCTGCATCTCTGTAGAATTTTCGCCACTGCACTGTTTATGGCGATGTTGCAAGTTGGTGTCTCGTCCGCTTTCTAACAAAGTCGCTGCTGTTTCAGATGAAACCAATGCCAGAGCAACTTCATGCTGTGATCGAATCGACGCCAAAACAATGAAAATAAGAACGTTTTTCCAGTTCCTACAGGAGCATCCAGGAAGTAAATGCCATCAGGCCATCTACTCCATTTTGTTAAAATGACCCCCACGCAATGCTTAAATCGACTTCAAATTTTTTGAACAAGTAGATGAGCTTCATATTTGCTTTGACATTTTCACAGCACGATTCTAGTATTTAATTTAGTACCAGAATTATAATTTATTTGTTTAGCACATAGGGAAGCTTTGATCTACATTATCGGTATACAAGTTCTTTGTGTTATACAGATGGCAGTCAGATTAAAGCTTGCTTACGTAAAAATTATTTTTATATTTTGTTTTTTGTACAGTGCAACATTTTTAATTGCATTTTGTAACGTATTGAGTAAAGTCGTCAATAATACAGTCCACTTTTTATAAATATCGAAACTTAAAAAATAAAATAATAAGTTTGTTGTATAGTGAATATTTATTGTTAATTATTGTGTTGTTTATCACCCGTGGACATCTCTATTGCCTGCTTCAAACTTATTATCACTGCGTATTTGCCTGGAGGTATTTTATATGGACATTTTCCTGGCACACGGCTGTATCTGAAATAATTAAATTGAGCTGTCGAAACATTGGTCCTTCGAGCCGGATGTGCCGGTGTATCAAATTTACTAGAGCGGTAATATAAATATTAGGACAGTTATATAGCATACGGGTTGATGTGATTAGAAGTCGTACAAATTTCGACGGGATTTCCTCAACAAAATACTCAGAGAAGTAGAAACATTTTATAGTATCTTTGTTCATCAAAATATTATCATTTATTTCCGCCATTTTCGTGTTGGTATTTATTGTGGTGAAGAAAGCCGAACTACACAAATTATTGAATTTAATCAAAATAGTGGTCAAAAATATTGGTCTACCTAGCGTGGCGTCGGTTACGGTGTGGTTGAAGATCAAAGCAAACGTTATAAAGGGACCATTTGCTTAAAAATCATTTAGAGAAGTCGAAGATTTATATTACATGCGGTTAACAATTTATCCGCCATTTCGATGAAAATTTAACATTGCGGTAAAGTGTATTTCAATTACGTATAGTCCAAAGTTATTTAAAATATTTAAGCGGCTCTAAATAATATCGTGTGCTGAGAATTAGTTACTAATTTAAATTAACGAATAAATTTACAAGCTGTAATTAGAGTGTTGGTGTAAAGTAAATTTAAAGTCGAAAGTGAAGGTAATCGAATCAATCTACATAATAAGTGCTGCAGAAGCTGAAGCTTATAAGACAACAATGAACACATTATTGAAATTACTTGAAAAAATTCGAAAATATGCTAGTGATTGTCTCACATCAAGCGCAGTGAATTTAGACGACGCAAAACGTGCGAATGAAACGCGCTGAAGACTTACTGCCGCAATATCTAGAAGTTGAAACCAAATTATTCATCCACAACAGTGATGAGGTATCGAAATTCTTTGAAGCGGAAGACATATACTACGCTACGATCGGCGACTTTAATACAGTAATATCAAAAAAAGGCAATCAATGAGATCTGAGAGTTTGGAACATGAAACACTTGGAAATGCTGCACTCCCTAACATTGGTTTAATAAGCGAAAAAGACTCGCGGGACATCAAGTTACCAAAATTGGAAATTCTTAAGTTTTCTGGAAATTACACCGATTGGCAAGCATTTCACGAAATGTTCACACAGCAAATAGATGAATGTAAACGGCTATTCGACATCCAAAAATTTCATTATTTGAAGGGTTATCTAACAGATGAAGCAGCCAATTTAATTAAGCATATGAATGTCACTTCTGCGAACTATTCTGAAGCACTAGACAAACTACGAAAAAGTTATGACCGTAAACGATATACCGTAAACTCGTTTGTTAGAAGGTTTATAGAGCAGCCAGCTATATAACAAGCTACGCCCAATAACATGCGCAAGATTCATGATGTAAGCGACGAAGTTATTCGAGGCTTAAAGAGCGTCGGCACCGATGCGGAAAGCAGAGATCCATGGCTTATTTACTTGATAATTAACAAGCTAGACAACGAGACAAGATGTGAATGGGCCGAGCAATCTGCAAAAGATGAATTTCCAAGTTTTAAGCAATTTCTAGAATTCCTATCAAATCGAATCGATGCATTGGAGAGTTACGGCGCATCGGCTAGATCAACAAACATAAGGCCAGATCGAAATCTAAAATCGTTTGCAACAGTGATGTCTAGCTGTGAGTTATGTAATACTGAAAATCACAAATTATACGAATGTACAAAATTTAAGGAACTGTCCGTAATTGAACGCCGATCTTTCATTACTGATAATAAAAGATGCTTCAATTGTTTAAATGTGGGGCACAACGTCTATAACTGTCGAGGAAAGCTCTCAATCTGCCAAAAGAAGCCCGGGCTATTTCAATCAAGGGTTTGGGCTCTACTCACATGGGTAAAACGAAAGCAATTGCCAAAATATATTTAATGAATGACGACGCTAGCTACAAAACAATTTTTAACGCATACGTAGTACCACACAGCCATAATGCAGTCGGTAGCACTAACGGATAATAACGTACTACAAGATTTTAAATCTTTAAAACTAGCGATTGTTTAAACGGTGGCGGATATTGATTTGTTGCTTGGGTCCGACATTTTCTTTGATACGATGAGTGATGGCAAGGTTCAAGGTAGTCAAATGTCAGAGTTCAACACTAAATTTGGATGGATTTTAGTCGGAAAATTAGTCGATGATTACAATGTTATATCCAGTGTTAGCTTAAACGTAATGACGGAAGACGATTCCACGCTAAAAGGGTTCTGGGAAGTCGAAAATATTCCAAGAATTGCTGAGTACTCCAACGATGATATATGTGAACAACTATTTTCGAAAACCACGAAAATTTCTTCCGATAATAAATTTACTGTACGTCTTCCCTTTAAGATTCAACCTGAAGAGCTAGGATCAACATACAATATTGCATACAAGAGACTGTTGTCAATGGAGCGCCGTTTTCAGCCAGGTAAAATATTCAAATCACTATATCATGATTTTTTGTCAGAATACGAAGCTCTTGGCCACATGAAATTGCTAGGCCAGCCAAATCCAAACTCATACTATTTACCGCATCATGGGGTGCTAAAACAAAGCACCACCACTCGTTTAAGGGTAGTATTTGATGGTTCGACAAAGTCAACCACAAATTTGTCATTAAATGATACGCTAGAAATTGTGCCCTACCATTCAGTCATCATTAGTTGAAATTATGTTACGATTTAGGCAGCACAAGTACGTGTTAAGCGGGGACATTGAGAAAATGTACAGAATGATTTGGGTTCATGACGATGATGCCAAATATCAACAAATACTTTGGCGAACAAATTCAGAATCAACACCGCAAGCATATCAGTTACGTACGGTAACCTATGGCACAACTTCTGCATCATTTTTATCAACCAGATGTATCACGGAGATTGCTAATCGAATCGAATCAAAATATCCACATGTTGCCAATATTTTCTCCAAGAATGTTTATGTCGACGATCTAATCTGTGGATCTGAAACAATTGAAGGTCTGATTGAACTAAAAAATTTGTTAACATCATCTTTAAATGAATTCGGATTCAATTTAAGAAAGTTGAGATCAAATAATTTGTCTGCGGTCGCAGGATCAAACATAGCTAATGAAACGAGTAGTGAAAAGGAGCTTTCCAACGAAGGTTAATCATCAAAAATTCTTGGCTTAAGCTGGGATTCTTACCAGGATGAGTTCACATTCAAATGTGATCTGCCAAAATCAGTTTGTTTAACGAAGCGAGGATTGCTGTCCGATGCTAGTAAAATATTTGATCCCCTAGGCTGGTTATCACCTTTAACCGTTAAAATCAAAATTTTATTTCAACGGCTTTGGCTAGAACCAATTACATGGGATGATTTACTACCACCGCAAACTAAACAAGATTGGCTTAAATTGAGAAACAGTTAATCGCATATAAACAAAATCAGAATTCCAAGATGGTTAAACACTACAGACACAATAGAGTTATGCGGCTTTTGTAATGCTAGTGAATTAGCTTATTCGGCGGTAATTTACGCAATATCAGAGTGAGGGGCTAACAGACGATCGACCATAGTAATTTCGAAAACAAAGGTAGACCCAATTGAGCAAATAACATTGGCACGACTCGAACCCCAAGCTGCGCATATGTTGACTCAACTGATGTCATTTGTTGAGGAAACCTTGACACTTAAAATTGATAACATTACAATGTGGACTGATTCTAAGTTAGTTCTCGACTATCATCGTTTCCAAAGCGATGGAAACATTCGTCGCAAATAGAACATCCTACATATTATATAAATATAAGCGTGGTTATTGGAATCATATTAATTCTGAAGAGAACCCCGCGGACTACGCTACAAGAGGGCTCAGTATAGATGAATTGATGGCACATAAACTATGGTGGGCCGGCCCCGTTTGGCTGTGTGACGAGACTGTGAAATATCATAATTATACTACGAATAATATAAATAATGTCGAAGTTCATGAAGAACGCAGTCAGATAAACGCATATGTGGTTGTTCAGGATATTTTTCTGGAACAGCTGTTATCCAGGTATTCAAGTTTCTACAGAATGTGTTACATACAATCTAGTCATCGTTAGTAAATGTATAGCACAACTAAAAAATAAGTATACATAATTAAGCTGAACAACCTTTGTCGCACACGAACTCAAATTAATAATATGTTAAGACCATCTCCAGATGAAATCAACGACGCATCTCATCACCTTTGTTTATATGAACAAAAAAAGGGCTTTGCTGAAGAATATAAATTGTTATCCGATGGAAAACCAGAATCCAATAAAAGCCGTTTGAAGACACTCAACTTGTTTATACACAACGACAAACTAATTCGACTAGGTGGTAGAATATCAAACTCTACCTGCCATTTCAATAAGAAACATCCGATACTTCTACCAAATGATTCAATTATCTGCAAGCCAATAATAAAAGATTATCACGAATTTCATAATCATGCTGGCATTGGATTGTGTGTATCGTTGCTACGCCAAAAATACTGGATACTAAAATGCAAAACCATTGTCCGGTTAGTAATACACAAATGTGTCAAATGTTTTCGAGCTCATCCTCAAGTTCAAACTCAACTAATGGGTGATCTTCCCGAATGCAGAGTTCAATATTCGCATGCATCTGGAAACACAGGGGTCGATTATTGCGGACCATTCGATGCGCGAGTTACGAATCGGCGAAACCAACCAACAACAAAAGTCTACTTATGTTTATTTATATGTCTAGCCACCAAGGCGGTACATGTTGAAGTCGTTACAACATTATCATCAGAAGGATTCATCGCAGCTTTACATCGATTCATTGCCCGGCGTGGGCTATGCAAAAACATCTACAGCGATAACGGCGCCAACTTTGTCGGTGCCAACAATCATTTAATGGAGCTGTATAAGTTCTTAAGAAATCACACTGAAACAATTTATTCTTATCTGTTAAAATTTGAAATTAAATGGCATTTTATTCCACCAGGTGCTCCATATATGGGAGGCATTTGGGAAGCCTCAATCAAGTTGATAAAATCAAATCTGAAGAAAGTTGAAAGTGGACAGATCCTGTTGTTTGAAGAATTTATGACGCTCGTAACCAGAATCGAGGCATCCATCAACTCCCGCCCATTATATGTGGAATCAGACGACGATTTGGAAACCATCACTCCAGCGCACTTTCTAATAGGAAGAGCATTGACCGATATCCCTGATGACAATGGCATTGAATTCGCAGGACACTCCAGATGGAAAATGGTGAAGCAAATGCACATCGAATTCTGGCAACGCTGGCACCGCGATTACTTGGCGACGTTACAATGACGTACTAAATGGCATAAACAATCCCAAAATTTAAAGATCGATGATATAGTGCTATTGGTCGACGGAAACACCCCATCATGTAATTGGCCATTGGTGCGTGTATTAAAAACTCATCCATGACGAGATGGCTTAGTCAGAGTTGTAACACTAAAAATTTCCCGTTTAGGAACCATATTACAGCGTCCGATCAGCAAAGTATGCAAGCTGCCTATTTATGAAGATGACTTCCAGCTGAACGAAATTGATTCAGGGCGGGCGGGATGTTGCGATGAGGCACAATGCGAATACTCAAAACAACATTGAGTGTTCAATATTTACCTGCGGAAAAATAAAAACATTGTTAAATTTAAATGTTTATTTTTTTTTTTTTTTTTTTTTTCCTTTATTTTACAATCTATCTCATTGTGAGACATTCAGTAAATTTCTTTTTACATTGTCACGATCGGATTATTTTTATCCATTGATAAAATCTCACTTACAATACGATTAGTATAAAATAACCCATAAATTTAACTATTATTGGTTCGATTCATTATAGTGATTTTACAAATTAATGTCTAAAGGAATATCTAAAACCTATTTGGCAAATTAAAAATTTTGTGGCGTTTTAATCTTTCCATCGTTGTGGTAGTGAGAAGCTTGCTGGCCAGATCGTTTGGATGAATCTTCAATCTTGAGTGATACCTGGAACTGGAATCCCTAATTTCTTCCCGTATTGTTGGGACCTGTAGATCTCTGTGAATTATATCGTTTGATACGAACCATGGAGCATCTACTATGATCCTTAGAAATTTAGACTGGAACCGCTGAAGAATATCCAAGTTCGAGTTGCTGGCCGTTCCCCACAGCTGTATACCATATGTCCAGATAGGTTTTATTACCATTTTATAGAGCAGTAGTTTGTTTTCAATCGACAAACTTGATTTTCTGCTTATCAGCCAATACATTTTTGTCAGTAAATAGTTATATCAAAATTAATTCTAATTATCTTTCATTATATGTGATTAACTGATTATAATTTCCCTCGTAGTAACTAAAAGTAAATTTAATTAGTATATTTATTGTTATTAAAATCTCCTAATTTTATACTTACATTATTTATAAATATTTTAGCTGTCAAATGTTTCATATTTGCTTTGACATTTTCACAGCACGATCACAGGTAAGAATAGACAGCTGTGAATCTTGTATGGGCTATATTTACATTTCAAAATTTCAATACCAAATTCCAATCCAATCCTTTTAGAGCAGGACGTACATTTCTGTCTCTTTTTATCTTTTTTTACGTATGGCTATTTTGATTATATCAATGCAAACATAAACCAACTTCAAACAAAATTTTATTTTATAATATATACGTCCTGCGCTCTAAAAGGATTAGATTGGAATTTGGTATTGAAATTTAGAATGTAAATATGGCCCATACAAGATCCACAACTGTCTATTCTTATCTGTGGCACGATTCTATTATAATTTATTTGTTTAGCACATAGGGAAGCTTTGATCTGCATTATCGGTATACAAGTTCTTTATGTTATACCAAAGCAACCTTGATTATACAAGCCATAATCTAAAAAACAAAGCTTTTATAACGGAATTAGAAACGAGGAAAAAAACAAAATTTCCATAGTAAAACCAGAGCCTACTGTATAAATAAGAGCCTCCAGTATCGACTGTATTTTTTACTAAGCTTAAAATAAGGTACAAACAATTTTTCCTTTACTATGAAACTATATGGAAAAACGGTTATTTTCATTTACAGTTTTAGTTTATTAGAAATGTGAGCTTTTGTTTTGTTTTTATATGAAAATGTTCATGAAACATTTAATATTATTTGATTGAAAAATCGAGTCTTGAAAATGTTTATTTCTAAGTGAAAATCGTCATGAAAAATAAGGTACTTTTGAAATTGTGAATATTGTTGTTTTTGTAATATACTACGTCACCAATATAACTCGTTTATAAAAAATACAATAATCATCTCTTTCATTGCCTCCATTCAAATTTGAATTCGAATATGTTTCTATAGTTATTTTGAATTTGAAAAGCATGCTAGATTGTTTTGATTTTTTGTTTTTTTCGCACTCATTTTATTGATTTATTTTTTTCTGTTTGCTCTTTCTGATTTATTTTAGTTTAATTGTTGAGCGGAGGCTTGTTGTCTTTTTTCTTACCATTAGTTTTAAATGTGGAGATATGATGTCGTCATTAAACTAAATTTTCTCTTTTTAATACACATTGTTGTTGTTGTAGAATGTTTTTTAATTTAATTTCCCTTATTTTCTTTTGATTATTGCTGGAAAATATGGAAATTTGAGAATCTGTGTTTTAAATGAGTAAGACATTGAGTTGTTTGTTAGCGATTTCTTAAAAAATTATTTAACTGGGTTTAACTTTTAATTCATATTTTATCGTCAATCGAAATCGCGTTTTTTCATATAAACACTATGAAAATAAATGAATTTTTAGTATTTCTATATCCCTTATTTTAAGTTCATTTTTCACATGCCGGCTCTATTCACTTCAAGATGGTTCTGGTAAAACACATAAAACATATGGGAAATCACTTTTTTTCCAAAGACAAATTTGTAAATTAAAACGTTACAAATTCTCTATTATGATTTCTGAAAAATTTTCATAAATGTTTGAATTTCAACATATGTATATGAATATCGTTTAAGTAAATCGTTATCATTTACTTGTAATAATTGATTTATTTAAACCAAAATACAAAAAAAAGTTCATAACAACAGCTTTCTGGTCAAATTAAAAAGAAAAGCTTACTACAAATCGTGTGCATTAAGTCAACATACATATCTAGATGGCAGTGGGTAGTAAACATTTTAAAAACCCGGGGGAAATTTGAGTTCAATAGTTGTAGGAAAAGCAAAACAAATTCAGAAAATATTAAAAACGTGTCATAATTGTGTGATTAAATAATTTTTTTTCGTATTTCTCTGCCAACAATTATAGACATCTAACGTACACTAGTAAAACTAAAGATAAATTTAGCAAGTATTATTTTAATTTGTCAGGGCCAACTTTGATGTATTTTTCAAAATGAAAGTTCGAAAAATATTATTTTAAAATTTCTGCAATTAATATTTACTTAATACCAATATACCCTTCCTGTATATTGCTGCTAAAGATATGTCGAACACTTTTGTATAAACATTTTGTAACATTTTTGCTGTTTTCATTGAAAAACTTGATGCTAAAAACACAGTTTTTACTATGGATTCCTATGGAAATCATTAAAAAGTTATACCACTAAAAAAGCTTCTAAAAAATACGTCATAATGATTATGGCTCTATTCTCTAGAAGGCACATAGGGAAGCTTTGATCTACATTATCGGTATACAAGTTCTTTGTGTTATACAGATGGCAGTCACATTAAAGCTTGCTTACGTAAAAATTATTTTTATATTTTGTTTTTTGTTCAGTGCAAAATTTTTAATTGCATTTTGTCTTGTATTGAGTAAAGTCGTCAATAATACAGTCCACTTTTTATAAATATCTAAACTTAAAAAATAAAATAATAAGTTTGTTGTATAGTGAATATTTATTGTTAAATATTGTGTTGTTTATCACCCGTGGACATCTCTATTGCCTGCTTCAAACTTATTATCACTGCGTATTTGCCTGGAGGTATTTTATATGGACATTTTCCTGGCACACGGCTGTATCTGAAACAATTGAATTGAGCTGTCGAAACAGGAGGCAACATACAATAATAAAAATATGCGACTGGAAGGACGGACGGAAGGACGGACGGATGGAAGGCCGGAAGGACGGAAGGAAGGACGGACGGAAGGACGGACACGACATTTTTCTGATCGATGTTTCGGGGTTTTGGTAACCTAATTAGTCGAGAAATGTGAAAATCTGGAACAACATTTTTTTCGCGATTACATGTACAATACTTACCCAATATACATAACTTCGTTATAGTGGGAAAAGTAAAATTGTAGAACTTTACAAACAATAATATACAAAGTAGTGCTATTTTACTAATTTATAGAATAAATGAGTTGAAGTAAATCAAATTGCTTTTTTGAAATATTTGATAATATCCAAAAGTATTACTCTTTTCTAACATAACGGAATAGGAGAGTTAAACATTTCCTGTAGAAAAGATTACGAGTTTATTACTGACTTAGGGCGTAAACAATAACAGAAAATGAACATAATGATATTGCAACATGACATTTAATTTATTTATTTATACACAACTTTTTGCAAGTCCGAGTTGTTCGGGGCTACGTCAATTCTGGGAATGAATATAGTTTCTTTTTCTGCACTTCCCGTTAAAACGTCGGAAATTATCAGATTTGGTTTCAGCTGTCGAACAATTAATCGAGTTCCATAACAAAGGCCACCTTTGTATTAAGATTTCTTAATAGAATTATTATACTTCCACCAATTTAATTCAATTTAGGAAGCGGCAAGTAGTTCTGAATGTCTTCATCATTTGCAACATCAATCGAGTTAATGCTATAATCTGTGACGGGGCTTTCCGCAAAACGTATCAACACTTCTTCGATGACCAAGTTCACATCTGCATTTTTGAAAATGTTTCGGCATCAGCTCGCGATAGCGTTTCACCATAGATTTCGCTTATTATAGAGCCTTTGCAAATAAGGATGCTCGGAATTTCAATTAAGTCGTCGGTAAGACCATGTTTGTTGGTTACAGTTTCATCGCCTTATTTAAGTAAAAAATTACTGTAATGTGAGTCCACTGAACTTACGATATTCTGGAGCCTGAGAACATTAAACTTTTCCCAAAGACCATGAAATGTTAAGCTAGGCTTTGATAAAATCGAAAAAAAAATTATAAATTGTGAAAGAGGGAAAACAGTACATATTTTTATTTCCTGTTGTCCTATTTTATTGCTTCACGCTAGCATTTAATTATATTAGATAGAAATGTGATTCTCAGAGTAAAAACTTGATTTATACTCGTATACAGAAAAGAATACGAAATTCCCTAAATTCGTTATTTTCTTCATATAACGCACATCTTTCTGTATGAAAATTTAACTAATGTCCACGTCCAGATTTTAATACGGATTTTTATACGAAATGTCTATAGGGGTAATAATAATCAAATCCTCATCAAAATAAATTATAGCAAGTGTATTCTTGGCAGCCAGGCGGGAAATTGCTAGGGGGATGCAAGCCGATAGGCTCCGTAACTAGCAGCTTTCCGCAAGTGCTCGTGTTACCTCCTCGTGGTGGCTGCTGGTAACTAGATTGCTTTTTCGGCTTCTAGGCCAAAACACGGCGCTAAAGGAGTAAACCTTAAACAAATCACTGGGCTGGGTTAAGGTGTTATTCGTACCGTGCCGATAACCGGCCAGGCTGAGGGCCCAGTTTAAAAACTAGCTCAGTCGCAAACGGTGGACCCGGATACCTGGCGCCCTCCGGATTAAGTATAGCCTTATCTGTATATTGCGGATCTCTGCACAGATGGACACTCTTTTCTCCGCTACTCGTGGGACCAAATATGGGAGACCAATAAACAAAACAAACAAAAGAGTCCGGTTCTCTTACAAAACCGGAAGAGGTAGAGAAGGAGACTCGGGTCTTTAGGCCTATCTCTAAACCTGCCAATAAACAACGGGACAAAAGCTTAGATGAGGCTGGTCCCTCCACTCGGGTCACCAGGCCTGAGCAAAGAAGTATAATTCGGAACCAAAGCACCAATGAAGCTGGTCCCTCAAAACCAACATATAATACTAGGAGAAAGGCATGGAGGGCCCTGGAGAAGATAAATAATATCCCTCCAGAAGACAGGTCGGAGAAAGACAAAGCTACGCTTGTGTGGGCGAAAAAAGTCACCGAACAGATGTCGGAAGGTCCTTCAGCTGGCTTAAAGATTAAAAGGAACAGATCTCAGGAGGAAAGTCCTAAGATCGCAAAACGAACTAAGCTCCATGCTACCGAAATGAGGCCTTTTAACGAGGTACTCAAGGATCAGCTGGTTGTGGCAGTTGTTGACCAGTCCCAGGAGGATGGCAGTCTCACGCCCGCCAATTGGAGAAAGGTGGAAAGGGCCTTAACCACCATTTACCTGGATATCCTTGCAGAAAACCCAGGACCTGCTCCGACTTGTCGGGATGCGGGTTGGCACAGGAACCAGGTGAAACTGACTGCATGTGTGGATCAGAGATCTCTTCTGCTCTACAAGAAGGCAGTGGAAAGACTAGGCGAGGTATGGCCCGGAGCCAGCCTTGCTGTTAAAGCTAGAGAAGAAATCCCCTGTAGGCCAAGAGCCAGGGTGTGGATTCCTTCGGAGCCTAGCGATCCAAAGGTGATACTCCAGTTGTTGCAGGTTGGCAACCCAGATTTGCCAACGCACAACTGGAAAGTTGCTAAGCTCGAGGAGCCACGGGCCGACTACAGGTCGGCCGTCATAATTCTAAACAGAGAGTCACTGACTGCGCTGGAAAAAACAAATGGTATGGTAAGCTATGGTTTCAGTGCAGTCACACTCAAAATCTACAAGAAGGATGCGGACAAGCCGGTTGCTCCGGAATCTGAAGAAGCTGCAGGAAGCTCATCTGGGCTCCTCCAAGAGGGGAACAGCCTGGTGGAAACCATCTCTACAGATACGGAGTTGACAATGTCCTTGGAGTCATTTAGAAGAATCTCAGAGGACTTCACATCATCAGGGGAGAACTCTGATGATACATTGGTAGGGAAGGAAGTCTAAGAATGGTGACGTTCTTGCAGATTAACCTACACCACTCAAAGGCAGCATCAGCTGCTCTACTTTTAAAAATTGGAAAGGAAGGGACGGATATTGTCTTGATCCAAGAACCTTGGGTTGCTGGTGACCGGGTACTTGGACTCAAGACACCCTGTTATAGATTAATGCACACGGAACAAGAAGGTAGGGTTCGGTCGTGCATTCTCGTTAAAAATAATATAAATTGTTTTCTGCTATCAAACTTCAGCAATGAAGATGTGGCAGCGGTCAGCATTGAGGTCAATAAACGAAGCCTCTGGCTAATATCAGCCTACCTAGCCTATGATGCAGTGAACATTCCACCAGTCATTCTGGGTGAGGCAATTTTGGAGGCTCAGAAGCGCAAGGTTGGAGTCATCCTGGGGAGTGATGTAAATTCTCATCACACAATTTGGGGAAGTACGGACACAAATGAACGAGGTGAGTTACTCCTTGATTACATGCTAAGTACTAACCTTCATATATGTAACATAGGCAATAAGCCGACTTTTATAACTAGAAATAGACAGGAGGTATTGGATATTACACTCGTCTCAAACTTTCTGACGACTAGTCTATTAAATTGGAAAGTGTCGGAAGACCACTCTTTTTCTGATCACTGTTATCTTCAATTTGAAATGAGCCTGGTCTTTCCGAACAGCCCTCTCTACAGGAACAGGAGGAAAACCGACTGGGATATTTTCAGAACTATTCTGGGAAATTCACTACCAGTGCAGGTGCCTGAACCTCCAAAAACTACGTTAGAACTCGATGGGTTAGTGGACGAACTGTCCAGCGCTTTTAATGAAGCGGTACTAGGCTCTTGTCCTCTTAGTAGGCCTAGGGGCAAATCTCGGCCACCTTGGTGGTCAAAGGAGATTCAACAAATACGTCAACGGTGCAAGAGACTCTTCAAAACAGCAAGGAAAACAAAATCCGCTGTAGACTGGGACTCCTATAAGGAAGTCCTCAAAATTTACAAATATCAGCTAAGAAGCGCAAAGAACAGATCTTGGAGACTATACTGTGGTAAAATTCAGGAGACTTCAGAGATGTCCAGGCTTTGCAAGGTACTATCTACTAGCCCTTCCATCCCAAGCTTCCTTCAAAGGCCGGATGGAGCATGGACCACAAATAGTATGGAATCGCTGGAACTACTATTGGAAACTCACTTCCCTGGTTGTTCCGAATCTGCATCTACTATATCAGAAGGTAAAAGGGCTAGTAGCCTCGCAGGCCAAATTATTAGCAGAAGAAAGATTCTGTGGGCGATAAGCAGTTTTAAACCATACAAGTCGCCAGGACCTGATGGTATTATCCCTGCGGATATACAAAAAACTACGGATCTAACCATTCCCTGGTTAGAGGTAATTTTTAGAGGCAGCCTAGAACTATGTCAAATTCCCAGTAAATGGACGGAAGTGAAGGTTGTCTTCATACCTAAGGCGGGAAAATGCTCACATTGCAGTCCCAAAGACCTTAGACCGATCAGCTTGTCTTCTTTCCTTTTCAAAATACTGGAAAGACAAATAGAAGCTCATATTAGAGGCACAATTGTGCCGGAAAAGCTGTCCAAATCTCAACATGCTTATTGCAAGGGGAGATCTGTAGAAACTGCTCTTCATTCTCTCACATATCTTATTGAAAAATCTTTTGAATACGGAGACTACGCGATGGTAACCTTTTTGGACATTGAGGGAGCCTTTAATAACGTGCTAACAGGAGCTATAACTCGGGCACTCTCGAATCTAGGAGTGGATAATTCTCTTAAAGACTGGATAGATCAGATGCTAAGAGGCAGAATCATAAATGCCAGTCTGGGGAAATCCTCCACCAGAAGATTTGTAAGCAGAGGCACGCCGCAGGGTGGCGTACTGTCCCCCCTTCTCTGGAACTTGGTCATAAATGATCTGTTGCTGAGGCTGGAGGATACTGGCTTCAAGGTGGTTGCTTATGCGGATGACGTCGCTATTGGGGTTCGTGGAATATATCCCGGGACACTTAGCGAGCTTATTCAAAATGCTCTTGGCATTCTTTCATTATGGACCAATGGTTGTGGGCTAAATGTGAACCCACAGAAAACCGAATTGGTTCTCTTCTCTAGGAAATATAAAATTCCTCATGTCGATCCTCCTACTTTAAATGGTTTCAACTTGGCTTTTACAGGTGAAGCAAAGTTCTTGGGTCTCGTCTTAGACAGTAAATTAAACTGGAAACCGAATATTATGGAAAGGGTAAAGAAAGCTACGGTAGCGCTATACTCCTGCAAAAATGCAATTGGGAAAGGTTGGGGGCTGGAGCCCAACATTGTCCTTTGGCTATATACAGCAGTAGTTAGACCCATTCTTCTGTATGGGGCAACAGTTTGGTGGCCTGCTCTGGACAAAACTGTCAACCTAAAGTTGTTGACAAAAGTTCAGAGAACAATCTCTCTGTGGATCAGTGGTGCAATGAGGAGCACATCCACTCAGGCACTGGAGACTCTGCTATTTCTAACTCCTCTAGATATCATGGGACAGTGGGCAGCTAGCACTGCCATACGACTGAAATCCACGTTAATGTGGACCTACAATAACACAGGGCACTCATCTATACTTTGTAACAAAGGGCTTCCCAAGACCACCGACTATACTGTCCCGTCACTATCTTTTGATAGAAAGTTCCGGACTATTATCCCATCTAGAGAGAACTGGATGATGGATGCAGTTTTGGAACCAGGAGTTTTGAACTTCTTCACTGATGGTTCTAAACGGGATAGAGGGGTAGGGGCTGGGGTGTTCTGCGAGGAACTCATGTTAAACCTCTCCTTTCGTCTCCCTGACTACTGCAGAATTTTTCAAGCTGAGGTAACTGCGATAAAGGAAGTCGTGGACTGGTTGAGGTATAATGTAATATCGACTCGTGATATTCGCATATATACGGACAGTCAGGCAGCCATTAAAGCGCTTCAATCACACCTTCTCACGTCGAAAGTAGTCCAGAACTGCCTCTCATCTCTTAACGAGATGACAGATCAGTTCAACATCCATATCATATGGGTGCCAGGACATTTCGTTAGTACGGGGAACATTAAAGCCGATGAAATGGCTCGACGTGGTACAACGGACCACATTTCAAACAGCAAAAAGGATATTGAAATTCCTCTTGCGGTATGTAAGCTGCTGCTTCAGGAGGAAGCCCGTAAGTTGACGAATGAGAGATGGTCAAATAGTACCTCATGCGTAATAACTCGGCAGATCTGGCCAAAGTTAAACTTGGCGAGATCCAAACAGCTGATCTCACTTCAGCGGAGTCAGATCAGTGTGGTTGTTGGAGTTATTACGGGGCAATGTCTCATAGGCAGACATGCGAGTAGACTTGGTTTCTTCTCACATGACTACTGTCGTAGTTGCGAGGACGAAGTCTGGCACGAAACAGACTGAATTTTCTAGGGGCACCCCTTTTTAACGACCTGGCGGAGCTCAGCGAGAAGGACGTCAGGAGCATCCAGCGCTTCATAGCAGGCTCAAAGTGGTTTCAATGAGTTGGAGGAAAAATCTTTAATTTATGGTATGATACGTGACACGATACGATTATGTATCAACTTGAATTATATTCGCGGGATTGTGGAAATTATTTCTGCCGACAAGAATAAAACCAAGGACGCAAATAAAAACATTTTTTGTGAACTGGTTCTGCACTATAGTCCCCTCTGCTTCTAGCAGTATCAACTGATTTTTGAGTTTGATCATAACCTTGAATGAAACTTTGATGTTACTCTTGATGTGGTGTTTTAGATTTTATAGAACATTATGTTGTTCTCCTGCCACCACAGAACACCCAGATGTTCAACACATTATATTTACAGATATTGTGTATAAATAGCTCTGGGCTTAAATTTAGACCAAAAAACGAAAGTTGAATTACAAATTTAGTTCGTATACCTACAACAGTATAAACGAAAGATAAAAGCCAATAAACTTAAAAGTTGGAAATTTATGTATTCATCACATTGAATCAAAGTCTATATGTATTACAAACGAATCGAGTGAGAGAAATGAAAAATTGAAATTCAATTTGATTTAAATTAGATAACAAAACAACAGAAATCCACTTAAATGTTCCAAAAACGAATTATAAATCTTTTATATTCTTCTCTCTGGTAGGTATATAGGTACATTATAAAAGGTAACGTGTGAAATAAATTTTCAATTTTCCTCACTTCGTATACCTACTTCCTACCTACGTACATATTTAGTATAATACAATATATGTTTACAAACGCCATCAGACAAAAAAAAAATTACAGGAAAAACAAGACAACCGAACGAAATCAAGAAGGAAACCAAAATAAATGAAAGCAAGGTATTAGGAAAAATAAAAAACTTTGATTTTCATGCGATCCAAGACAATAGTATATCCGATACATTACCTGTTTGTTCTCTAGATTTCATTTAAAATTACATTATCGTCTGGCTATAAAGTCTATACAACAGCACACAGTACAATTTTCATTAAAGCTCATTCTTGGTAAATTCAATTCGTATATACAAGAGATTTTCCGTTGATGTTGTTGTTCTTTTTGGGTACAAAGACGAGAACATTAATACTTCCAATCTATTGTTAAACTGAAACTAGAGAGATATGAGAGGCATATTTGAAAAGACACGTACATATCTCTTAAATATGTGATACCGACAAAGAGAAGGTAAAAATATAGTACCTATGTATAAAAGAAAATGCCCAAGCTAAAGAACAAAAGATTGCGTGTAACACGATTTTCTATATTTAATTTATTTATTCAGTTTTTTTTTTATTTTTATTAAATCGATTTTACTTTACGGAACTTCGTTTTCTTTTGTATTTAAATGAAGTGGATGAAGCTTTTATGTTTTTGAATATTTTTTTTTTTGTACATACTTTTATATTTTGGATTATTCTTGTTGTTGTTTTTGTTTTCAATATTGCTTTATTTTTTTATTAGAAAAGCAAATATTATTGGAATTTGTCTTACAAATTTTCTTAACCATTATTTACAAACTGAATATGATAGGTACAAAGGTACAAATTTATATTCGATCCAAAGATTAAGTACTTTTGTGGTATCGGCAAGGTTAAATGTATGTATTGAAAAACAATTGGATTTTTACAGAGCTTTTGGCATTGAAATTTTTTTTTAGATTATATTATTGTTAATGTAACCTTGAAAGTATTTCGATATATTTATAAAAGGAAAATGATTGGAATAAAACTAAGTCACAAGATATTTTCTTGTGTAACTAAACAACTTTCCGAAATATTTACTTCACAAGTTTAGATGTCCTAAGGGGCTGTTAAAGAGAGTTTCGTTTATTGTATAGATCACAACATGCTCGAAACGTGTCAAATTATATAATGTATAGTTTCCGCCCATTTAATTAATTTTATCAAAATTTTTGAAAAAGTTAAGGTCACTGAGCAAAGTAAAAGTACATCAACATCAAAGTTAACTCAATTATATTAAAATTCATTCTTAATCAATAACGAAATATGAATTTTATGATTCAAACGATAATTTGTCGATTATAATTTTAATTCACTTCCACTTAGACATGAACTAGAATATTTTATTGTACCATATTAAAGCCTGAAATTGGTGATTAGTAAATTTCCTTTAATTATTACTGTTATTACATATCATTTGACATTTTGTTTATTTCTGATGATATTCGATATATATATATATATATATATATATATATATATATATATATATATATATAATTACGTATTTCGTATTTTAAAAGTTGTTAAACAAAATTTATTTTAATTTATTTTTTTAATTTTTATTTTCTTAGAATGGTTTTACAAGTTTTTTCTTTAAAATCTAAACTCGGACTAATTTCTTTAAATCTAAATTTCTTTAACTCTAAACTTAAAATTACTAACTCATCAAATTTGCCTCGACTCGATGAACATGATTCTATGGTCACGTTGATCAACCATGCGCTTAAAACAGTTTATGTTGCAGAATTGGATTTGCTGCGCTAATTGTCTTATCAATCAAGTCACGTTGTTTATCTTTTGCTTGCGTGGCAGTTTCTATGGGAACTGTAACTGTAACTCCTCCCTGGGGTGAAGAAAAGTCGTCATCGACTTTGGTTTTAATGCCGGCTTCTTTTAACAATCTGTTATACGATATTTCCTTTTCTCGAATGATTTTATTTGCGTTTTTACCCTTTTTTGTCTTAAGGCACTTATATTTACACGTCATGTATAACACTAACAGAAATACGCATATTGATGAGAATGATGTACCTCCTGAAAGAAGCTGTAACCAATTTTGGTGGTTGTATTGCCTTAAATACATATGGTCTAGTTGTTTCCTGTTCTTAATGGCTTCTTGTTCAATTGAGGTTATGTTTTGACTCACTGTCCTTTGACGAAACATGTTTATATTATAGAGTGTTCTAATAATCTCCTCGTTCTCGCTTTCTATTTCGTAAGATTGAAATTTCTTTTTGTTGATCTCTACTGTGCAGTTCCAAATGTTTATTATAAAGTTCCCTGTCAGGTTTCTGTTATCGGGTCCGCAGTTCGTCGATAGTTCGATGTTTTTTGCATTATTTATCAGTATTCTGCCTTCGGAGATCCATTGCACCGTTGTTCCTGTTTCTAACGTTACGTTGCATGTACTTTTAGTTCCCATAACCAGCGGTTTAATACAATTGTCTTTGTATTCCTTTATCTCCGAGTGTCTCTATACATAGCTATTGTAGTTTATTGTGGTGAATAATTTTTGTTTGTTTCTAATAAGGTATTGCGGATAATCTTCCATAATGCTGTTATTGATGTTTAATGGGATTACTCTTATTACTGTGGATGTCTCATCTTCCAATTTTGGTACCTCTAATATGTTAAGGAGCGTTTTATCATTTACTGCGATTTTTGGTGTAATGAATTTAAGTGCTTCGTCTGGTATTGTTATGTTTACTCCTTGATTAGTGAGCATGTTCTTTACTGCAATTATTTCCTTCAGCGA
The DNA here is from genome assembly GCA_963556165.1 of Tipula helvola. Taxonomy (NCBI): domain Eukaryota; kingdom Metazoa; phylum Arthropoda; class Insecta; order Diptera; family Tipulidae; genus Tipula; species Tipula helvola. Next base: position 348,039,700 of record OY744481.1, on the reverse strand, counting down.
AAGGATCTTGCTGCTGGGTAGTGCTACTTTTGTTCTAATAATCGCATCCTGGATATCTTCTAAAATTTTATTGATTGTATCAATATGCATAATTGACGTGATTATTTCTAATTCAGTTAACGCGACTCTGTTAGCCATTGTTGTACTGGTTATCACTTCATTTATCGTGTTTGTTAACAGCTGTATTCTCTTGTTGATCTGTTCATTTATCCGGAATTGTTGATTATTTCCGTTTATGAGTTCGTTTATTGTTGTATTAGTTATTCTTAGATCATCGGCATCTGGGTTTCCTGCTACCCATTTCCATGCTGTTCCCAAAGTATCCCATCTTTTCTGTCTGGGGCTTTTCGGTGGTTTTATTTGAATTAAGTTATTATATAAAGTTTTACTTTTCTGTTTGACTATACTATATAATTCCAATTTATCTTTATCTATCTTATTTATTACGTGGTTAGTAATTAATTCTACGGTAAGTTCTAAATTAGTAATGTTTATAGGGTGTATGATTCTAATGGATCCTGTTTGAATTTTACATTTATTTAATTTTATTAATAATACTGGATCCTCATGCATATTTCTTATTTCTAATTTTTGAGCAGCACAAACCAAATATTTTAAATTGATAATAATTAATAATTTCGTTAATAATATTATAATAACATTCTGAAATGAAACAAAACATTTACAATTAATATTTCTTTAATCGTTTAATCTTATTTTTATTTCTTTTGATATCTCTCCTGGTTTTAAATAGGTGAAAATAATTTTTCAATAAAAAATGTAAATTTGATTTCAATTTTAATTCTAAAAGATTGCATCGTAAATTGTTATATTTTGCCACTGTGGATTTCACCTACAGGTAATTGAATCAATATTTTCTTTTTGAATGGCGTACGAGTGAAAAGTTTGATTTTTTGGTGCGGAGTATAATTAATCATAAATAGTGATAGTGATAGTTATAGTTATAATTATAACCAATAAACATATTAACAGTTCCAGTGTTGTGTACAAAATTAGTGAATCATTCGTGTATTTGGTGCCTTTGGTTGGGTTGAAAAAAAAAATCGGTTTAATTTATCCAAAAATCGTTGTGTGTAAATAAACTTAAATTATAAAATCATTAAAAACCAAAATATATGATAGATAAAGACCTCTGTGCGTGAAACCTTGCACGGGTGCATAATATAATCCGCATACATAGTAAATTTACTTGGTCCATCTGTAACAATGTCTTTGTGCTGTATGTGTAATGCGACAGTGTCGGAAAATTTTTTTAATTGTGCCGGGGAATGCAATAAACTCATTCATTTTGAATGTGCGGGGGTTAAAAAATCTGTGTTTATTGCCATTTCGTTAATTCCAAATTTTTTTTTTTTTTTTTTTGGCGATGTGGTGTGTGCATTGATGTCTGTAGAATTTTAAAGGAAAAGAGTGATCACTTGAGCAATGCTATTGATGCTATATCAGTGTCCTTGTCCTTAATTAACAAAACATCTACCGTTATCAATAATAACGTGGAAAGGTTATTAAAACCGGTACCATCACAACTGTCATCGTCTTCAAAATTAAAAAAAAATGCAACGCAAACTAATGCCGAAATAGCTTCACCAATGCGAACAAGGTCGAAGAGAAATATTATTAATACCAGCAAAACGGCTGCAACTGATATAACGGATGGCCACGTTCAAGCCACTGATGGCCTACAACCACCACACTTCCCGCCGTTGTCATCCGATGTTGTTTTTGCGAACACTGCGGGACCCATTTCGATGTCTATTGTATTGGACTCTTCGCCATCACTGTCTTGTCAGGAGGCCGTTGAGGATGAGACGTCGAGTGTTCCGGGTTCGGATTGTCCAGTCATGGAGTTGCGTGCAGTACCGGTGGTCCGAAGGAAGTATTTGTATATTTCCCGTCTTCATCCAACTACTACCTCCGAGTCGATCTCCAAGTACATTGCGTTTAAAGGCAGTTTTAATCCATCAAACGTGGCCTGCTTCTCACTGTTCCCTAGAGACCGGGATCCAGCAGAACTAACGTTTGTGTCTTTCAAGGTTGGAGTCGCCGATAACTTGCATGGTACCTTGAAAAATCCTGATTTTTGGCCACCCGGGGTTCTAGTTCGCGATTTTGAAGAAAGACGCCAATCAAAAAACGAGGAAGGAGCTCGCAGCAAAGTACCAATTTAATTACATTCAATACATTAAATTCTAATATTTTAAATACTAATTTACCATTTGCTCACAATAATCTTATCACAGTTCATCCTAATATTCTAAATTCATATTTATCTAATTCTAGCAATATCATCAATGGATCTAACAATGCCCTCAACAGTAGCTTGTCAATTTTTTATTTTAATTGTAGTGGCATGCGTTCAAAAGCAAGAAATTTCTATCTTGGAATATTAGAATCTAATTACGACGTAATAATTCTGACAGAAACATGGCTTACAGTGGATTTCAATGATGCGGAGTTTTTCCCTTCGGACTTTTGCGTTTTCCGTCGCGATCGATATAACTTTAGTACAAAACGAAAAGGTGGTGGTGTGCTTATTGCAGTTCGGAAAATGTATTCTTGTGAATTTTTATTTTCCGATCCAATTATTGAGTTCATGGGTGTTAAACTCAAACTCGGTACATTTTACATAATAATTACCACAGTCTACTTTCCTCTAGAGCCATCGGCGCCTTTCTGTCAAGATTTTATTGACAAGATCTCATGTAATTTATTACCTTTTATTTCTGATAACACTGACTTTGTTATTTTCGGCGATTTCAACTTTCCAGATCTAATTTGGATGATGGTTGACAATATATTCATTCCTGCTAATACGAATGATTCTTCAGCCTTAATTTGTGATTTTATGGCAAACATGGGTACTTCACAAATAAACAGTGTACCAAACAGCCGCGGCACTTATCTGGATTTGGTTTTCTACACTAATAATAGGTCTTTTAAACTAGAATCATGCGACGACTTTGCCGGATCTTCGAGTGTTTATCATACCCCGGTTTCATTTCAGTTGTTCTACAAAACTTCTAATAATTTGAACTTCACTAAAAATTGTACCGTCTTTGATTATTCGCACGCCGACCACAGCTCACTAAATGATTTTTTAGCTGAAGTGGATTGGGCTGATACTCTATCAAACATGGATATCAACAGTTCATTAGATACCTTCAATGAATTATTGAAGGTTGCTTTTGAAAAATTTGTTCCTAAAAAATTAATGAATAAGTCTCATACCCGGAACGTCCCGTGGTTTACTAAAGAACTCAAGCAGCTAGAAGTCCTGCGTAATAAAAGTCACAGGAAGTATAGGCATACAGGGTTGGCCCATGACTATATCCAGTTTAAGTCTCTGCGCAAACAGTTTTGCTGTCTCAACCGATTCCTGTACAACAATTATATAATTGATATTGAAGATGATTTGCGATGTAATCCGAAGAATTTCTGGAGATTTGTCAAAATTAAGAAACATATTAACGGCTTGCCGGCATTTTTAGAGTTCCATGGTCAAAAATCAGATAACCCAGAGGCAATCTGCGGTTTCTTCGCTGATTATTTTAGCAGTGTTTTTGTTAAGGATAGCTCGCTCTCTCCTATAACTATTAGCTAACGGCAATAATTCAAAAATTGTTTTTTCAGAACTTGACGTAATGAGGGCTTTGATGAACTTGGATGTATCTAAGGGGCCTGGACCAGATGGTTTACCAGTGTCTCTATTAAAGCTGTGTGCAGTCGGTTTTGCCGCTCCTTTATGTCATCTATTTAATCTGAGCCTCAGCCAAGGCAAATTTCCTGATCTCTGGAAAATATCAAGTATCATACCGATCCACAAAAGCGGCCCCCGCAGTGATGTAACAAATTATCGTGGAATTGCAATACTGTCTTGCATTCCTAAAGTATTCGAGTCAATGGTTAACAAAGTGATCTACTTCCACTCCAAGCAACATATTAGCACTCGTCAGCATGGATTTTTTCCTGGCCGCTCAACGGTCACTAATTTAGCAGTCTTTCAAAATAATTTAATTAATTCTGTTGCCTCGAAAGTTCAAGTCGATGTAGTTTATACCAACTTCGCTAAAGCTTTCGATAAACTTAATCACAGGATATTAGTAAATAAGCTCAGTGAACTTAATTGCGACATTATTCCCTTAAATTGGCTTATGTCTTATTTATCGGATCGCAAAATGTTTGTCAAGATTAACGATACGTTCTCAGATTGTTTTATTGCGACATCTGGAGTGCCTCAGGGTAGTCACTTGGGCCCACTATTATTCTTATTGTTTATTAACAATGTTGTGGATTGCTTCAAATTCGCAGACTGTATTCTATTTGCTGACGACATGAAAATATATGCAAACATATCATGTGAATTAGATCGCGATCAATTTCAGCGGGACCTGAACACATTTTGCGGTTGGTGTGTTACTAACCTTATGTTTCTGAATGTCGATAAGTGTCACGTGATCACCTATTCTAGGTCTAAGTCTCCAGTAGTTTTTGATTACTTTCTTAATGATGTTAGTTTGAAGAGAGTTAATATGATTACTGATTTGGGCGTTATCTTTAGCTCGGATTTAACGTTTAACGCACACATCGATGCAGTTGTTAACAAATCCTTTTCGATGTTGGGGTTTATTAAAAGAAACTCGAAGGATTTTCATGACACAATAACTTTCAAGTCACTGTACACTTCATTTGTTCGTTCACAGCTTGAATACGCGACTGTCATATGGTCGCCGTTCTACCAGTATCATTCAAACAGAATTGAAAGTGTTCAGAAACAGTTTTTGTTATTTGTTCTCAGAAAATTACCGTCTCGCGAACGGGACAATAATTTCAGACTATCACCATATGTAGACCGATGCCGTTTTCTGAATCTCCAATCTTTAAGTGATAGACGTACATGCGCAAATGCCACATTTGCACGGGACATCATTTGTGGTGAAATAGACTGCTCCGAGATTCTTTCATGTTTTAATATTTATGCTCCTCAACGCAGCTTACGCCCCCGGGAACTTCTTCATATTCCGACTGCAAGTAGCAACTACAGCTTCCATGGCCCTATAGCGCGTATTCAACGAGATCTCAACGCCGTAGCGGATTGCTTCGATTTTAATATTTCCAGAGATGAGTTTAATACGTTTAATATTATAATAATAATAGTTTCATAATGTTTTGTTGTATTGTTAGATCTATTGATAACGTTGTAACCTTACCTTTTATTGTATAAAATTGTTTAACTTTTTATAATATTTTTTAATAATGTAAGCCATTTTTGCATGAACATGCTGTTGGTTAATAAATAAATAAATAAATAAATGTTTTATACGTTATTTCTTTTGCTATTGATTTAATACCCCTCGGCTGTGTTTTTGTTCTTATGTTTGGCTTTAAGAATACTATTTGGTTTTCTGATAAATTTGGGGGTTCTTCTTTGACTCTATTTTTCTCTACTACTTTATTTTTTACTTTTTCTAAATTTTCGCATGTTTCTCTAAAAATGTTTTTAGCATTTTCTGTAATTTCGATGGGATCCACTACATTATTTTGATTGAAGATTATCTCGTTTGGCGTGAAGCCAGTTGATGAGTGGATCGAATTGTTATAGAGAGCTACTGCTAACTCTGTAACACTTGCTGTAGTGCCATTAGGTAGTTTATTCTTGTTTGTATTATATATCTCAATAATGGTAGAATGGGTTTTTTCAATTTGCCCATTCGATTCAGACGAGGATGCATACTCAATTTTTGAATTTAGTTTACTTAAATATTCTTTAAATTGGATTGATTTAAAAGTGGTTTCATGGTCCGAAATTATTATGTTCGGTATACCGAAAGAAGTGAAATATTTTGTTATTGCTTTTTCTATATCGATCAAGTTTTTTGATTCAATTTGAATCATCTGAAGGTGTTTAGAGAATGCGTCAATTATTGACAAAAAACTGGTTTTATTTATTGTAAAGATGTCAATATGCACTCTCTCTAGTGGTTTGTTGGTATTTGGCCTTGGAGATATTTTTATGTTATAAGGCTTTCGTTCATATTTATGTAGGTTACATAAGGTACAAGAATTTGTGTAACTACTTACTTTTTTAATGATGTTTGGAAAAAAGTATGCTCGTTTTATCTGATTTTCCACTTCTTTGATGCCTCTGTGAGCTCTTTCATGCTCTTTTCTCACGATTGCATCCTGTCGGTTCGAATTCGTTACATCTTCCACTATTTTAGTGGTAAATACAAAGTGGCCTTTTTGAGAAAAATTTTCTCGAAATGAATCTTGAATTTTTTGATAAAGACTCTCTGGAGCTAATATGGCTGATTGTTTGCCATTATGGATTTTTTTTAGGATATTGGTAATATCGTCTTCATTGAAAGATTCTTTCACGATAATCACCCTTTTGAAGTTAGGGAACACTTCCTCATTGATTATTGTATCTAAGTTAGAAATCCTGAATATTATTTGGTTCTTGTAATAATTTATCGGGCGATCTGAAAAATGTACGTAGTAATCGCTCGATGTATCAGCGGAATGGATTGTATCAGATTCGCTAGGAGCATGATTTCTAATCGATTCATTTTCTGAACTAGTGTTTTCAATATTTGATTCGTCTGAATTGTGAAAATTTACCTCTTTAGTTTCTTTATCTTGTGGGATTCTACTGAGTGCATCGGCTACTACATTGGTTTTGCCTTGCTTGTAGACTACGTCGTAGTCAAAATTTTCAAGCTCCAAGCGCCATCTCAGAATTTTGGAATTTTTATCCGAATTTTTTATGAAGGTAAGCGGTTTATGATCTGTAAGAAGCGTAAACTTATTTCCGTAAGGTAGGGTTTGTATTTTTTAACGGCCCAAATAATGGCCAGCGCTTCTTTTTCATTCGTTGCGTATTTATTTTCAGTACTGTTCAGAGTCCTGGACGCGAATGCAATTGGTCTTTCTACTTTATCATGCATTTGTGAAAGCACCGCGCCTAAAGCATGTTCCGATGCATCCGTTGTAAGGATGAACGGTTTCGAAAAATCGGGATAAGCCAATATTTGATCGGTGGATATTATTTCTCTTAGTGTTTTGAACGATCTTTCGTACTCTGGGTCGGTTATGTTGACAACCATGCCCTTTTTTAAAAATTTTGTCATGGGTTTTGTGATTTTCGAGTAATCCCGAATAAACCGACGGTAGTACCCTGACAAACCGAGAAATTGTTTAATTTGTTTCTGAGTGGTCGGTAGCGGCCACTCTAGAATTTTTTGTATTTTGTCCGGATTTGGCTTGACTCCTTCCTGTGTAATTACATGACCCAGGAATTCGGTTTCTTTTTTTAAAAACTCGCACTTGTCGAGTTGAATCTTTAGATTAAAATTTGACAGTCGTTTGAGAACTGTCTGAAGATTTTCTATGTGGTTGGCTAAATTGAATCCGACAACTATAATGTCGTCTAAATATACATAACAAATCTTTCCCACTAGTCCGTGTAGGACATTATTCATGGCTCTTTGAAAAGTCGCAGGGCCGTTTTTTAAACCAAATGGCATTCGAGTAAACTCAAAGTGCCCTTGGTCGGTTGAGAATGCTGTTTTCTCTTGAGAGGATTTGTCCATCTGGATTTGATGGAATCCTGATTTCAGGTCTAATGTTGTAAAGTAAGTGGATTTCCCCAAACTATCTAATATCTCCTCTATCTGTGGTATGGGAAATTTGTCGTCGATAGTTTTATCATTTAATTTCCTGTAGTCAATGACTACCCTAATTTTACGTATACCTGAAGCGTCTGGTTTTTTGGGTACTACCCAAATTGGGGAGGAATAGGGGCTGCTTGAATTTCGGATTATCCCGCTATCCAGCATTTCCTGTATATGGTCCTCTACGTCCCTTTTAAAATTATGGGGGTATCTGTAGGTTCTAGTATATACTGGTGTTTCGTCTTTTGTTATTATCTTGTGCTTGATTACCGTTGTTGCAGATAGCTTTTCATTTTGCTTCAACAATACTTCTTGGTGATCGTAAATGGTATTCACGAGAATTTGCTTCTCGTTTTCGCACAAGTGATTCATCCTAATTAAACTTTTGATAGTTTCCTTATCTATAAGTGTATCTCCATACACTTGAATCGGTTTAATGGTCTCGAAATTATAGACATTTAAACCTAGTTTAGGTAGTTGTTTTGGAGGATCGGGGTCGTTACTAAGTATTTTCACTGTAGTTTTGAAATTTTTTGATTTGTACAATCCTGGTTGTAAAATAATGTTTTCTTTTAATTCTTGGTGATTAGTGACTAACCATTCACCATTTTTTGCGGTGTCAAATGTTACCGTATGATGGTAAAAATTTTTACTTGGATAATATTTGTGGAATTTTATGATTATATTATTCAATGAGATTGTGAGGGATTTGTAGTCAATTTTCGCATCTAATTGAGCCATTGACTGGGATCCAAGTATTCCATCAAAATATTCATGGAAATTAAGTTCGTAATATGATTGTGGTGGTAAGCTGTGTCCTAAAAAGTTAATTTTTCCAACTTTTGTTACTTTTTGTGTGCCTAATATGTTTTTTACTTCTGATTCTTGGGATATTAATAAGTGGTCTGGTATTATTTTTGGCCTAATTATATTTTTATTAGCGCCAGTATCAATAAGCAGTTTAATTGTTTGGTTGGTTAATCTATTATGACATTTAAGAAAAGGAAGATAATTTAGTCTTCCGAGTCTGAATTGTGGTCCTCCCAAAAATTTTCGGTATTTTGGATTTCCACTTCTTGTACTTTATCAATGTCGTTAGGGATCTCTATATTATGAATTGCGTTTTTAAACGTCCTTTTCGAACGGATTGAGGGGTCGACCTCCATTGGTACTGATTTTTCCTGAACCGGCCAATGTTGGTTCTTTGAACTAATTTGTTCCGAATTTTTTTTCGGTTGAAAATTGGATTTTGCTTGGTTATTAAGTTTTTGTGAGTTACCCGATATAACTTCATTGGAATTAAATTTACAAAGGAAGGCATAGGCCTCCTCTAAGTTTTGCGGTTTAGCGGCTTGAGCGTAGCCGAAATATGGTCTCCTTAGACCCGACACAAACGCTGCTAATGCATCTTCTTCAATAAATGCATTGATAGCGTGCCATGATTGATTATATTGTGGCTTTTGTTTAGCCAATGATTTAATATTTTGAACTATTTCCTTCACTTTATTGAAATAGACGTGTACTGATAAATCATTTTGCTTCGTTGACCAAAGCTGTGATTTATAAAATGGAAGTTCCTGTTTATCGCCTAACGATTCTAATAGGATTTCTTTCATTTCCAAAAATGTACGAGGGTTTCCAGCTAAGCAAAGTATATCCTTAGCTTTTCCCTCTACTTTGTTTTGTATTGCTTGTATGTACAAGCTAAATGTTGGGGGGTGACTAATGGTTCGAATACTTTTAAAGTATCTTCCGCTGTGGTCAGCCACGCCGTCAACTGTTTTTTATTTCCATCGAAAGACGGAATTGATTTAATAGGATCAGGGATCCTAATTAAATCGACTGTAATTTTTTCCTCTTTTTGTGGAGGTGGAGGTACCTCCGTTTTTTGATTCAGATACGTTAGTAGCTGATCATGTTCACCTTGCTTTTGACCCAATTTTGCCAATTGGTCTGAGATTGCTGCGAGCTGTGCTGCAATTTGTTCCATATCCATTTGATTTTGCAAGCCTACTGATTCTATGTTTCTATTTGCAATATAAACTTCAATAGACTTTTTGCTTTTCATTCACTGGATTTATGGTAATTCAATCGTCTATATTGACTATAAGTGAATTTGTGTCTATCTAGTAGTGCACAAATTAAAATTACGTCTTTTCGTGTTTATTTAATAGTGCACGATGGTGACAGTTTCAGTAAATACTAATAGAATTTACAAAAAATTTGTTACCTGAGTCCGATTTTCTTTGCTGTCGTGTTCTGGTTCTGATTTTACTGGTGAGCTGTGGCGGAACCTCAAATCCTTCTAGCAGTTTTCACTTTAAGCTACGGACGTCTTTGAAAAGAGAAAAAAAAAATCACACGTAGATACACGTCTTCACTTTCGAATTAATTTTTAGTTGTTAACTAAATAATCAAAGATTTTTTTTATTTTTTCCGACGGATTCACTTTCACACAAGTTTTTATTCACTTGATATTTGCACTTTTCACTAACTCACTATTAACCGAACGGCTGCGCCAATTACGTATTTCGTATTTTAAAAGTTGTTAAAAAAAATTTATTTTAATTTATTTTTTTAATCTTTATTTTCTTAAGAATGGTTTTACAAGTTTTTTCTTTAAAATCTAAAATCGGACTAATTTCTTTAAATCTAAATTTCTTTAACTCTAAACTTAAAATTACTAACTCATCAAATTTGCCTCGACTCGATGAACATGATTCTATGGTCACGTTGATCAACCATGCGCTTAAAACAGTTTATGTTGCAGAATTGGATTTGCTGCGCTAATTGTCTTATCAATCAAGTCACGTTGTTTATCTTTTGCTTGCGTGGCAGTTTCTATGGGAACTGTAACTGTAACTATATATATATATATATATATATATATATATATATATATATATATATATATATATATATATATATATATATGAGCTTATCCAGTACTTTTTTAAAAAACCGGGCGCACGCATTTCATAACATTCACCGATTTCTCTGTAATTTTTTTCAGGAATAGTAGTTGATGAAAAACTTTGTTTTTCAAAATGTTACCCCTTCATGGCCCCCTTTTTTCGAGTTATGATTTTTTAAAATTAAGAAATTGAGTGATTTTAGGCTCTTTTCGATAGGTAACCGTTCTACTTAGGTTGCTTTGTTTTCAACGTTATGGACCTCATTCTCTTCGTATTTTATTGAACTTTTATATTAAAGCAGTTTCAGAGCTAAATATTTAATATTGTACAAATGCGACACAAAAAAGTGTAATTATTTTTTCTTAAAAAACAGCATGCTTTAAGATGGTCGCCAAATTTATGGATTTCAACTAAAATCCATTAAACTAGGCTCATTTTTTCAACTTTTCATGATCTTTCCAAATTTTTTAAACACATTTATTTAAGTCGAAAACTTCTAAAGTTACAAGGCGTCAGAATACATCCAATTTAACGGAAAACGTTATATTTACACCTCTGTAACTTTTGTCGTTTTACTCCAAAAGCCACCAATTATTGGAAGAAAATTCTTTATTTTCTCCCCACTACACCCCATGAAATACTTGTTTGGATATTTAGATCCTAACTGCAGTATATTTTTTTATAAAACAGCTTATAACCCTTTAATAAAAAGAAGATCAGGAGTAGTAACGTACGATTTTTTCAGTATTTCACAAATATCTCGACTTCAGGTAACCACATTAAAAAATAACAAGTACTTATTATACCACTTTATTCATTGAGAGTTTGCCTTTAAGTCTAGATAGGTCTAACAGAATTGGAATTTTAGAAAAAATTATACCGAAATTAGAATCTAAATATCCAAGAAAGTATTTCATAGGATGTAGTGAGGAGAAAGTAAAGAATTTTCTTCCAAAAGTTGGTGGCTTTTGGAGTAAAACGACAAAAGTTACAGAGGTGTGAATGTAACGTTTTCCGAAAAATTGGATGTATTCTGACGCCTTGTAACTTTAGAAGTTTTCGACTTAAATAAATGTGTTTAAAAAATTTGGAAAGATCATGAAAAGTTGAAAAAATGAGCCTAGTTTAATGGATTTTAGTTGAAATCCATAAATTTGGCGACCATCTTAAAGCAATCTGTTTTTTAAGAAAAAATAATTACACTTTTTTGTGTCGCATTTGGCCAATATTAAATATTTAGCTCTGAAACTGCTTCTAAATAAAAGACCAATAAAATACGAAGAGAATGAGGCCCATATCATTGAAAACAAAGCAACCTAAGTAGAACGGTTGCCTATCGAAAAGAGCCTAAAATCACTCAATTTCTTAACTTTAAAAAATCATAACTCGAAAAATGGGGGCCATGAAGGGGTAACATTTTGGAAAACAAAGTTTTTCATCGACTACTATTCCTGAAAAAAATTACAGCGAAATCGGTGAATGTTATGAAATGCATGCGCCCGGTTTTTTAAAAAAGTAATGGATACGCTCATATATATATATATATATATATATATATATATATATATATATATATTTAATGTGCCGGTTTCTATCCTACTACATGTTATGCAAAAGTACCCTATATAAAGAAATGGGAGGTTTTCCTAGTCTTTTTTATTTTTTGTACTGAATGAATCATCTCTAATATACTATGATCTTTGCTATAACTTAGAGTTAAGTCAGAAAAATGGCATTACTTTCTTTTCTCGGCTCATCCGTCAACAATGAGACATTGTTTAATAAAAAATAAACCACCATTTTGAAAGAAATATTCAAAGGCATCTGAACGATGATTTGGTTGTGATAAATATGATGCACACTAAAAAAAATGTTACATTTATTTTATTTGTGCTGTTTTATGAGTTTTCACTATTACAAACAACAAAATAAAATACTTCAAGAGATTAACCAAAATACAAACTTGTACATTTTTGTATACAATTTTACGGTTTTTCCTTATTTCCCAATTCCGATATATGTGTATGAATGTAACGCCATTCTGCTATCGACCTTATAAAATAAATGGAAAAACCAAAAGAATGAAGTTGCAAGGGAAAGTATAAATAAAACAAATCTTTAATCAAATGGTTTGAACATTATTGTTGTGAGTGGGTTCCTTAACTTTTGCACCCATCTTCCAAATAAAATGTTTACACCAACAACCCAAAAGTACATCCCAAATGGTTATAAATGTATTAAACAATAACTTCATTTTCATCTTCTGTTGTTTAAAAATCATTTTATTTTTATAGATTTTTTTTTTGTAAATAAGAAATCTAACAAAACAAACTGTAATGGTAATATCGTAATATTTATAACAGAAAATAAACGAAATACTCTGGTGGAATATGAAGATTTCGGGTAAAATAATTTTTTGGGGATGATTCAAATATCAAGATTTATACGTGTATTTAAGGGACATCCAACTAAGCTTTAAAATTAGATTCTTTCACCTTTTTGTTCACCAATATTAATATTTTAATTATTAAAGACATAATTAAGAATGTTATTAAATATTAATAAATTCATTGAAATTTTACTCTGTAATTTGTGTAACACGGTGTTGCTATCGAAATATCAATCCCACATAAACAGATCATTGTTTCATTCCAATTGTTTATAGAAGTTATTGAAAGAATTAAGTAAACAAATTAAAATAATCTCGGATATATGTAAATGAACATACGAATATAAGAAAATTTCTGCCCACAAATAATTTAGTTTACATATTTCAAATTGAAGTCACTTTAAAAATATTTAATCTGTTCTATATGAAATGATTAAGAACAGTACTAAGAAAATTTTTCAAAAATCTTCTACAATGGAATTCTATAACGATTTAGAATTTAGACATACCTACTCACATCAATACCTCAACCTATAAATTTAGAAAATGTGGTATTCTGTAAGAAATTGAGAATGAGTGATTTAAGACAAATAAAAACGTTTTTTTTTTTAATGCTGCCAATGGCTGTATTCTTGAATCTTTCTACTCACAAGAAGTAATCTTGAGCTAAAATTATTACATATTTTAAGTCCTAATCAATGTTAATATTTATTGTTAGTTCTCACAATTTAATTATCTAGTTAAGATTATACTTATGAAAAAACATTTAATAAATTTACAGGTTTACAGGTTCATCAGTCCGAGAGGATCAGTTTTTTCAATCGCCTAAATTGCGGCTGTTTAAGTATATCCCTGGCCATAATTCGTTGGGATGTGCTCCTAATGTTGAGTAATATTTTGAACTGAATTCTTTAATGGTTTTAATCCCAATGTCGTTATGTATATTACTATTTCGAATGTACCACGGAGGATTAATAATACTGCGAAGTATTTCCGCTTAAGTTCGTTGCAGGAGCTCTCTGTTTGAAGCGCTGGTGGATCTCCAAATGTCTACTAAGATTTTATTCCCATCAGCCAATACATTTTGGAAAATGTAATTTTTATTTGGTTGCGCTTTGTTTCAATATCGTTTTTCCATGTTAACCTTCTATCCAGGTTCAAACCTAGGTATTTTACCTACGTTTGTTTAGGAATATTTTTGTTGTTACATTTCACTGGTGGGCCGGTGCGTTTATTCGCCACACCTTCAGCCTCCTTTGAGACAATTTCGGGATTATTATGCAAAGCCCGGATGGCCGTATTATCAGCAAATGTTGATATTATTACTTTGTTGGTTACAGGTAAGTCGGCTGTGTAGAACAAGTATAATATTGGGTCTGGAACGCTCGAAGGAAGTTCTTTAATTTTGTATATTAGTCCATCGTACCAAACTGTATCAAAGGCGTGTGCTATATCCAAGAAAGCAGCAGAATAATATTTGTTTTCCTCGAAGGTGATTTTGATTGCATTTACAATTCTGTGTATTTGCTCTGTGGTACCATGTTGGTTTTGGAACTCAAATTAATGGTTTGGAATAACGAGCCGTTCTTCTAATATTGGTTTGAATTTTGTTAGCAAAATTTTTTCAAATTGCTTTGAGATTGTGAGCAGCATGCTTATTGGACGATATGATATTATGATGAGATCTGCGTTTCATTTTTCCTGGCTTATATTGTATTTCATTGTGATCAAATATATCTTCCATTTTTGACTGCAATCTCCATTTTTGATAACTGGTTCTCATGATCGAGTTGAATATGAATGTTATTAGTTTTATACATTTGTCTGGCAATTCCCTTATCATTTTTCCAGTAATGAGTTTTAATTGTTCTTAACTTTCTTGGAATTATACTTTATAGGTTTGTAGGATAAACCATCATCCATTTGCTGGCGTAGTACGAAGTAATTATCTTCTTCGTGTGGTGCGAATACTGTTGTAAGATGAGCAGCAAAAGCATTGGATTTTTCTTCATCGCTTCTCGCCCAATTTCTAATCAGTAGTCTAATTGGTGAATTCGAATTTGTTGGAGTTTATAAATTTTTTGTTGCCTTCCACAAAGAATAATCTCTCCTCTCGGTTGCCGAGAGATCACTTAAATAGTTCAGGAAGCTCTGGTTTTCTTTTTCCATCAATATCTTATGGCCTTAATAGCTCGATTTAATTTTCATTTTAATAACGGTGATTTTGTTTCCCATCATTTACGGCTTTTTTTCGTTTTTCCTGAATTAGTTCCTGTATTATATAACAGTTTGTTAACTTTTTCAGAACTACTTATGACGTTATGACGGGTGAAGCCCTTTACAGCTGATATTGACATGATTTTTTTTAGATTATCTGCCGCCTCATCAATATCAACTGGTGTGATCAGAGAAATATTAAGTAGACAATTTTGTTCGACTAGCCTCCTATATTGGTCCTAATTAGTTCTCTTGTTTGTAAGACGGTTCGGCATTTTGTTCCTTAAGACATCGGTACCCACTGTTATTATTACCGGAGAGTGATTAGAAACACAAAAGTAAATTAAATCAGGAATTTTTTTTTATCCGTGGGCATTTACTGGCAGATAAATAATCCATGGGCTGTTCTTATAGCTTCATAAAGTTGTTTGCCTTTCGGCGATGTTAATCTGTATCCCCAATAAGTATGTTTGGCGTTGCAATCACTACCCGCAAAAATTTATTAGCCAGCTGGCTGAAATAGTCCAACAACTGGAGTTTTTTATATCATGTTTTAGAGGAATACATTTGGGTTTTCGCTCATATTTCTGGGCATATTTCCCGAATTGGTATTTTTAACGATAGCCTTTCTAATACCTCTAGTAACTTTTGTAACTACACTTCTCGGAAAATCGTTTTTAATTGAAACATCGGTTAATATTTTGAAATTTTCAGAATGAAAAGTCACATTTTTTAATCTCACATTTTTTTCGGCTACTCTTGCCTCACAGCCTCTTGCCTTGTTATTTTTGAAAGATGATGAACGTCAAGCTTTATAATCTAGGTACCGAACCGACAATTTGTTGACAATTTTTTTTCCTTGATCTCAAGTTGTAGTAATGCGCATATTTTGTATAGGATTTCGCTAAATTTTCCTTTACAATTATATTAATTTTTCTAAATTCCTCCGACTCTGACAGGTTTAAAAGTCTTGCTTGAAAAGATTGCACGAAACTTCTATTTTTATTTCCCAAAAACCTCAGCTCTTGTAGCTTCTATACTAGTTCCAGGGTTATGATTCAAAGTTTCACCAGACTTCTGACTTACTCTGCCCTTACCATTATTTGTTAAATTACGGGTACTTTCTGAATCCAAATGTAAATTACAACTTGAAATTCTTGCTCTCTCTTCGCCACTCTCTATGCCAGAAGCTATCAATTGTGCATCAATTAAATTATCAACGTTGTCAAACATATCGGATAATCTTGGCTTCATTTCGGAGTTAGCAGATATAGTATTATTAAGTCGTTCGAGTCGCAACTTCATCCAGATCTTCACCCGAATCCGAATCGTTTATTGCGTTAGTTCCATTGTTACACGGTTCTTCAACAATATTGGAAGTTAAAAATTTTTCACTTTGATAAAGGTCAGCAATAATAGCGAGTTAGATACCATGAGCTAAACACAGTTGCTGTAATGTTGTTATCAATTTTCCTAATGTTGTCATAACTGATGCCCCGTTGGTAGTAATACAGACTTTTCGGCAGGCATTGATCTAAAAACCCGAACTAAACCAAGATTCCAAAATTTATTTTTCGAGTGAAGATTAATATTCAAATATCGTCTATTTCTAATGAATGACTTGTATTGACTTGCCGTCATACGTGCCAGTACCATAGATAGTGATTCCTCTCCGTCATTTTTAAAATACAGTTTAAGCGTTGTCGTTGTCGGTGCAATTTCACGTATCTGAAGATTTGTTTCTGTTGCATCCCGTTTTAGTAAGTTTATATTGTGAGTTTTAAGGTATGTGTGGAGTCCACTTGTACTACCACCAACCGTTTTTATTATCCAACTGCATTTACTACATTTCACCATATGACCTTTTTTCCCGTAAGAAATAAAACAATGGTGAATTCTTATTGGAACTTGATGTTTTATGTTTTTCGAAAATATGTTCTCGGTCATTTGGTATAAGGTTTATTAGCGAATATGGTTACTTAAAATAAATAGAAATAATTATGAATTGAAATTCAAAAACCTGAATCACCTGATCTGAATTCGATCGAACATTTTTGGAATCGAGTAAAAGTCTACTGACAATGAGAAACACAAAAATAAACAGAAATTTTGGAAGTGAAATTTATCGAATTTGGAATAAATTACCATTCACAAATGCCAGGAGCTGGTGAAGTGATTCGGGAAGAAGATCACACAACCAAAACTATTCAATAAAAATGCATATCACGTATAATCATATACAAATAAGAATTTAAATGAATTTTGGAATTAACTGTGATTAAATATGAATTTTTATATTTCATTGTAAGTAAAAAAAAATTAAAAATTATAGTTTTTTAGTTAATTAAGAATTTGCAATAAAATAGCCTATAGTGTGCTATTATTTTGAACACCACTGTACAAACTTTACGAAACGTTTATGTATCAAAATCACGTCCGCAATAGACAGAGATATATCGCCTTCGCCGGTTAATAAAATGCATTAAATTCGAAAACGGCACATCTCCAAGAGTTGTGACCTTTTCGAAATTATTGTTATATGCACACCGACACTGGCAGCAGTATTAAAACAAGAGATGTGTCTATTTTAAACAAAATAGGTATGGGGACATATTTCCATCACATTTATGTGGAAAACGGCGTTGTCAAAATATTCGAGATGTGCCCTTTTCGAAATTGCATATTCAATTGTTTAACCAGAAATATTAGCAAAGGTGAGTCAACGTTTGTGAACGACAAAACCACATCTAAAGCAATTTTGTAGTATAGAGGTATAAATCTTCCGCATTTTTTACAGCCGATATCAGACAAATATTCAGATAAATTGTATAATGTAGAAATAGCTTACGATTGGTCGCAAAGGAATACCAACTTTGTGCACTTTTGGCAGGCTATATACGCGGGGTTGTACCATGGTAATTTTTGATGGATTTAGCCATATGTTTTATTAATTTTTCCCGAACATTCCCAAGACCCAATGATTATATTTAATTTTGACTGAATTGAACAAATACAAACTTTCCGAATTTCTTTGTAAGTATTGTTTTCTGACCAGGGTAACTCCATTTTATTCCGCAATTCCGCTATTGGCATAAGTACCGTTAATTTACCCTTGTCAGTTTCCAATAGCTCAGTTTTGCCTTTTGAGCATCTCGAATTTGTTATACTTCCCCCATTCCTAAGTATTATTTTCCTCAATAATTTGTTGGCCACTTTGTATCGAAAATCTCTTGCTCCCCTAGTTACGTTAGGAAAACATTCGTTATTAAAAATGTTCATTTAAATTATTGTTTAAATTGACAATACGGTTGAAACATCGGATTTTATGTTATTAAATAATTAATAAAATAATCAAGCTACAAAAAACACAAATTAATTAATTAATGAGATGCTATTAAAAATTTGAAAATTTATGTTTCATTTTTGTGTCGTACAACATTTTTATAGTTTGAGCTACACAGCTAATGCAAAAATTTTTGACTTTTGACTTACAGGTTTGTATGAATTTCCAACATAATGTAGCAAACATTTTTGTTCGTCAAGTTAAAAATTCATACAAACGTGTAAGTAAAAGGTAAATTTTTTACATTGTGAATGCTCTGTTAATTAAGTTTGGATTTTTTTAAATTTAATAAAGCAAAAAACGCGTCAGGAAAATTGTTTCCGAAGAATTTCACTGTAATGTACTATTGCACTTTTACAATGAATTGTATCGAAAAAAGTACAATTGTACCTAAAATTCTATCACTGGTCGTAGCTACCTGATGAGTAGACCTTACTTTTTAGCACCAAAATGAACTACCAACATAATTGAACTCAAGGAGGGTTCTCATTTTTGAGAGTCATTTGTATTTGGGTGGTCCTTGCTTGTATGGGGCGAAAAAAATGTAGAGATATCTAACGGGACACCCCCTAAAAATATGAGGTTATTCTAAAAACTTAAGTAGAAAAAATATTGGGTCAATCAAAGAAGGTTTAGAGGTCGCAACTTGAGCGTAAAGTTCAATAAAAACGGTATTTTTTACTTTCAAACGAACAGCAAAATGATTTAACATTTTTTCTCAGAATAAATAAAAGTTGCGGTGAATAGAAGATACAATTACCCTTCAAAAACAACAAAGATATCGAAAATCGGTTAACAATAATGGCGACTTTATGGTCAATTTCCGAAACTAATAAAAACCCAAATAATAGACGGTTAATCCTGGATTTTACATTCAAAATTAAATAAATAAACCTTCAAAATTTTACCGTGAGAGAGAAAATGCCTTTAATAGTAAACTGGATGATATTTTCGATATCGCACATATCAATGCCATGTCCGTGATGCCCAGTGGAAACGACAAGCGATTCCTCTTGTGGCAGCGTGAGAACGGGTGTGAAAAGTAAATAAAACCTAGGGTTTCCAATCCGGATATCCGATTTTCGAATAATCCGGATTATTCGACCAATTTTGACTATTCGATTATTCGGATATTTTCACATAATTATTCGGATATAATATTTCGTTTTTTACGTTTACTTTTACTCAGAAAACCTATAATATTATTCAAAAACGGATGGATGAACGTCGCGATACAACTCTAATGACTTTAATAATCTTTTTAGAAACTGGTAACATTCGTCGTTCCAATAAATTTTTCGACTACTCTAAAAAAGACGCCGCTGTTAAATTGGCCATATAATTTTTTGAAAGAATTCATCCATTTGAGTGTGGTAGGACTCATGATGACTGTGAGGATGTAGTTGAAGTAGAAACAATCTCAAGTGAAAATGAACATGATGTAACTCACAGTACAAAATCACTGCAAGAACAACTAGAAGTGGCAATTTCTTCAATTACACAATTTGGCGAACAGAATGAAATAAATAGCTCAACATTGCTGAGAGAAGATTTCCTGTTGTTAAGGAACTCTAAAACCAGGACAGAAAATTTAAATAATTTATTTAATGCTTTGCTTATAATAAAACCAACGTCAACAGCGACGGAACGCGTCTTTTCAATTGCGGTTTTAACTAGAACACAAATTAGAACTAAGTAGCCTTCATTTCGAGACATTTAATGCAATTGTTTTTTTAAATATGAAATAAATATCGGCCCTAACCCACATTTCTAACATTTTTCAAAAAATGCAAGAAACGAGTTTTTTTGACAGCTAATACCATACGCTTTAAGCTTGATACACCAGATTTGTCCATTGAGCTCGTCAAGAAAATAACAACTTGACAGAGTTAAAAGCCGAGTTAAAAATATGTTGATGTAGTATGAAAAATTGGAATATATAATTTTTTTATTTATTATCCGGATATTCGGATTATCCGAATAATTTTATTTGTAAGTATTCGATATTCGGATAATCATAAATGTCGGATATTTGGAAACCCTAAACCCAATAAACTCACAAGCATTATTTTCATCATCAGATAGTGATGTGAAAGGATATCTGATAACGACATGAGCTCCAAAAATATTGATTTGCCCATACTAAGCGCAGAAGGAGCCCCTAGAGGAAGCAAATGTTTCATTACTCCTAGAATATTGTCAGCTTTGGATAAGTGGAAGATGACTGATCGTGCAGCAATGCATTTAATCAGTGTCGTTGCCGCAAGTTTTGGAAATTCTATTGATGAACTCGTTTTGAATCGAACAACACGAGGCGTCTTCGTGAAACCAACAGAGTAGAAATAGCAGCATCAGTTAACTCGACTTTCAAGTTTACAACAGGCGTAGTACATTGGGCTGCAAAATTACTCCGGAGTTATCAGGAATGGAAACCGTGGATCGTTTGCCTTTGCCGGTCTCATATAGATAACAATAATATTCTCTTAATGAAACAATAATATTTGCTTATTTGTCTTATTGAGATCAATTATTGGACGTTCCCAAAATATCAAGATCAACTGGTTTGGAAATGACGATGGCTGTTTTCCTAAGCTTAATCGATGGTAGAGTAGCTAACGATGTCGTGGCGGGTTGAACGAAGCTTAGTATATCTTCCTTGTCGACATATATATGTGTAATTACATTGCGCGCGGCAATTGAATCAAAAATGGGAAATACATCAGGAGTAAATTCAAGAAAGACTGGAATTCCTTGATAAATGGTATAATTTTAAAGCAGGCATAGATGATCCCAACGTTCATATATGCAATTAAATAATGTGAAAGCAGAATTATCGGGTTTTTGTAAGAACAAATTGGCAAAGGAACATGCTCAGGATGATTACAAAGAATTATTGGAAATTACTCTAATTTTTTTGGGCATGATACCAAATGAAAATATCCGTTTTCCTCAGCCAGGGCCGATGCATCATGCTCGCTGGATGTCCAAAACCATTTATGTATTGAAATTATTAATCTTTCGTAAAGAACTTAAGTTAACAGCACACGAACAGAAGAATTTACGGGACATTTGCATTTTTGTTGTACGATTTTATCTGAAAATTTGTTCTCATTACAGCACCAAAGCTGTATTTGAACTATTTACGAGATATTTATTTCTACAAAACACATGATGAAAAAATAGCGATGACTGTACTAAATAAAATGTGTGATCATTTGTGGTATGATATTTGTCCGACGAAACCATCGCATTCTCTTTTTTCGATGAAAACGTCTCTAGTGCAGAGAAATGAAGAATGGTGAAACAGTTGAATATGATGAGGGATGTAGAGACCGAGAATACTAAACGCATCGAGTTGAAAATTGATGATGTGAAAACATTCATTACGAAACGACTAGCAGATTCTGTTACACCAAGCACTGGCGATTTGTTTAAACGGTTCAAGATTTCCACAGATTTTTTAAAGAAATATCCGGATATGTGGCCTCAGGATGATAATTTGAAGAACGGAATGAAGATTTTTAGTCGTAAAAGACTACACACAGAAGTTTTCAACCAAAACATCCTTAACGGGTAGAAGATCATCCTAGATTGATTATTTTCATCATAAATAATAATTCATAATATCATTGTATAGAAGAAACATTACGCATTTATAATAAAATAAAATAGTAATAATTTGTTTAATTTTTGTATTTTGGGAATTTGGTTATAAAGTCGCTATTTGTTAACCGATTTTCGATATCTTATATGTTTTGGAAAGGGAATTATCTCCTCTATTCACCACAATTTTCATTTAGGCTGAGAAAAATTTTAAAATAACTTTTATGTGCGTTAAAAATTCAAAAAATTACAAAAAAAAAAACGTTTTTAACGAACTTCGCGCTCAAGTCGGGACCTCTAAACCATCTTCGATTGACCCAATATTTTTTCTGTTTAAGTTTTTAGCATAACCTCACATTTATAGGCGGTGTCTCGTTAGATATTGGAACTTTCGAAAATAAGGGCCACCCTACATCTGGGGTAATGTAAAGGGGGGATAATGATATTTCTACTTTTTCCAATAGATATATTATGAGTGATTGGACTTGAGCGATTTCTGATTTGCCAAAGCCAGAAAATCAATTTGATTAACAGACAATTTTTTAACTTCTAAATTTTGAAATAAAACCAATACAATACAAAGCCTCATGAGAATATTTTGATATACAATAAAATGCAAACAGCACAGTGGTTAAAGCTGTGGCGTTTGAATATGAAGATATCGGGTTCGAACCTCTTAATTCAATTTTCACTAAACATGCCGACATACGTCGGTTTAACTCAAATAACATCAAAACTTTAAATAATTCACTTTTAAATCAATTTTTCGTCTAAATTAAAAAAAAAAAATAACAAATCGCCAGAATCTTTTATATGTAGGATCCAATTTTAGATCAAACATTTTTTTCAAATTACCAAGTTTGTTTTATGTGTGGGTATTAATCGATTCGATTGGATATGTGCCATATATAGATGGATATTATTAAATATCTGGGTCATTAGATTATCCGAAAACAAATTCATAAAATTAAAGCTGAATTGTGTTAAACATGAACACCCCCATACACAGAATAATATTTGTTATGTTCTTGTATAATTTGCACATAAATTTGAACTGGGCCATACCCAAAAAAAACAACCTATATGTATATAGATAGCAAATCCTTAAAATATATTGTCACACAAAACAAATGACCTCCCATGAACACAAAAAAAAAAAAAAAAAAAATTTCATCCCTTAACTATTTTTATATTTTATTTTATGCATTAACAACATAAATAATAGTAATAGTTTCGTATATCTAAAGTGTATATGGCTTAAAAGTACGACCCACATTACATCTATATAAAATATATTCATACGTACTGCTATATATCCGATCACAACTAGAGATAATGTTAAAAAATAATTAATTATCTTTTATGATTATCACGTCATTATAAAGTGCTATACGAGTATATAACACAGACACATAAAAACGTACACAACCTTAATATTTTCACAATATCTTCTTCTTTGTCGTTTTCTTTGGGAAAATATAAGACGACACAATATTTCATAATTTTCATTGTTTTAATTTATTATTTATTATACGTATATATGTGTGCGTGTGAATTTTAATAAAAAACCTTTAAAGTTTATATTAAGCAAAAACAAAAAGCTCTTCTTTCATTCAAAACAATATTATAATTTGATTTTTTTTAAAAGCACCACCACCAAAAAAAAAAGTCAAAATACGAAATTGTACACATAACTTCAAATATTATGAGATGTAATTTTAGATTCCACAAAATATTCACGACATTTGAATCATCCACTTTATAAAAGCGGATAAGGAAGCTCGTGCTGTATATAGATAGATGATGATGATGATAAGGATAGTGATTATATAATGATTATTAGATTATTTTAAACCCTAATTAAGAATCCTTTTTTTGTACTTGACTACTCTTTTTGGCTTGTATTTCGAGAAAACAAACCAACATTTAAAGCCATATAGGCCACAAACGAACACAAAAAAAAAATGAATCGATAAATTAAACAAAAGAAGAAAAAATTTGTTGTATTCTTAAAGATTTTTTTCTTTCAGTAACTCTCGCTCGTTAGGAAAAATCTTTTCGTTTTGTGTTTTGCCAATCTTTTTCTACGAAATGAAATTGGAAACTCATTATTTTTTTGGTAGTATAGTGCCGTTGTTGGTGTTACTATATACATATAATACTTGTTATATACTTATATTGTATAGATTTAAGTTTTTTTGTAGAGATGTTTCATGATGATTATTGTTGGTAGTATTAGAAGGTTTATAAATCTATAGTTAGAACTTATTAGCACTTTTCAAAATATAATCAGGTTTTATTTGTGAATTAGAGATTCTGAACCCACTTAAAGCAGATATAAGGACTAAAGAATACCACGTGTGTGAGCCGATCAAAAACATATTTTCATCTGCATTCAGAAGGATTTATAAATCTATGCACCAACCAAAAAATTGGTTAACCTTTTAAACTATGTGTCAATATGCCAATGCTGGATGTACTCCTTTCATTTTTTAAAAGTGTTTTATACTTAATATTAATTATTGAATCCAAAGCACAAAGATTCAAAATTTTTATTGAAAGCTCAATTGGTATACCTATCATTTACGCCGTACTTTCAAAAACTCTGTTTTTTTATATTTTTAATTCATTTCCCATCCTAATTTTTGTTTTTTTAGTAGTTTCATATTCTTTTTTACCATTATCAGATAAATGCTTAAGAAGATTATCTTTAATATCTAAAAGCGTTGAATCAATTATAGTGCGGGATTTAACTTGGAGGAAAATTAATAAATTTACATCTACCTAGACCAGCTTATCTTTAATTTCCTTTGTTCGCTGGATATCGTGGATTTAACAGAATTAGCTTGTTTAAATCGGCGACCAACTAACAGCTAAAAAATTATAATTAGAAAAAAATATTAAAATAATTTCCGGGTACCCATAATAATTTGACGGATTCTGGAAACTCCAATAAAAATGATAGGACTCCTCTGTATGAAGGGGGATAAACACAGAGTTGATTCATGTATCGTAACTGCTTACAACTTCAGAGAGGGCTCACTTCACCTCTTCTTGGCGGCCGCGGAAAATTACTCTGTTAAATAAGTTGAATAAAATGTGAGGGCTTTTGTCCTCCTACGGGGTGTTAGCCATTGGGTTTACAGCCAAACCTAAAAAACCATATTATATCGAAACCTCAATAAAAGCCTCGGATATATTTTACCTTCTACGTATAAATTAGATCTCATGGTGAATCACGGAACAAGATTAATTGGTTGTATCTTCATCGATTATGATCACTACGGGATAACGATCTGTCACAGTAATAACATGAAAACACATGAATTTGGCCTCGTTTTTTTATTAGCAACCGATGTTCTCAATTTATGGCTGACTTAACTATTTCAACATCACATTTGTTAAAGTTCAGGTCCCCACTGGGAAGAAGCCTAACTAACTAAAGGTGCTTTTTACGACTATTCCGCAAAATTTCGGAACATAACATTAATATTTGTTTTGAGAGATTTCAATTCTTAAATTGGCACTGTTGGCACTTTGGCAGTACAAATCGTAGCACTAATGGTCCAAGCTCCTTGCGGCCTACATTTAACAACAACGGGGCACGCACTTTCATGCTAGCTTTATATAAAAAAATATTCACAACACAAAAGTCAACCAAATCGAACACATTCTCTTGTCCAAAATACATTTTTCTAGCCTCAAAGACATCAGAACCAAACGTAAAGCTAACATCGATTCAGACCACGTCCTGGTAGTTGCTAAATTAAAATTTCCTCTATCTACCATATACAACCATCGTTTCCAGCGGAATTAAACAACACAATTCCCCTGATCCCCTTCGAGATTACCATATCAGGAATCTTGGAGTATAAACCACAACCTGACTCCTTTCAAGAACATTGGGACACCATCAAAACAGCGGTAATCGATGCCACACTGTCCACTAAAGGCCAAATCAATCTGGATCTAAAAATCACTGATTGGACGTTGACTGTCTTGGTGTTTTTCAGGGGAAAGTTCGAGTGTGCCAACGAAATCTATCACAAAGAACAAGACAATCTCATAACGTCTAAACGACTTCGAGTAAAATGTTTAATCTGCTATGCAGATGCAAGAAACGCAACATATTGCAACTTAAGCCTGTATTCCATGAGAAAAATTGACTCACAGTCAAAGAGTCAGAGACAAAGTCAACGTTTTTTGTTTTTTAAATATGTAAAAAAAACATTGTCTTTTTCTTTTATATGGGGCATCGTATTATTTTTCTCTTTCCGTTTTGTTTTACTGTGAGTTAAATTTTCTCATGGAATACAGGCTTAAATTAGAGGGAGCTACGCAGTTTCATCCAGGTGAATTAAAAATGTATACTAGAACCATCTTCGAAATGTCATGGAATTATTTTCCCCTCGCTACTAAATAGATAGACACTACCTTCCTAGCAACAACCTCCCTTGATTCAAAGCGATATCAACGTCGAGATGATACCACCGCCTCCTTCATCATATGATAAAGTGCGGAATGTGATATCGCAGATGTAAAATTACAAGACACCCAGTGAGATTGATATCTACATGTTTGAGCTCATATCAATAATTTGGTTTAGAGAAGACATCCCTGAAGAGCTCTTATAAACCCAGCCATTAACATACGCTAACGATATTTGCAATCTTGCTGAAAGAGATCTTTCTTTCATTGGAATTACAGCCTAACAAATTGGTCTTCAGATTAGCTGAGTAGCCTCCTCACATATCACCCAAAGTAAAATTGGCATTATAAAGCGCTAAAACGCTGATTATCACCTATGGTTGGAAGTCTTGGACAATGACAGAAAATTACTGTAGCTAATCGTAAGATCATTAGAATAGTGCTCGGTCCTACAAAAGAGGATGCCCTTACTTTTACCAGAAACGATCTCGATATAGTTGACATCAACGAATACGTAAAATCATCAAAGCTTTGATGGCTTGTGTATATTCTTCATTCACAAAATTGGATCACTTACGAGGCCTTTGAGTCGCACAAACGAAAGTTTAATCTCGTGGGAGATCACCTGCCCGATAGATAACGTTGAAAAAGACTTATAACACTCTAGGTCAGAATGTCTGGCATTCTCTCGAAGTGGAAGGAAGAAATGAATCTTTCAAACAAAATCAAAAGTCCTAAGATTTGATTTCTATAAAAATAACTGTAGTAAGCACTAGTTGTTAAAACTATGAAATTGTCAGTCCCTGGAGCCACCCATTATAAATATAGAGCAATTTTTGAGTGGAATATTGTCAACGAAGCTCCGCCGATCAAATTTCTTAAAGAAAAATTCAAATCAAATGATTTTGCTCAAAGGTCTCAATAAAATAGCCGGCACCCGATGTTGGCCATATAAATAACAAGCAATGTTTGCATCAAATATTGAACGAATTTCCGCAGAAGAAATTTCCTCAACCAAAATCCAAAGCAGAGTCAAATGATTTTTATCGAATGAAATTATTGAATCAAATGTTGTATGAAACCAGCCAATCACATTTTTTCAACCAAAATCAAAAGTCTAAACTTTAAATGACTTTCCTCCAATGCCATTGATATGCATAACATGTAGAAATTACCAAATCATTATTGTATCACATGCCCAAAAAACTCGCAAATCAAATTTCTTCAGCAAAATCAAAAGTCACTAAGCCAAATGACTTTTCTCCAATGTTTATTATTTGTACTAGGTGTAGAAATTATCAAATCGCCGGTCTCTGGGGTGAGCCAAAGCCCCAAAGTCAAATGGTTGTTATCGAATACACACAGTATACGTCTAACATAGAAATTATGGAATTGCTGGTCAATTATGTGGTCGACCTTATATAAGTAACTACCAATATTTGCATACAATTTGATATGAAGCTCCTGAACGAAATTCGTTCAGTAAAAATTAGAAGTCTCGAAATTCTGACTGTGCTGAAGCTAATACAGGAATACCTTTTCTAATATTTCTGGATTTTTTGCTATTTTTCTGTCCCTTTTTCCTTCGTTAATTAGTACCAATAGCTTTTGAGGCAAATTGCAATCTTTTTTGAAGCAAATTGTAAGTGAATGAAGTATTTCAGGTTTTAAATTCCTTTAGCTTAGATTTGAAAACTATATTTATTGAAATTTACCATTCTCATTTTCGTATCCTTTTGCATCAATTCAATAACTTTGTAGAATGGTTCGCGAACTTTCGCAACTCTAATGATTTCAAAGCATTCTTTAGGAACCATTACTTCCCATCAATTGTTTCCTTTTATCGATTATAATACTGAATTTGTTCACAGTCCATGAATTGAAACATATAAGAATTGTATTATTATTTTGTTGGTGACAGTCGCCTGACCAAAATCTTATTTGTTCCAGGTAACTTCACGGAAAAAAATAAACTGGTCCTCAGCTAAGAAAACGGACTTTTAATTCAAGAAAAGGTACTTTCTCTTGATTTAAGAGCAAATTTTCTTATTTCTATCAAATTTTTCTTCATGTAAGAATGGTGTTTCTTGAAATGAAGAAAAAATCGAAAGAATTAAGAAAATTAGATATTAAATCAAGAAAAAGTACATTTTCTTGAATTAAAAGTCCGTTTTCTTAGCTGAGGACCAGTTTATTTTTTTCCGTGTTCTGAATTCGGAAATGCTAATATTTTTTGAAAGTCGAAAACTATTGATACAATTCTTCCATTGCTTTATATTGCAGACTTTTTGACGTCGTCTTTGATTTGGGCGGGACAGCTTTGTTTCAAGTAAATGTTGTCTTCATGTCATTCAAAAGACGTTTTTACATCGACATTTTTTTTTTGGTTCAAAAGAGATGCGATAAATTGGTTATTAAAATGAGATTCCTTATTTGTTGGCATTTCCAGTCTTTGGTATTCACTTTCCTTTTGCCACCAGGTCTGTTCCGAATTTCAGTTTTTTGCCATTTTTTTTTTTGGCAGCGTCGTTATAATTAGACCCTGGTTTTAGTTTTCTATTCCTAAATTTGAATTATTAGTCAGCTGAGTCTCATTTGTAATAGTTAACGTTTGTTCGGCTTTGTCAGCGGTATTTTGGTATTACGCGATGACGTATTCCCGAGGAACAAAATCCTGGGGGCATAATATAGAGGGACAAATTCCCGCAAATCAAAATCTCGAAGGTACAAAATCCGAAAGGTACAAAATCCCCGAGGATACATAACACTGTGGGTACAAAATCCAGAGGGGACAAAATCCCGAAGGTCAAAATCCCGTAATCCCGAGAGGTCACATGTTATAACCGGGTAGGGTAAATTTGTCCGCTTTTCTAATTTCCGGATTTAAAATCTCGGTTTCCAAAATGCTGGTTTTAAAAATTTTGCTTTTCAAAGATATATCTTTTATAATACCCCCCTTTCTGTTAAAGGAGAATTTTAATTTAATGTAAAATAAAAATAAAAACCCCGATTGTAAAAAGCAGGATATATTTGGGCGGGATTTTGATAAAGCGGGATTTTGTAATGGGAGATATCGTTACGACCCTAATAACCATATTTTTCGGGTTAACAACCTTATCTAGAAAAAAATAATACAGAAACTGAAAATCCCGCAAAAAAAATTCAGAAACACAAAAAATTCAGAAAAAAAATCCAGAAAACTAAAATCCATAAACGCAATTATTAAAGTGCGGCCCTAATTAAAATTAAAATTTATAAAATGTCTATCGAATTTTGCTCTTTCCGTAAAGTTCTTTATATTTACGATAATGGAAATTGCTTCGTCAACCTTTCAGACACAGATCAAAGGAATCATATCGCTCACATCGCTTCTATTGATAGTTCTAACAAAAATGTTTCAAGTTATATTGTGGTTGGCTTAATTCGTTGGGTTAGTATGGCATCGAAGAATGTATTGGAGCGAATTGCGCGTTTAATGCTTCGTAAATGCATCGTCAATCTTGTAGACACAGATCAAAGGAATTGTATCATTCGTATGGCTTCTACTGATAGATCTGCCACAAATGTTTCAAGTGATGTCAAAAGTCTAAAAATGCCTATAAAATTGAATTTTTTTCATTTATTTTAAACAACATTTTTTCTAGATTGCTTTTCCGGTAATTTCTTGATTTATTTTCGGGATTTTTTTTCCTGAATTTTTCTTTTCAGGCAAATGTTTGGTGTGTATGCATCTTTAAATCAACGGGAAACTCCCCCAATTGTACACCAACTAGATTTTGAAAATGTCACAAGCTTTTGGGATTTTATACCCTACGGATTTTGTATCTTTGGGATTTATTATCCTCGGGATTTTATTTCCTCGGAATTTTGTACCACTTGTATCGGGATTTGTACACTGGAGATTTTCTCAAATCCTCGGAATTTTGTAACCTCGAGTTTTGGGATACCATCATATTCCCGAACGGAATAATCCCAAAAAAATACCGAAAAATACAAAGTAAACCGCCCCATCGAAGGGAAGACCCCAATAAATTTTTGGTAACTAAAATATGATAACAAAAGAAATCTACATAATTTCATGTCATCCTTGCGCGGAAAGGAGGACCAATGCTAAGCGGCTATGAGGAATATTTTATTTTAGTATGTGAAATACAAACGTAAATACTTTTACAAATGTTAATAATTTTGAAATTGTTCTGACATTTTTCTGTCATCCTTGCGAAAAGGTTCAATGCTAAGCGGCTTTGGGGAGTTCTCTATTTTAGTATGTGAATTATTATTAAAAAATCCAAATTTTTCAAAAATGGTTCAATCACTATGAATATTGGAAATTCAAAAAATTGTCAGGGCGGAGGTTTGGGGGCGGTAGCCCCATGCTCGAAGGTATAAAATGAATTAAAATAATATTTCAAAAATTTGTTATTTTTAAAAAACTTGGTTTTTTGGGATTTTTGTTTTTTTTTTGGATTTTTTAATTTTGGATGACGATACCAACCCGGAATTTTTATGGGAAAAACAAAAAACCTCAAAAGGAAATCTCAAAAATAAAAATATCAAGCAATAGAACTCTAGAATACAAAAATCCCAAATATAATATTCACCTAAGAGAAATAAACCGAAAACAAAATCCCAAAAACTCAAAATCCCAAATTTAAAAACCCCAAAACTGCCGAAAATGAAACCAAAATGATCGAAATCAGCGCGACAGATTATCAGCGCGCTGATTTCGATTAACTTGATTTTATTTTAGGCAGTTCTAGGAAGTTGAAATTCTTCTTCTTTTTCGTTAATAAATACTTTTTATATACTTTAATAAAAAAATGAAAAATTATTTATTTTGAAATGATGAGCGTAATCTAATTAAGTATTTTAGAGCAGCTCCGATTAAAACTTGCGAAACTTTACATTGCTCTATAAATATTGTAAATGCGAATTTAACTGTTATCCTAGCCAATTGTTTAGGTTTCATTTGATTTGTATTTACTTTCAATTCTACCTTCAAAGTGAACTTTCTACAAATACCACTTATTAAATCAAAATGAATATTTTGTATTAAGTCAAATCAAATAAAGGAAAAGTCAAGATTTTCCTTAATGGGCGCAGGGGTGTAATCTTGACAGAAAGGTTCATAATATGTTTTACTGCGGTTGTGATAAACGGAGTATCAATAAGTGTATAAGCCGTCTCGCAATAACGGATAGTGAATATTTGCCAAGCAATGTAGGGACGAAATTAAAAATTTAAAGAGTACATAGATAAAATGTTCTGTTTAAAGAACCGTATTCTTTAGAAAATCTACACATTCCACTTGAATTGCAATTAGAAAATCAGCTGTTCGTTCTTTCAGTAAACGAATTCAATAAAAGAAAGAACATAATATTAGGTAAGATTCTCAGCCATTGGTTTCGTCATTTATTGATCGAAAAAAATTAAAATATTTTCCTTTCAGGGACAAAATCAAGTTTACAAATCTTTGGCGAACCAAAATGCTGACTTGTCAATGGAACCTTCTTTGTTGTGCCTAAATTAATGCACCAAGTATTTGTTATAAATTGTTTTCGGCTTTTTTATAGACAACATACTATTTGTAATGACATACTCATTATTTTCGATTTGGCAAATCAGAAAAATAATGGAGTCATACTCCTAATATATCTATACCAGCAAAAGTAGAAAATATTCATCCCCTCCCCCCCCTTTTTTCTTTCCCGCAGAGTCAATACAAAGTGTATCAACTCTCAAAAATGAGAAATCTCTTTGAGATTTTGTGTTGGTAATTCGGTTTCGTACAGAAAAGTAAGGTCTACTCATCAGGTAGCTACGACCGAACTACAAAAATTCAATTCTCGAAAAATACATTAAGTATTTAACTAGAGGGTATAGAGTTAGCGAATTATATTCACGAATTATAAGAGATTTCTCATTTTTGAGAGTTGATACACTTTGTATTGACTCTGCGGGAAAGAAAAAAGGGGGGGAGGGGATGAATATTTTCTACTTTTGCTGGTAGATATATTAGGAGTATGACTCCATTATTTTTCTGATTTGCCAAATCGAAAATAATGAGTATGTCATTACAAATAGTATGTTGTCTATAAAAAAGCCGAAAACAATTTATATTAAATCAGACAATTTTAACATCGCAAGTATTTGTTGTACTTGGAAAAATAGGCCACGATATTATTCCATTAATATTCTGTTTAATGTCATATAATTATTTTTTATGACCTATTTACTCTAGCATGTGTACTGCAACTGGAATATCCATCTGAAACCAGAAAGAATTATATCAGACTTTAAAAAGGCTATTATTTGTACTACCGCAAAAACTATTTCCTGAGACCCAATTTAAAGCATACATCTTTCATTTTAGACAGGTTACCTGGTACCGGGTTCAAAAGCACAATCTAAAAATAAAAATAATCTAAAATACGGATGCTAAAGTGCTTAAATAATCTAAAATACGGATGTTAAAGTGCTTAGGATTTGTACCTCCGGATCAATTTCAAAAATCTTACCGTCAGCTGAAAAGAAAAATTACGGATAAATTAGCAGAGCAAAAAGTAACCTGATTTTATACAAACTATATAAATGCGTCACAATTTGACAATACGAAAAAGAAATTTCCAAAAACCCAAAATATTGTCGAAGCATTCCACCGTCGATTAAATCATATTGTTGGACAAAAAATGCTGGTTTATATAAATATTAATAAAAAAAATTGCAAGACGAATTAATTGGGCAATAGTATTAGTGGAAAAGATCAAGGCTGGCGTTATAGCTCCACGACGTAAGGAAACTATTAGAAAATACAAACAAATTAGTAGCATTTTGAAACAAAGGCAAACATATAATAGTTATTTATGGTACTAGTTAATTACTAGTTTAGTAATTATCCCGAGTGGATAATATCTCTTTGCTCACGAGTGGCATACAACGTTTTATCCAATTTTGTTGAAATAAATGTAAATAATCGTAAATTAATAAGAAATAGTTCCATTTTGTGTTTTCACACTGTAGCAATGAATTTTGAAATACATTTTATCAAAGTAACCCTTCTTTAAATTTATGTGATGTGTTTCTTTGACGTAAATTACGAAATCTACGAATAATTTTCCAATGACTACTCAATATTTTGTTATACAAAATATAACTCACGTTGCCCCTAGCAGCGTGGGTTATACAATAACAATTGGTTATTTTACATTTTCATTGTTTGAAAACAGTCTAGTTATCGGGCTGTTATGTATCAAAATTGGATAAAACTATGTATCAGTATCTATTATATAAAGTGCTTAGGTTATCTCGTGATTTGAACACCTTCTCGCAACCACACAACAAATTCAATTAAAAAAGCCCAGTTGTAAATGAAATCTGCGGATGATCACTTAATGATTGAAAATATTCATTATTCGGTTAGATAAAACAGATTTTATTAACCCTCGTCAGGCGGCATAGGTAAAAGTGTACCTTATCGCGTTTTACAAATTGCAATAACTTTTCTTGCAAAAGCCGTAGAGGATAGAACTTTCGTAGGATGTCTACATGTTTAGTCTAGAAGTCGGAATTAAACTTCTTTCAAAAAATAAATAAAATAAAAATAAATTTATTGAAGAAAAAGTTAAATAAAGAAAAATCAAAAGAACAATTACAATAAATAAAAAAAAATAAAAAATAAATAAATAAAGGAAGCATAAAGGAAGGAATGTTTACAGGAAGCAATGCATACAGTGAAGACTGTTAACGTTGTAAAATTATGCCGTCGGACGAGGGTTAAGAAATTTTAAATTTTGTTTTTTAATTTTTTGATTGAATTTGTTGTGTGGTTTCGAGAAGGTAATCTAAGCACTTTAGTTATGGAAGCCACGGCGGCTCCACACTATAAGAATTTATCTATTATATACATTGCAAAAAATTTACATCTTTCTTAAGTTTAATAGTACTCACATAAGATATTTAACTAATAAATGTAAATATTTATTCACGTATGCCATTATTATGTGAAATATATTCGAAGGTACATGAATTGTAAAAACCTACAAAAATATTAAAAGTTGAATTTAAAATAAAATAAAATCAAACGATCAATAAGGTGTGACTGATCATAAAATTATTTTGTGATCTGTTTTTTTGGTAAAAATAAAATTAAAGAAAGAAAACGTTTTTTTTTTGTTTTTGGTTTTGATCAAATTACATAAAAATTAAATTGATACAGATAAACCTCTAAAAATGAAAAAAAGCACGTTATGGTTTGCCGCCTTGGTAGCACAGTGTTTAGCATGCTTGCTTTAAGATCCGGAGGTCCCGGGTTCGATTCCCGATGGGTGATGAAAATATCATGGCTGGTTAATGTTGGATCAATGAACTAATCGCTCATTATCCGTTAAAAAAAATTATTACGAAATTTCATAATGAAGCGGCCAAATCCCTCTATGGGATGTAGCGCCAGCGAAAAAAAAAATTATTTATCCTATAGTATTATATAATATTAAAATTGTCATTTGATATTTTGAAAATGTAACGGGAGCTCATACAGTGAAATAGCTTGTGTTAAACCTAATTTTTTATTGTCTTTGTTTCTAAACCTAAAAACTAAATAAATACTTAACAAAATAATAATAAACATCTAAATAATTCTAAAAATCTAATAACTATAGACTAGTAGTGTAATAAAATAAGCCGTAAATATATTTTATTTTGAAATAGTGGCAAAAACTGTAAACTGCAATACTGTACTAAATTACTGTAAGTACATGAAATCCCCATAAAAACTGTCCAATTACCACATTTTTGTACCAAATGTTTTAAGTTGAAAAATCGATTTATTTATCGAATATAGTACAAGCGTGGTAAGCAAAAAAAAATGTACTTGATAATAAAAAACTAAACTAATTAAGTTAATATAAAATGTAAATAAATAAGTGCATTATTTATGTACATAACTAAATAAATAATTACATTGTTATAATCAAAATATAAATAAATCAAATAGTGTTGTGATTTCACATATCGGTTTTCATTGATTAAAAAAACCGTAGTTGCTACCAATTTTCGTCATTAACATACATCTTGTTATCAACATGCATATAACATGCAACATGACTTCCGTCACGCAACACAGCTAATTGTAAGTGAGAAAATTCTTAAACATTTTTTTTTTCTAATCTTTGGTTCTTAATTTTTTTTTTTCATCTAAATTATTTCAATTGATAACTTGTCATATTTAATGGGATTCATTAGATTTTAACAGTGTTTAAATTCATTTTTTCGTTCCCTTCTTTTATCTTTTTTTTCTCTCTTTGTGAAAGAAAACCATAAATATTTTTGTTTGTTTCTTTCCCCAGGAACAAAATCGACAAAAGTAAAATATCTCTCCTCATATAAAACACAAAAGATAAGAGAGGAGAGATATTTTATTTTGTTGGATTTCGTTCCGGAGGAAAGAAACAAAACAAAATATTTTTTCTCTTCTTTCGCTAAAAGAGAATAAATAAAGCAACGAAATTTGAATTTAAACACTGGATTTTAAGTTACAATTAATTTTTTTACTAATTTAGATTAATTTTTAGGGTATAGTAAGGTGTAGCTTAGGATTAGGTTATATTTCTTTAAATTTTTCTGTTTGTTTTTCTTAATTATTCTTATTGGTTATTGTTTATTAATTTTTCTCATTTTAAATGAATTTTTTTTTTGAGAATACGTGAGAGTATGAATTTTATCTTTGGGAATTTACATTTTATTGATTGCTTGTATTAATAAAAGAAATTAGAAGAATTTTTGAACTGAGGATGGCCTTAAGTGTAGGTCTTTAGGTAGGAAGATTGCTAGTGATAATGTGGAATGTCCTGTTACTCCACATTTTTTTCTGTAGTCTAATACCGACGTGTGCACCTTTCGGAAAACCCTACCCGATTTCCCTGAAACCTAGCCACGATAAACTGACTGCCCGTAAGCTCTGCACTCGTACTTTCTGTTAACCTACTAGTTACCCTAGTACATATTATTTTGTGAAATATATGTGTAAGGTTATATTTAAAATCAAATAAAATTGAACATTTTGAATTTATTTGGTATTTTTATTTTCGCTCAAGTTCTCTGCAAGAAAATATTATTTTCGTGATTTTTTTAGGAACATGTTTGTGTGTATGTTTTGATATTCGAAATTTCACCTTACCTTACATTTTTGTTTTGGTCAAAAACCTAGTTGTGGTAATAATTTTTTGGGGAATATGGTGGTGTCCCATTTGGTACCCTAGGGATTCTGTATCTTTGGGATTTAGTATGCTCGGGATTTTGTATCTTTAAAATCTTAAATAAAAATAGAAACGGTTATTTAGAAATTAATGAATTTATAATTATATGAAAATATTTACCCGGGAATTCCTCTTACTCAACATTTTCAGTTTTTACTTCCCTGTCAACATTATGGCTTGTGTCAACAAGTTTTATTTCACCTAAAATTGTGTCTAAAAAATAATTTAAATGACGTCGTAAAATGATTTTATAAAGTAAACTAATTAAAAAAGCAATGGTGGCAGAAGAAGTTCTGCCGATTTACTCGTTGAAAACGGAATTAATAACTTGAAGAAATCACCTACATATCTCAATGACAGTCAAGTACATATTTACATATACAATACATACTCGACGGCCAAAAAATGCCGGTTTGATTTTCATTATGTAGAAATTTATATAGATCACGTTTTAAACAAAATACTAGAAATTTACTATTTATCGGCTTTTGTTGCGATTTGTTTATGTTTTTTTGCTTCTACCAAATGCCAGTAAATATGTCCTATTACTATGTGAAAAAAATATTTTTATATTGAGCATCTTCGCTTATCGAATAACTATGTCTAACTGATTTTATTTCAAAATTACAAACCGCAACAACACACAGTTACCGTAAACAAATATTGCGCTTAGCTTGCTATGATTTTTTCCTTGCATGTCTTTTGATAAGGAAACATTTTCTTCGTGTGTATTCTTTTCCTTATAAGTATGTTGGTTTATTAAATAAAATTGTTTGAATGTAATACAATTTTCTTGCAATACGGAACATGAAAAATGTCAATTCCTACATTTTTCAAATTTCTGTGTAGTACCTAAACAGAGTTGGCAGTTTTTTGTTTTGTTACATTTTTTGGGTCGATTTTTTTGGTCGTTCGCTTTTTCTTTAGAAGCCCCAGTATAAACGTTTTCAACGTTAAAAATAAATTAACTTCAATAATTATAAATTAATAATAAATATCATAGTTACCTTGCTGTAAAGGCGGATTCATGGTTGCCTTCGTTCCTTCGTTCCTTCGTTCATTCAGTCTAATTCTTTTTTTAATCAATCGGATTCCTTAAAAATGACGTTATTTTTCGTTCGTGTTTCTTTGATTGGATTAAAAAAAAAATTCAGACAGAATGAACGAAGGAACGACGACAACCATGAATCCGCATTAAGATATTTTTTCTCGGCCATTTCTACCATTTTATGTGCTTCTCTCAAAATATAAAATACCAAAACAAAAATACCAATTTGATTTGAGTCAATTATATTTTAATTTTAAAGTATTCCAATTTGATTTATCTTTCAAATATTGTTTCCGTATTAGCTATGTGAAAACGTATGATAAATTCACATATCATATTCAACATTTTGAGTTTATTTGTAAAATTTCACAAAACTTTGATAAGTCAATTTTTTTTTTAAATTGTTTTTATAGAAAACTATGATAAATTTATATAGCATAGTTTAGTACAAATTAAAACTTTGTTTTTATGAAAAATAATTTTAAAATTTTTATAACTATGAAATTATAGGCGATACACTAGTGATATTTTGACAGCAGTTGAGTTGCAGTTAAAAAAAAGGATGATCAATTAAAATTAAACTATGACAATTTGAGTTGTAATACTATTATTACATTATAACATTATAAAGGGATGTTCTATATGAGTAAATTAAGTCAGCAGTTCACAAATTACCGGTTTAATTATTCCGCTGTCTTTATTCAAAATAAAAACATCCTGTTTTTAAGGAAACATATTATTTGGTTCGGATCATTCTGTGTCATGAAATATTTTTCAAAATTCAACAGTATTTTTCTGTTTTTTTTTTTTAATATTTAGAATTATATATTCAGAAATTTTTGGTTGCCATTGTGTTTTTCGTGCTAACCACAGAAATATTAACTTCCTATTTTTTCATAGGAGCCCATTTGAGGCTCTCAGGAACACCTACTTAGGGTCAGCATATATTAGTTACAAATTCGTTTTTAATCAATATCTGAAACAGTCTACTTGTGCAACTATATGATTAATTATTTCGCTAACCATATAAAATTTTTCGAAAATCACATATAGTGAAATTAAATTAATTCAGCATTACACATGTAGAAAATTTCAATTAAACACAACAAAAAATCATAACACTTGGTTTTAATTACAAACTTTGATAATCGCACACAACAAGAACAACACAACTAGATAAACTGTAAAAAATCCACTTTACATTTCAAAAAATCCTATTTAAATTGAATAAAATCCACACCAAACTAAAAATATTTGTTGTAAATATATATAGAGCGCACATATGTATTATGTTATAGTATAAAATAAGGATTTGAAATTAATCCTTCATGCTTATAATACGCTTATGCCATTTTGCTGCTGCTGTGGTTGATATTCTTATTAGATACCAAAACCGAAGATAGTAAAGAGTTAACAAAATAACAACACCGCATTTGCAAAGAAAACAAAAAAAAAATCTTTACTTAAATTTATTATCAACAAAATATATTTAAAATAATTACTCCATTCCTTGTTGTATTTGTTGTTGGTGAAAATGTTTACAGAGTATGTACACAATATTATAAATGTCTATTGTATTATAATAAAATATGTAGCTCTGGCAAGCACAAACACACAACATAGTAAAGCATGAAATAAAGCTGTATACTGAAAAAATAACATTATCATAGTCACGTATTTTTCATTTGTTTATTTTTGAAGTAATAATTATGTTACTTAACAAAACAAACGAATGTGTATACAGATATGATACGCGACGGAAGTAACAAAAAAATTATGTTTTCTTAACACTTTCAGTACCGAATATATTTTACCATATACTGTGATGGGATCTGCCATCATTTTTTTTCACTGGTCATGCATAAAACGCGAATGGAATATAATTTCATAATTTGTCGGTGTCAGTATATGGAATCGTAATACTGTACAATTTTAAATTTTTCATCTCGTTTCATATACATTCAACGGTTCGCTTTTACTACCTGAAGTGTTACGACGAGAATCATGAATAATGACAATCTGTCACATTTTTTTTTTTAGTTGTGTCGTGTTATTTTTTTGCTTTTTTTTATACAACGTATTTCTCTAGCAGTTATTATACATCATATTATCTTGTGCTCTGGAAGAATATAGCAGAAGTTTTATGATTTTTATTAATATGACAGGATTTGCATTTTATTATCTTTTAATAGTTTTGTTTGTTTTTGAAGAATTTTTATTTTATTATTTTTTAGTTTTTAGAAGAGAAAAAAAAAATTCTTTTAATTTTTTTAAGATAAATTTTTGTTTTCTTTGGAAGAACAAAGCTTAAGGGAATATAAAACATATTTTTGTTCGCGAATTTAATTAATTCCTTTCATGTGCAGAACAGCTAGATATATGAAGAATTCTGAAATGACATTGATTTATATGATGTGTATGTACAGATATGAGGAAGTATAGTTTTATATAAGTCTGTGTACTAGTTGGTATTACTTATTGTGGAAGCAATTCCTGAGGTAAGAAATTCCTTGTGTATGTGGATCTTTAAATCAAGTATCTGATTTTTGAAAGTTGTTTCCTAAGTTATCCTAAATATCACAAACATAGGCTCGAATTGTCCCTTTGTCTATAAGATATATACGAATAAACTATAATTATTCAGAATTGGAGTTTAAGATTTAAAAATCAATTTCCAGTGTTTATATTGATTGTGGAATCTCAATTAATGACTAAAAACGTGCACCATTTTGTACAACACATGTGTTATAAAGATATTGAACAACCATTAATAGTAAAATGTGAATTAGTAGCGATTTTTGTGAAATAAATTTATCAACTTATTTAATTGGCCGGAATAGGGCCGAAAGGCCGAATGTCGAAAGGCCGAATGTGTCAAAAGGCCGAATGTGTCGAAAGGCCGAATATGTCGAAAGGGCCGAAACCACGAATATCGAAAAGCCAAATGTCGAAAAGCCGATTGTGTCGGAAGGCCTAATGTCGAAAGGCCGAATGTCGAAAGGCCGTTTGTATCGAAATTGATTTTAATTTTTAATCTTTTTATGAATGCAAACCAAAATTTACATTTTTAGGGATCACTACTTTTGCCTGAAGAAAAAAAAAATCCACAAAATTTAAAATCCAGAATAGCTGAAAAGTAAAAATCCAGAAAAATAAAGCAATCCAGAAAAAAATTTGTTTAAAACAAATGAAAAAAATTCAATTCTATAGGCATTTTTAGACTTTTGACATTACTTGAAACATTCGTGGTAGATCTATCAGTCTATTAAAAATTATAACCCAACGAATTAAGCCAACCACAAAATAACTAGAAACATTTGTGGTAGAACTATCAGTATAGAAACGATATCAGCGATATAGTTCCTATGATCTGTGTCTGAAAGGTTGACGAAGCAATTTCCATTATCGTTAATACATATTACGAACTTTATGGAAAAAGTCAAATTCGATAGGTATTTTATAAATATTAATTTTTTTTTGGTGGGTTGGCTACCTTATCTAGAAAAAATTATACAGAAACTGAAAATCCGCGAAAATAATTAAAAAAAGAAAAAATTCATATTTTTGTTATTCAGAATTATATTCAGAAACCAAAAAATTCAGAAAAACAAAAAAAAATTAAATCCAGAAACGGAACACGAGATTGATATTTCGTCAATAGGTTTGGCGAAAAAGAAAGTTAAGAATCTCGATTGAGAGAAAGTCATTACTCCGTTCAGAGGTTATGGTGGTAGCTTCGAGGCATTTGTTGCTTCTGTGAAATTGAATTTGAAACCAACAAATTTCGAGGAAGAAGAGTTGAACATTATTGCGTGT
This sequence comes from Tipula helvola, assembly GCA_963556165.1. Classification (NCBI taxonomy): domain Eukaryota; kingdom Metazoa; phylum Arthropoda; class Insecta; order Diptera; family Tipulidae; genus Tipula; species Tipula helvola. Next base: position 347,997,997 of record OY744481.1, on the reverse strand, counting down.
TTTGACTACCGTGCTTGTAAATGGTTTTCGTCACGACTATATGTGAAAACAATACCCGCATCAATCGTGTTACGGGTGACACCTACATATATTGAATATAATAAGTTAACTAATATCACAAAGTTCTACTGTTCTAAAACGTAATTTTCCATGATAAAACTGTTCTAAATGTCTCTAAACTGTTCTTACCGGATCAATTATGAAATTTCGAGAAGTTTTAGTCTGAGTATATAAGGAGCAAACGAATTCGAATTAAAATATTAGTTTTTGGTAAGCGATAGTGTGAAGATTAAGAAGAACTTAAAAAGTGATTTAAAAAGTGTTTTGGTGAGAAATTAAAGTTATCAGTGAACAGTAGAGTTGCGCAGAAAATTATATTAAGTGTTTTTGTGAATTTTTGTTAATAAGTTGTGTTGTGTTAAATAAAAAAATTCGTGGGTGATTAACTGAAGTGGTTTCATAATCCAGTCATTCGAACCTTGATTGACAAGGCAAAAATGTAACAGTACATAATATAGTGTCATGGCTATTTGTCTATAAGTATTGAAAACGATAAAATTTGTAACAAAAACTATAATTTGTATAATTTTCATAAATTCATTAATAAATTACACAAATTCTACAAATTTTATTTTTTCTGTGCATGCTATAAATTTTATGAAATCTCAAAATTTTACAAATTCCATAAATTCTATTAATTCTACAAATTTTGTGAGTTTTATAAATTCTATAAATTTTTGTATTCCTTAAATTTTACAAATTTTACTTATTTACAATTTTTATAATTCCTTAAAATTTAAAAAATTTTATTAATTCGATAAATTTTATTAACTCTGTCAATTCTATAATTTGTATAATTTTTTTAAATTTTTCAATAAATTCCCGAAATTTTATAAATTTTACTCATGTTTCAAAATTCATAATTTCTATAATTCCTATAAATTCTCTAAATTCTTAAAACTCGGTAAATTTGATAAATTCTTCTTTAAACTGTAAATTCAACAAATTCTAATAAATAAAATAATTTATAAAATTTAGAGAATTTATGGAACTAACTGAATTTTAGACTTTATTAAATTTGTAAAATTTACATAATTTATAGAATTTATAAAATTTGTAGAATTTATAAAGTAAACTTTGTAGATAATATTTATAAATTTTATAAATTCACAAGAATTTAAGATACAACTTATTTTAGTACTATACGACGTAGTACTACCTCGTAAATACCTTTATAATCTGGATGATGGAAACCCAGTGTTTCCGAAAATATATTCATTTTTAAAATCCAAATAAAATGTTGTAATTTTATTGGTTCGTTTAACATGTGTTTAACGAGTACCAAAATAAGTTCTATTTATCATATTTGTTCTCGTCAATAAATTTAAAATCTATAGAATTAAGGATTCTATAAATTTTGTAAACCATAAAAATCCTATAAATTCTGTGAATAATGTTATAATATCAATAAATTCTATAAATTTTATAAATTCCAAAAACTCAACTAATTTAACAATTTTTGTAATTTCTAAATAAATAAATTAATCAGTTTAAACTGTGCACCTACTACTTATCTATGAACTAATTAAACTCGAGTTCTCGAAATTGTTGAAGTCTAAAAATGTTTTTTCTAAAAATTCCATATAAATTCTATAAGTTTTGTAAATTATTTGTATTCTACAAATTTTATAAATTTAAAAACTTCGATAAATCATATTAGCTTTAATAAGTCCTAGAAATTTGGTAAATTCTGCAAATTCTTTAAATTTAATACAGTCATAAAAATCAGTAAGTTCTTTAAATACTGCAAGGCCGACAATTTTGTAGTTAAGATAAATTCTGCTGGGTCGATAAATTTTATAAATTCTAATATGTTTATAAACTTTCTACATTTTATAAATTTTATGAATTTTATAAATTCCATCAATTCTAAAAATTATAGATTCTATGGGTTCGATAAATTATTTCAAGGATACCATTTTCTGCAAATTCAAATTTGTATTAGCAAACGTAGCAATTATTGACACCCCCAAATTAAACCACAATTATTGAACCACTTACTTGACTTAAGGTTTATAGCAAAATCATTTTATATATCCCCTCCACGCGTGTTTCTATATGTTTTTGTGGTCAAACGGACCGAGTTTTGTTAAGGAATTAGAATTTGTAAGTATTTCCTATTAATTCAATAATTAAATTTAAATAATAAGCGCAATTAATTATGTGGCACGAAGAAAAAAATTGTCATAGTGTGTCAATAATTGAAATCTATATGTTTCGAAAATTTATTTGTAGTACAAAAATGCCTAAGGCAAATAATAATTAGTCCGAGGAAGATCTTCAAAATGCTCTTATTGCGAATAAAACCAATAAAATATCAAAAAGAGCAGCGGCAAAATATTATGCTATTCCTAGAACCACATTGATATTCCGTAGGGGAGAAAAATTCAAAAAAGTTAGACCGGGCCCTTCGACAGGGCTAATTGCAGAAGAAGAAGATAGTTTAGAGAAATGGATCATCACTTCACAGAAAAGAAGATTTTCCCAAAGTTAAGAAGATGTTCAGTATGCTGTAAAAGAATTCATCAAATTTACACAACGAGAAAATCTTTTTGGTACTGATAATGTGCCAGGAAATGGATAGTTTCGAGCTTTTCTTAATAGACACCCGACTATCTCATTAAGAACACCAGATGTGACAGCTGCGAGTGCCACAGTCGGCGAAGATGATATTAAGGCCTGGTTTTATTCAATTGAAATATACGCGATTTAATTTGTTTTAATTTAAAAATTTGTGAAACCAAAATTTGGTAGTTTTTAAGTTATTGACGTCGAATAGCTTGCTGTATCACTATCAACCGCAGTTTCACGGTAGAAGTTCAAAAAATGTTAATTAATTAATTTCAATAAATTTTAAAAATGGTGACCAAACCAATCCTGAACAAACAAATTTTGCGGCTCAAGATGAAATTACTTGGTTTAAAAGCTGACCTGTTTTTCTTAAAAAAGTGCCGAAGAGAAAAAGTACTTCCTAACTTAATGAAGAATTGCAAAGTGAAAAATAACCGAATGGAGAAAATAATACACGAAAGCAAGATAAAATGACTCCAGCTGGAAAGGAAACACATATGTACATGTAAAATTAAGTGAAACAGAACTTCATTTATTCAACCTTCATTTAAAGCTCACTAAATACCTAAATAACAGAGAACATGTAAGTTGAATTTAAAGAATTGTTTTAGAAAAAGTAATTTGTTATTAAATTTTGGTAAAAACATTCGCACACTGTCACAGTACCTTATATGGAATTCGTGATATACAAAATATTTCAATAAAATTTTCAATCTAGAAATTTTAAATGCGTGTAATTTGTACTTATAATTATTGTACGCAATGAATTTCCTTCGATGGATTCGGATTAAAAGTGTGTTTGACTCCCAATCTTTGAACTTTCTCGGCTACGCTGCGCTTCGCCTCGCATGCAAATATAATTGCTAGTAGTTATGAGGGTTTATTATTATTATTATCGAAGAACATCAAATTTAAATACATACTTTTGATACAAGTTTTGATACATTCTGTTTTGAGCAGGGGCTCATTTACAACAGAGATGTACAAGAATTGGATCAAGTAATATAACAAATACAGCTTGTTTAGTGCCAGGATCACAGTTCAGCCGTTCAATTCCATTTGGCAGCCCCAATCTTCATATCGATTTCTTGCATTTGGATTTCTGCGTTCTTCAAAAAGATGGCAATTGTCGACCTTTGCTGGTTTTCCCTGTCGGTAAATCACAACAGCTTATTGTAAAGAAGGATTTGTAAAAAAAATACAATTAATTTAGAAATATTAATTATACACAAACAAAAAAGTCCAGTTTACTCGAAAGTCAAAGCCTATTTTTGCTCGTCAAACAAAGTATCACTTTTAATCCTGAATGTCCTATTTTCCAATTTGGTTACAAAATACGACTTTTCAAAATCGTAGTAGGTTTGAGGAACTGTTAGGAAATGAGGAATATTTCATAGCTAGCTAATGATGAAATATTCATTACAATACCAGTTTGTGCCTAATTGATTTCCAAAAAATTGTAAAATTAATTTGGAGTTTAACTATTCAAAAACTTTTTTTTATCAAAATTCAATAATTTACTGTTTATAACAAAATTAGAAATAATCTTGTATGTAACATGTTAGGAAATATCTTTTTTGTAACTTGTGGGACTTTGCACAAATCGCTTCACTCGTTTCGTAAATATCCCACTCGTTACATAAAATGAGGCATTTTCTAACTGTTGCCTGAGGATGCTGTTTCTCTAAAAATTAACATAATCGGTGTTTTATTTTATTCATTCCACAGAAAGAACATAAGGAATAGAATATTGTTCACGTGACCTCGGAATATTCCGTACGTACCACAATAAAAGAACAGCAACCTGATTCTCTAAAAATAAGATTATGTGTAGACTTTGGACTTTTTCAATATTATTTTAGTAGTAAGTCAAATCGAGAAATTGCAAACTCATAAAAGTAAGCATTGATTTTTACAAGTTTACACGTCTACATATTGGGCCCGATTCTACAACGATAAAATTCATTTTATGTTATTTTATTTCCCCGCTTCCTATATGAATTCGTATTGAAAAAACAAAAATAACATAACATAACATAAAATTTTGGAAGGCAGAATCGGGCCTATTATCTTATTTTTTTTAGAGAATCAGGGTGAAGATTGAAAGAAATTGTAATATTTTCCATAGTATGATGTTTTTTAATTTTTAAGATTAGGAAACAAATTAAATAAATAGTTTCATGTAATATTAATTTTAATTATCTTAAAAAATATAACCTGGGATTTTTAGTATCCGTCAAGCTCTATTCAAAACTATTATCGTATAATGAAACTAAAATTATTTTTTGCAAAAATTAATTATTTTACGCCTTACATAATTAAATGTATCATTCATAATTAATAATTTCATTTTCCATAATATGTACGATTTAATTCAATTAAATCATTTAAATTGTAAGCATCAAACATAATTACAAAACGTCAAATGAAATATTCCATTTATTCCACCTTTCGATGTAGTACAAAAAGAATACATTCTGAATATTCCAAATAAATAAGAGAATGAATTGAAAAAGGAATAGAAAAAATAGAATGAATAAAATAACGATTTACGTCACTTTCGGAATGTCCGGAATATCCAGAATGAATAAAAGAAACCACCCAATGTGGAAATGAGAAAATTACGAAAAAGCAAAGCCTACTTTTATGAGTATGAAATTTTTCGTTAATATTTGAGTAGTAATCAAATCGAAAATTACAAACCGATGAAAATAAGCTTTGATTTTTACAAGTTTACACTTTTACACATTATCTAATTTTTTAGAGAATCAACACATAGCTATTACTTATATAATAACTTATAATATCGTACAGCATTAGAAATAATGTTTTCTAAATTACTTCCGATATCTCCAGAAACTGCTCTACAATATCGTATGTTATTTAGGTACGTCCGAGTATTAATTATTGATGAAATCATATATCATGAGCAGAATTATTGTTACAAATTGATCAAAGACTCTAAACTTCACAGATCAAAAATTACTAATAATTTGTACTTATTTATTCAAGTGGAACTTACTACTTAATGGGAAACAGTTACCGAACGGGGAAATATTAGACCAACCAGCCTTAAGTGCGAGAAATGAAGGGGTAGCGTATCGAGCAAAACTTTAATTCTATGTATCTTAACCGATTTTGATGAAAATTAGCATGCATGATAGAAATGGGATTTTAAAAAAGTTTTCAGATAAAATTTTGGAATATGGCCAATTAGGAAGCAACTTCACCGATTTTGATGAAATCCAGCATATACATACGATAGAAATATGATTCTAAAATAATGTTTAGATAAAGTTCTGCGATATGGCCAATTATCAATTTTTGCGTTTTTTTAAAAAATTAAATAAACAAATAACATCTACGACTATAGAAGTTTCACTTCCCTTGCGAGCTTGCGTGGATAAGGCTCACGAATTTTGTTTTTAGCTGCATTTGTATTAGTCCCTAACCTTATATACATATCTTATATTTGCAGCATTTTTTCAACGCATACAAAAGTCATTCACTATAAATAGTATATATAGCTGGCGAGCTGGTACAGTATAAAAATGTCATAGTATAAAATAATATCATACTGTAAAAACAAACCATAGGCCGATTTCGTGTGAAGATGCACCATAAAAACTAATTATTATTAAATTTCCGCTTGATATAACAATATTATGTAGAATCATGCCGATAATAATTGTATATAATTGAATAATCGAAACCGCCACCATCAAAGGTTATAACATAAAAATATATTATTACAAAAAAAAAAAAAAAACAAAAAAAAATAGTTTTAAATATAAAATTAAAATATTATGCACTTTGTTTGTATATATTGTATTCAATTATTACTTTTTATTTTTACTCAGCTAAATTATTTCGAATGCTATACATATTTTAGAAAATTTATTTTATATAATTTATTAATATTTGCGTGCAGACTATAAACTATTAAAATTGTTTATATAAAAATAATTCAATTTTTTCATAAATTATTATTTATTGTTTTGACCTATCAAAAAAAAATAAAAAATAAATAAATTCTTATTTTATTTTTCCCAAACTGTATATATTTATTAATTATAATTTTTTTCATTTTATTTTTACAGTTGGCACTAAATATATTATGTGCATATATTTTATTTAATAAAAAAAAACCAAAAACTATTTATTTCTAAAAAAAAAACTAATAACAATTTGAAATATTTATTAGAGAAAAAAATAACAGAACATAAAAAATATTAATATATTTTCCTTAAATTATATCCTTTTTCTATTTTATTTAGGGTTTACATATTTTTTTTTATTACAGTGGTTAGTTGTGGTTTAGGATAAAAGTTTTTTTGTAGATCCATTTATTTAAAACAACCTAACACAAAATATAACAAGTTATTATTATTGAAAAATTTATAATAGTTATGGTGTGTAAATTAAATTGTTTTATTTTTATTTTTGTGTGTGTGCGGTTTAGGATTTTTAACACGCGACAATCTTTTATTAAAGAGTAGCGAGGGTGTTAAATCCATTGGGGATTTTTCGATAAATATTACTTGAATCAGTAAATGAAATTATGTTGATTAAAAATAACACGATATGAAGATAACACTGCATTTGAAGTCAAAACTGAATATATTGTACGTACATGAAGTGAAGTCTAACTTGTGAAGAGCAACCAGCCGAAATGACGACCAAGTTGTAGCCTCGTGCATGAAATGTGTGAGCGACCATAACAAAGTCAAACATTTCTTAAAACGGTTCAATGTGATATTATCGTTATATACAATAAGTATTCTGATTTTGTTTTTTAAGTTTTTGGATTGGGCCATTTTGGGAATTTTTGTTATATTTTTACTTTACCATTTCGTAAATTAAATTTGTTTTCCTCCAACCAATGATAAAATTATTTTCTGTAACTCCTTCGGTAATCCCGTTCCAGATTCAACCATTTGTGTAAATATTCATTTTGTTTCATAATTTCAATAATACCAAAATAGTGTTTTGTTGTTGTCAAAATCCTATAGGAATCCTATAGGTTGTTGTTGTCAAATTTAATAAAATCTCAATTACTTGAGATTTTGGAGCTTGAGCTTAATTTTTGTGAAATGTTTGTTATAATTTTAAAATTGTTTTAGTTACATGACATTTTTAAGAACTTTATGACCTTTCAAGTTAAGAAAACTTCAGTTAATGATGGCACACGGAATCACCTCATGGACAATTTAAAATTCCGCTTTGTCTATTTGAGCATATCCTATAGACATCGCAGGACCACTTTAGCCATCTAATGGATATTCATATCTACTCACTTGTGTCGATCGTTTCACTCGCTGGTCTGAAGCATACTGCATGACCAATATGTTAGCTGCAACTATAGGCATCATTTTTATCAACAACAACGTATCACGATTCGGCGAGCTCCTTAACATCACAACTGATCAAGCAACGCAATTTTTTTCAAGCTTTTCACCAAGTTAACAACACTCAACGGCTTACCATCTACGACCCAATGGCATGGTCGAATGCTTCCATCGGCATCTCAAAGCCGCATTAATGCCAGAAGCAATACAATTAATTGGAGCTCGGAAATACCAATCATCCAAGATCTAGTGCTCACCAGCTATATTGCTTTGCGGCCAAATAATCAAGCTACCCGGTGAGTTCTTTATCGATTATCCTCCTTCACTACTCCCAACTACCGACACAGTCATCGACCAACTGGGACAAATCATGCGTAACCTTATACCAAAAACATCTCGTCAATCCAAAAATTTCATCGTATCGATTAATGGAAAGAATTCCAACGTTTCAATCGATCGACTTAAACCAGCTTAAGGAATACTTAGTACGTTTGAGCAAACATTAAGCCATCGACACAAACCCATCCGCATTGCTTCCACTGATACAATCATTTCCTATGGAGGGGGAAACCATTCGCGCCGGAGTCCTGTAGCGACTCACTCATTATTCATATGCAATTATTCATAGAAATACTCATTACTTGTCACACAATCATTTAAAATAGACTAACTCATTTAAGCTCCCCAGTTTATTCACGCAAACATTTTGAGTGTGGCGTCTCTACAAAGCCCGTATTTTTTCATCTCATTTTTTTTTTTTTTTGGTACAGTCAATTAACAAATTATACTCGTGTATAACATATATAACTAAAAATTATCAAGCGTTAAATTTAAAATTCAATTTTTATGCGGGTTAAATATAATTTCTGTGACGCACGTAAATATTTTGCGTAAATACAGATATTCAATTTCTTTTGGTGCCAACAAAGATATTAGTGCTTCTAAATATTTGCCTAAAAATAATACATTGATAGTCATTTCATTGAACATTGTTTAGTGTAATCGTGGTGGAGGTAATTACCCCAAAATTATTGTACACGCAAATTGAAGATTGTGGGGTCGCAGATATAACTTGAATTTTATTCAATTATTTGTAGGGGTACATCTGGACATTTCATGGACATTATGCACGTGAACTTACATGTGATTATGCAAAAACATTTAAAAATATGTGGTAACTTACAGTGATCATTCGCTTCTATTTGTTTCACAAAGAATAACTATCCAACAAATTTTTAGTTTGAATTTCCCAAAAAAATATTTTATTACCTAAGAATCCTAAGCCTAATCTTCACCAAAGAGCTAATGTCTTCAAAAGTTAATGCCTGGAATACCCAACCAAGCATCCAAATTTTAAATAATTTTATGGTTTACTTAGGTCGAAGAGAATTTAATAGGATAGAAATTATGGAATTTCAAAAGATGAGTTATTCATTTTGTTCACTTGGAAATTTTAGACAATGGTTTAACTCAATAATTCCACTTATGCGCTGTAACTTTAAAAGCGCGAATTTGACTTTATTGAATTTTAAGAGTTCGTTGCGAGAGAACGTTTGGATAGAAAGTTTTTAAAATATTCCTCCTAATCAGACGGAAGTCAGGGCCAACCATGATTGAAGAGAACTATAAAGCTGTAAAGTAGATAGCCATATTTGGCGAAACGATTAATTATTCTTGATTAAAGCCATCAGAGGTTATTTAATAATTAAATGCTTTTTATGACAATATAATTTAGATCTTGCAGGACTGACGAGGAGAAGGGTTTCGTCCAAATTGTCATTTTATCGCCTTAGATATTGTTTCACGATAGACCTCAACTGCAGTACCCAAAAGGCGTAGGGACAATGAACACAATTTTAAATTTTTTTATTTAAATTAAATTTTTTCGGGTTGTATGTGATTATAAGTAATTATATTGTTCGGTGTACTTAACTCTAAAGAAACCAGAAGTTTCTAGGATTATTTTTGGTTTATGATATACTCGTACCTTTCGAGGTTTTATCGAGGTTATCAATATTACTGAAAATTGTCTAATTCTTAAAATTATTACATAATTTTGAAATTGCATTTTATTCTTAATTTTGGAAACTTGTTTTTTGAGAAGCTTATTTTGTTAAGTTGGTTTCAAATTAGATAGTATTTTGGAAAAACATTTAATTCAATTTTTTTATTAAATTGAACACCGTTATATGCTTTTTTCATGTAATATAGTATGTCATGTAGTATAGTATTTCATGTAGTATAGTATTTGTATATAGGTACAGATTTCTATAAACGAATTTAATATTTTGAACAATCCTCGGAACGAGGAACCATTACGATGATTCTACCTTCCATTCCATCGTCGTTTAATTTAACAAAATTAATATTCAATTTATGTAATGCTACTGATTAGATGTAGAGTTGGTAAATGAAGGGCGCACTCATTGTTTCTGTGGCAATATGGCATAAGGGAATAACTCGAGTTATACCCTTTTACATATTATTTCAAATTCGAAATCTTCATATTCGAATTCATATCATATCAATTTTTTGTAATAATCCAGCAACTACAAACAACCGTAATAATCATTTAAAAAAGCAAGAATTCAAAAAACTCATACAATTTTGAACGACTCTTAATTTTAAAAACGTTTTCCTGAAAAATGCGAATTTTAGAGTTATTCCCTTATGTCATATTGCCACAGTTTTAGTCAAGAATTCTTTGGAAGTATCACAAATAAAATTGTCGCTATATACAGGTAAATGCGAAAAATATTACTGGATTTAATAAAAAATGTTGTTTTAAAATATAAATTGAAAATTATTTGGAAACTCATATTTCTCGTCGTATTTGCAAAAATTGCGGAACTCGGTTTACTAAAAATAATATTCGGATACAGAAGTGTTTACTTGAATTTCAATCATTTGATTAATTGATTGGAAGGAGACTCATAACTGTGTAGGCTTAGATAAGGAGGATTTCTATACTGGTGATAAATCCTGTTGGTATATTTGGTTGTGAACCGTTAAGTCAAAGTCTTATTCAGGTGTAAATCTATAACTCAAACCACCAAGATTAAAACAAAGCAAAGTTAAGATTAATTTTCAAATCTGGCTAAATTACAAGTTGAGCTGAGGTAAAAATGAAATCTCATATTATTCATTTTGGCACTATTTTCCTTATTGGAATTTACTAGTTTCATATTTGGGTCTAAAAAGGTGTGACACACAAAAAATTATCTTAACTCAATTTTGTTTTGTTAAAAGTTTTCGGCTCAGAAGATGATATTCGATTAATCTAAATGCAAGTTTAGACAACAATTACATGTCTCGAAACATATTGTTAGAGGCACTGACCATATTGCAATCGGAGCAAATTTGTGGAATTTTTATTTTGGCTTATAGGGTTTATGGAGCACAGGTGTCTGTTAATAAAATCGAATTTTTAGTTAATATTTCCTCTCACAAACAAAGAACTTTCTATCGAAACATTTTCGGCGAAATAGATTCGAAATATTTAGGTGGATCAACTTAAATGGTTCGCACCGCAAGTATACTGATGTAGATTTGAACTGGAATAAAGCTAATTAATATTTTCTGTGAAAATAGCACAATATTTTCATGTAAAATAAAGTTTCATTGTCACTGGCCACAAAGGTATAATTTTGAAATTAAATGAAATTTAATCAACGATCAAACTGTTGATCGATGCTTTTTGCATTTGTTGATGCAATTAAACCGCATCACTATTTAAAGATCAAAACTGCACCAATCATACCTTACCATTTAAAGATCAAAACTGCATTCCAAAAAGGGTTCTTAGATTTAGCACTAAATTTTATTTAGCACTAAAGCTCAATCATCATCTACACTGTCAACCGGCACACTTAGGGCGGGAAGAAATAATTACTGCTAATAGAGTTGAGTTGTGCCTAACTTTAGTATGCAAACTATTTGTTTGCTTTTGAGACTAGGAGATAGCAGTCTTAACGGATTTTACAACCTGGTTTGGTGCTCTGATGGTAGATTCGCCATGTTGATAAGCTAATTGTATCCTAAAACGGGAAATACCTATACAATCTGGGCAAATAATTGATCAACGTTGTCATATATATTGCTCTTATTGTCTTATGTAGAAAAGATGAAATATTAATAGACCTTCTTTAGTGGTAAAAACAACCATTTCTTAATGTTCTGCTTTAATGCTTCGGTCCCTACTTCGCATTTCAATTTTCTCACCGTGGTTATTTTTTTGGGGAAAAATTATCCCTCTTTGAATTCTGCTCCGACCTGTCATATGGATTCTAATATATCAATCACCTTCTGTCGTTTTTTATAGGAGGAGACGAGTAGACGAGAAAGAAGAGACGGATCAGCTACCATAACAACGTCAAGCAACATTTGCCATGGTTAATACAAATTATTCAGTCAGATGGTAGACAAATCCAGCAATATTATTGATTATCTTTCCAGGAACCAAATCCAATGGAATTTCAAATTTCAAGCCAGCAAATTTCATTTCGGGCATCTCTGGGAAACGGGCAAATTCTATTTTACGTCTGTCACCGGATTTCAACGTGTATTACAATAATTTTTTTTATCAGAGACATTTTTATCATGCCATATACGTAGCTTCTGGAAAAGGAGGCATGATAAGTGCCTGGAGAATAAGAAAAGAGATCATTGCGAATAAATGACGCAGTTCGAGTTCAAGATTTCGGCTAACAAATAGGCCATTGGTTTTGGGAAGGATCATAAAAATTCATCCAGGAAGTGATAAAATACAATCTGACTCTATTAGTTACATTAAGAACTTCTAGTGGGTATATGTTCGTAATCGTTCTATTTACCTCGAAAAATTCAAGAACCAAGCGGCCTCCGCAGTATTAACAACAAATTCCGTCAATAGTTACTTAATATTCATATTCAGTTCGGTGAAACACTTTAGTTTGGTTTTAAATTTATGATAAACATTTATTTAAGGTTCTCTTAGAAGTGTGCTAACGGAAGTCCAAACCCCTTAGTTTTAACTGCCCTATTTGATTAGTTTTAATATTTTACCTTGCGATTAATGGAAAACAGGATTTATTTATTTTATGTAAGTCACGCTATAAATTATTTAAGCATCGCGCACACACATCCAACTTCATTAAACTTTTAAAAAAAATATTGACAAAATTCAATTAAATCAATTACCCAGGATTTTTTTTTGCAATGGCATTTTTATACTTATGTAACTTTAAAACTTTTCCAATTTTTTTTTTTAAAACTTTAACTTTTTTACGATATTTTTATTTTTTGTTACACAATGAAAATTGAAACATGATGATAAATGATAAATCATAAATTTCTAAGAATTGAATCCAACTATTTTTTTTTTGCTCCTCGTAAGACTTTTCTTGTTAAAGATGTCTTCTTACTGTTATATAACAACTATATGTACCAGTGAATAGAAAAATCACGTATTATTTGACATAAAACACAATCGAAATAATATACGAGTAATAAAAATTTAGTAATAATAAAATCTCGTATTAAAGACGAAGACGGCGATAAAACGAAAAAGTATATTTTCACCTCATACTCTCTCGCCTCGTTGTCGTGTGATACAAAAGAATAATAAATTGATTATGTCAAATAACATATTTAATCAATTGTGTATGACAAATTATTAGAAGAAAATAACGGAAGAGCAAAACCAAAAAAAAAATTAATAAAAGATGACGGAACGTTTAAATCTATTTGTCTTACATACATGAAATGTGATTGGGATGTTAAAGCAGTTACAAAATATGATTATGTAAATCGATCATTTTGTGAAGATAAAATTAATTGGATGTGGAAATTTGATTTGTAACATTTTCATTTTAAAAAATTACCAAAATCTGGAAATCTGTCTGAAAATGTCTTGATTTATAATTATACAGGAAGTTTGCCATGGATATATTCGATTTCACAATTATTGGCCGAAGGAGCATTTCAAAAGCCCCAACTAAATATGAATTATTTATGTTTGCTTTCGTTTATCGTCCAACTTTCTGCTGCATAATTTAAATCTCTTTTCACACTAAGGTGATGAATTTTACTACAAGTTTGACTATCCCTAGTGCTATTAGCATCGCATTCGCATATTGATCCAACTTAAGTTTACATTATTTTATGTTACAAGCCTTGCTTCGAATACTGTTTAAATATTATTTTCTTTATCTATTGTATCGAATAAAAGTTAATTACAAATTAAAAAGTAATTTTAATGCAAGTTTTGCATGAAACAAAATGGTGACACTATTAGTATTGAATACAATGGCAATTAGCGCAGTTATAAATTATGGTACATAATAAAAAACTGCAAAAGCTGCTTTTTCAAATATTTTTAATTTGCTTTCAAGAAATCCTTAATTCGACTTAATTAGCTTAAAATTTTATAATGCAAAGACATTTAAGCCAAAAAAGTTATAACAATAAATTAAGAAAAACCAAACGTAGCATTAAAATAATTCAATAGTTTACAATACCTTCATTCTTCGACGATCCGGAGTTCTTGTAGAAAAGCGAATTTTGTGATTACTGCCCTAATTCGTGGGCCTACTAGTAGGAGAATTGGTGAACGTTTTATTGAAAGAGTTTGTTACGGCTGAAAATTTATGAAAATGTAATTTTTTCTTAAGAATGGTATTAACAACCTGGCCTAACTCCGGGTCTGACTCGCCTAAGGAATTGTTCAAAGTTCCATTTAAAAAATCGCAGTTCAAAGGGAAGTATATCGCTGGAATTTTTATAACATGTATTATAGGCCTACATAATCGATAAAAGAAATTTACAGGCGATTTGCCTTGAATTGACTTGTCGGTAAAGCGAATGAAAAAGTTGCTTTTATTATTGAGTGCTATATTTAAAATGTTTTATACCGTAATTTTTACCGTAAATTAAATTCAATTCGGTATCTAAATTAAATGGACACCAAATTAATCACTAACTAAATAACCTGAAATTCGAGATGCATACAAAATTTTAATTCTAAATTATGAATATGAAATACTAAATATCTTTGTTTTTTAAACTAAAATTCTAACATCAGTAACTAAAAAATCTGAAACCCCATAAAATTTCATTTCCAAATCTATTGACTCTAGAAATTACCTCAAAAATATAAAAATAAATAATTGCTGTAGGCTATTCTGCTTAAAATCCCATTGCGAAAGAATTTAAATTAGATCTGGAATTCATTAAATAATAAAAGCATTAAGTTGTCCATGCTAAATTAATTCAAATAATTTGAGTATCCACATTAGTTCTTATTAGTGCCATATATGACAAACAATTAGCGGAAATATATGATTTGGCTAATAAACTTTATTTTAATTAACGCACAATCTGCTAAAGAAAATTCCCGCTAGGGGAAGATATTTAAATTCAAATTCAGAATCATTTTTATTTAGAAACCTTAAACCTTATTAACCTTGCCCCAATCAACAATATTATGAACAAACTATTTGAATTCAAAAACTCTTAATCTTAGACGATTAAAAAAATAAATTCTAAATTTTAAATATGAAATTCTAAAAAACTCCAAATCCCAAATTCCACATTTCCAATTCCAAATCCCACATTTCAAATTCCAAATTTCCAATTCAATTTATTTAATCTTAAATTTCAAATTCCAAATTATAAATTGTAAATTCAAAATATTAAATCTTAAATTTCTAATTCTAAATTCTAAATTCCAAATTTTAAATTTTAATTATAAATTCCAAATTCAAATCTTCAAATTCCAAATTTCAAATCCCACATTACAAATTCCAAATTTCCAATTCAATATATTTAATCTTAAATTTCAAATTCCAAATTCTAAATTGTAAATTCAAAATATTAAATCTTAATTCTTAAATTTCAAATTCTAAATTCTAAATTCCAAATTTTAAGTTTTAATTTTAAATTTCAAATTCAAATCTACGAATTCCAAACTCCAAATTTCAAATTCCAAATTATACATTCAAAATATTAAATCTTAAATCTTAAATTTCAAATTTTAAATTCTAAATTCCAAACTTTAAATTTTAA
The DNA here is from genome assembly GCA_963556165.1 of Tipula helvola. NCBI lineage: Eukaryota > Metazoa > Arthropoda > Insecta > Diptera > Tipulidae > Tipula > Tipula helvola. The sequence continues at coordinate 347,981,975 of OY744481.1, read as the reverse complement.
TTTTAAATTCCAAATTCAAATCTTCAAATTCCAAATTTCAAATCCCACATTACAAATTCCAAATTTTTGGAATTGGTTTCCAAATTCAATATATTTAATCTTAAATTTCAAATTCCAAATTCTAAATTGTAAATTCAAAATATTAAATCTTAAATCTTAAATTTCAAATTCTAAATTCTAAATTCCAAATTTTAAGTTTTAATTTTAAAATTCAAATTCAAATCTACGAATTCCAAACTCCAAATTTCAAATTCCAAATTATACATTCGAAATCTTAAATCTTAAATCTTAAATTCTAAATTGCAAATTCTAAATTCCAAATTTTAAATTTTAATTTTAAATTTCAAATTCAAATCCACAAACTCCAAACTACAAATTGCAAATTCTAAATTATAAATTCAAAATATTAAATCTTAAATCTTAAATTTCAAATTCTAAATTTTAAATTCCAAATTTCCAATTCAATATATTTAATCTTAAATTTCAAATTCCAAATTCTAAATTGTAAATTCAAAATATATAATCTTAAATATTAAATTTCAAATTCTAAATTCTAAATTCCAAATTTTAAGTTTTAATTTTAAATTTCAAATTCAAATCTACGAATTCCAAACTCCAAATTTCAAATTCCAAATTATAAATTCAAAATCTTAAATCTTAAATCTAAAATTCTAAATTCTAAATTCTAAATTCTAAATTCCAAATTTTAAATTTTAAATTTAAATTCCAAATTCAAATCTACAAATTCCAAACTCCAAATTGCAAATTCCAAATTATAAATTCAAAATATTAAATCTTAAATCTTAAATTTCAAATTCTAAATTTAAAATTCAAAATTTTAAATTTTAAATTTTAATTTTAAATTTTAAATTCAAATCTATAAATTCCACACTCCAAACTCCAAATTTCAAATTCCAAATTCTAAATTGTAAATTCTAAATATATAATCTTAAATCTTAAATTTCAAATTCTAAATTCTAAATTCCAAATTTTAAGTTTTAATTTTAAATTTCAAATTCAAATCTACGAATTCCAAACTCCAAATTTCAAATTCCAAATTATAAATTCAAAATCTTAAATCTTAAATCTAAAATTCTAAATTCTAAATTCTAAATTCTAAATTCCAAATTTTAAATTTTAATTTTAAATTCCAAATTCAAATCTTCAAATTCCAAATTTCAAATATCAACTTCTTAATTCCAAATTTCAAATTCCACATTCCAAATTCCAAATTTCCAATTCAATATATTTAATCTTAAATATAAAATTCCAAATTCTAAATTCCACATTTTAATTTTAAATTTCAAATTCAAACCTACAAATTCCAAACTCCAAATTGCAAATTCCAAATTATAAATTCAAAATATTAAATCTTTCTAATTCTAAATTCTTAATTCCAAATTATAAATTTTAATTTTAAATTTCGAATTCAAATCTACAAATTCCAAACTCCAATTTTCAAATTCTAAATTATAAATTCAAAATATTAAATCTTAAATCTTAAATTTCAAATTATAAATTCTAAATTCCAAATTTTAAATTTTAATTTTAAATTTTAAATTCATTTTAAATTTTCCATTGGGAAATTGATATTGTAAAGAGTTTAATTGTATAATTTGTAAATAATTAATAAATAAATAAATAAATAAATAAATAAATATCCTACTATATAACATAAATCTATAAATTCCACACTCCAAATTTCAAATTCCAAATTGCAAATTCCAAATTATAAATTCAAAATATTAAATCTTAAATCTTAAATTTCAAATTCTAAATTTTAAATTCCAAATTATAAATTATAATTTTAAATTTCAAATTCAAATCTACGAATTCCAAACTCCAAATTTCAAATTCCAAATTATAAATTCAAAATATTAAATCTTAAATCTTAAATTTCAAATTCTAAATTTTAAATTCCAAATTTTAAATTTTAATTTTAAATTCCAAATTCAAATATTCAAATTCCAAATTTCAAATATCAACTTCTTAATTCCAAATTTCAAATTCCACATTCGAAATTCCAAATTTCCAATTCAATATATTTAATCTTAAATTTCAAATTCCAAATTCTAAACTGTAAATTCAAAATATTAAATCTTAAATCTTAAATTTGAAATTTTAAATTCTAAATTTCAAATTTTAAATTTTAATTTTAAATTTCAAATTCAAATCTATGAATTCCAAACTCCAAATTTCAAATTCCAAATTGCAAATTCCAAATTATAAATTCAAAATATTAAATCTTTCTAATTCTAAATTCTTAATTCCAAATTATAAATTTTAATTTTAAATTTCGAATTCAAATCTACAAATTCCAAACTCCAAATTTCAAATTCTAAATTATAAATTCAAAATATTAAATCTTAAATCTTAAATTTCAAATTATAAATTCTAAATTCCAAATTTTAAATTTTAATTTTAAATTTTAAATTCAAATCTATAAATTCCACACTCCAAATTTCAAATTCCAAATTGCAAATTCCAAATTATAAATTCAAAATATTAAATCTTAAATCTTAAATTTCAAATTCTAAATTTTAAATTCCAAATTATAAATTATAATTTTAAATTTCAAATTCAAATCTACGAATTCCAAACTCCAAATTTCAAATTCCAAATTATAAATTCAAAATATTAAACCTTAAATCTTAAATTTCAAATTCTAAATTCCAAATTGCAAATTTCAAATCCCGCATTCCAAATTCCAAATTTCCAATTCAATATATTTAATCTAAAATTTCAAATTACAAATGGGAAATTGGAAATTCAAAATATTAAATCTTAAATCTTAAATTTCAAATTTCAAATTCTAAATTCCAAATTTTAAATTTTAATTTTAAATTTAAAATTCAAATCTACGAATTCCAAACTTAAAATTTCAAATTCCAAATTATAAATTCAAAATATTAAATCTTAAATCTTAAATTTCAAATTCTAAATTTTAAATTCCAAATTTTAAATTTTAATTTTAAATTCCAAATTCAAATCTTCAAATTCCAAATTTCAAATCCCAAATTCCAAATTCCAAATTTCCAATTCAATATATTTAATCTTAAATTTCAAAATCCAAATTCTAAATTGTAAATTCAAAATATTAAATCTTAAATCTTAAATTTCAAATACTAAATTCTAAATGACAAATTTTAAATTTTAATTTTAAATTTCAAATTCAAATCTACGAATTCCAAACTCCAAATTTCAAATTCCAAATTATAAATTCAAAATATTAAATCTTAAACCTTAAATTTCAAATTCTAAATTCCAAATTGCAAATTTCAAATCCCGCATTCCAAATTCCAAATTTCCAATTCAATATATTTAATCTAAAATTTCAAATTCCAAATTCCAAATTATAAATTCAAAATATTAAATCTTAAATCTTAAATTTCAAATTCTAAATTCTTAATTCCAAATTTTAAATTTTAATTTTAAATTTCAAATTCAAATCTACAAATTCCAAACTCCAAATTGCAAATTCCAAATTATAAATTCAAAATCTTAAATCTTAAATTCTAAATTTTAAATTCCAAATTTTAAAATTTAATTTTAAATTCCAAATTCAAATCTTCAAATTCCAAATTTCAAATCCCACATTCCAAATTCCAAATTTCCTATTCGATATACAATCTTAAATTTCAAATTCTAAATTCTAAATTATAAATTCAAAATATTAAATCTTAAATTTCAAATTCTAAATTCTAAATTCCAAATTTCAAATTTCAAATCCCACATTTCAAATTCCAAATTTCCAATTCAATATATTTAATCTTAAATTTTAAATTCCAAATTCTAATTTGTAAATTAAAAATATTAAATCTTAAATCTTAAATTTCAAATTCTAAATTCTAAATTCCAAATTTTAAATTTTAATTTTCAATTTCAAATTCAAATCTACAAATTCCAAACTCCAAATTTCAAATTCTAAATTATAAATTCAAAATATTAAATCTTAAATTTCAAATTCTAAATTCTAAATTATAAATTCAATATCTTAAATCTTAAATTTCAAATTCTAAATTCTAAATTCCAAATTTTAAATTTCAAATTCAAATCTACAAATTCCAAACTCCAAATTGCAAATTCCAAATTATAAATTCAAAATATTAAATCTTAAATTTCAAATTCTAAATTCCAAATTTTAAATTCCAAATTTCAAATCCCACATTTCAAATTCCAAATTTCCAATTCAATATATTTAATCTTAAATTTCAAATTACAAATTCTAATTTGTAAATTCAAAATATTAAATCTTAAATCTTAAATTTCAAATTCTAAATTTTAAATTCCAAATTTTAAATTTCAATTTTAAATTCCAAATTCAAATCTTCAAATTCCAAATTTCAAATCCCACATTCCAAAATCCAAATTTCCAATTCAATATATTTAATCTTAAATTTCAAATTCCAAATTCTAAATTCCAAATTCCAAATTTTAAATTTTAATTTTAAATTTCAAATTCAAATCTACAAATTCCAAACTCCAAATTGCAAATTCCAAATTATAAATTCAAAATCTTAAATCTTAAATTCTAAATTTTAAATTCCAAATTTTAAAATTTAATTTTAAATTCCAAATTCAAATCTTCAAATTCCAAATTTCAAATCCCACATTCCAAATTCCAAATTTCCTATTAGATATATATAATCTTAAATTTCAAATTCCAAATTCTAAATTCTAAATTCAAAATATTAAATCTTAAATTTCAAATTCTAAATTCTAAATTCCAAATTTTAAATTTTAATTTTCAATTTAAAATTCAAATCTACAAATTCCAAACTCCAAATTCCAAATTCTAAATTATAAATTCAAAATCTTAAATCTTAAATTTCAAATTCCAAATTCTAAATTCCAAATTTTAAATTTTAGTTTTAAATTTCAAATTCAAATCTACAAATTCCAAACTCCAAATTGCAAATTCCAAATTATAAATTCAAAATATTAAATCTTAAATCTTAAATTTCAAATTTTAAATTCTAAATTCCAAATTTCAAATCCCACATTTCAAATTCCAGAAAGAGAAGTTTAGTTGTCTGTATTAAATCAATAAGATTCTTTCGGCTTTTTATAGACACAATATATTAATAATAATGGCATTCACAACATTTTCGACTTGTCAATCAGAAAAATGAAGAGGCCAGTCATTTATAATATATCTACCAAAAAAGTAGAAATATCAAAATCCCCCCCGTACTTTAACCCGAGAGTTAATACAAAATGTATTTTTACTCTAAAAAAAAAAGAAAACCTTTCCTTGCGTTTTCGGTGGGTAGTTTGGTTTCGTACTGATAATCTCAAAACAAAAAGTTCGATCTACTTATCAGGTAGCTACGACCAAACTACAAAAATACAATTCCAACTCCATACATTAAGTATGAAGAAAGAACATGGTTGACTTAGCGAATTATAAATAAATTCACCAAATCAAAAAACACAAGGAAAACTTTTCATTTCTGTGTGTTTTATGCCAACACGAATAATAGAAAGAGAAGTTTAGTTGTCTGTATTAAATCAATAAGATTCTTTCGGCTTTTTATAGACACAATATATTAATAATAATGGCATTCACAACATTTTCGACTTGTCAATCAGAAAAATGAAGAGGCCAGTCATTTATAATATATCTACCAAAAAAGTAGAAATATCAAAATCCCCCCCGTACTTTAACCCGAGAGTTAATACAAAATGTATTTTTACTCTAAAAAAAAAAAAAAAAAAAGAAAACCTTTCCTTGCGTTTTCGGTGGGTAGTTTGGTTTCGTACTGATAATCTCAAAACAAAAAGTTCGATCTACTCATCAGGTAGCTACGACCAAACTACAAAAATACAATTCCAACTCCATACATTAAGTATGAAGAAAGAACATGGTTGACTTAGCGAATTATAAATAAATTCACCAAATCAAAAAACACAAGGAAAACTTTTCATTTCTGTGTGTTTTATGCCAACACGAATAATAGAAAGAGAAGTTTAGTTGTCTGTATTAAATCAATAAGATTCTTTCGGCTTTTTATAGACACAATATATTAATAATAATGGCATTCACAACATTTTCGACTTGTCAATCAGAAAAATGAAGAGGGTTAACTCTCGGGTTAAAGTACGGGGGGGATTTTGATATTTCTACTTTTTTGGTAGATATATTATAAATGACTGGCCTCTTCATTTTTCTGATTGACAAGTCGAAAATGTTGTGAATGCCATTATTATTAATATATTGTGTCTATAAAAATCCGAAAGAATCTTATTGATTTCAAATTCCAAATTTCCAATTCAATATATTTAATCTTAAATTTCAAATTCCAAATTCTAATTTGTAAATTCAAAATATTAAATCTTAAATCTTAAATTTCTAATTCTAAGTTTTAAATTCCAAATTTTAAATTTCAAATTCAAATCTACAAATTCCAAACTCCAAATTTCAAATTCCAAATTATAAATTCAAAATATTAAATCTTAAATTTCAAATTCTAAATTCTAAATTCCAAATTTTAAATTTCAAATTCAAATCTTCAAATTCCAAACTCCAAATTTCAAATTCCAAATTCCAAATTCCAAATTTCGAATTTCAAATTCCAAATCCCACATTGCAAATTTCAAATTTCAAATTCTAAATTCTAAATTCCAAATTTTAAATTTCAAATTCCAAATTTCTAATTCCAAATTCCGAATTCAAAATTTCAGATTCGAAATTCCGTATTCCATATCTCAAATTCCAAAATTTCAAATCCCACATGCAAAATTCAAAATTTTAAATTCAAAATGTTAAATGATTTCTTAAACCCAATATTCCAAAATCCAAAATTCCCAATTCAAAATTCTAAAAACTCCCATTCAAATTTATTTTCCAGAAAATAGAGAAAATCGAGCTCGAATCAAATTTTCTGAAAAATAAATTGGAATGGGAGCTTAAAGGCTTATTATGAATTTTAAAGTTGAACGCCCCGAATCTGATTTCTTTATGCATATTATAAATATTTCAATTATACTTGAGGTAAGGTGATTTATCTACCAATATCTTATTCTGGCGTTATGCTTAAACCGGTTCATTTATTCAAAATTGAAAAATAAACCCTCTGATTGAGATATTTATACCTCTATTTACATATAATCAGACGGTATTTAAATATCAGTTAAATATAAGTTTTTTAATAAAATTTAAATACCACACGTTAATTTTATTTGTTTGTGGAAAATAATCTGAAAAATATGAAATGAAAAATATATTTTTCTGATTTTAGTCATGGAAATTATCGAAAGTGTAACCAACAAATGTACGAAATGTTTGTATATTGATGGATATCAATATTATTTAAATTACAAATCTAAAAAAAAATTGTTTTTTTGAAGCTGCGCCAATAGCCATAAAGTACACTGAAAACCGAACTTAATGTGGTTGGAAAACATGAAATATATATGCCACGAACGGAACACGCCTATGATCCTCAAAGCTCATCAATTCATATCACTAACACTAATAAAATCAATTAAAAGGGCTAGCTCTAACGTCATCTAATTTACCAACTCAAATTATACGCAATTTAACTATTGATTATAAGCAAATTGCTCGAGTGTACTTGCCAAAGAAAACAAGTCAGAAAAAATGTTAATCGTGTACGTGGTCATGCAAAAAAATATAAGAAGCCTAAATCGTTGCGACAGATTCGTATACCGGATGAGTATTTAAAGGGGCAGTTTATAAAGTTTTAAAAAAGTTATATCGGTTGAAAAGCAAAATTTATTCCGAATTTCTGGTCGATACATGACTAAGTTAAATCAAATTACCCAAAAATCCAAAATTCGGTCAAAGCATGGCATAGTCGCTTAAAAGTTGTGATAGAAAGAAAGCATAGTAGTATATGCAATAATATGAGAATTGCGAGCAGAATCAGTGTTATCTTTTAATAACATAAAAAAACCTGAAGTAGGGGAAATTATTAGACCATTGAACACAAAAATTATTTGTAAATATAAAAGAATCAAACGTGTGATGAGAAAATAAAATAATATGGAGCCTACCGAGTATCTGAAAAACTTTGTAAAGTTTTGTAATTTTGGGTTTTGGAACTTTGTATTTAATAATTTTTAATATATTTAATAAATTCCAAACTTCAAATTCAAAATTCCATTTCCACAATTAAATATAATAATTGTATCAACATAATCCTATCCGTAAAGAAAATGGTTGTCGAACGATATTTCCTATTTTCGGACAAAATTTTGATCAGAAATCGCAATAGACAGTACCGCCAATACAAAAAAGTTATTTGCGATTTTATTTTTCAAATTCGTATTCGCTGAATTTTTACTAATTTTCAAATTTGAATCAATTTTCAGCAAAAATCGGATTACTCAATAGCCTCCTCCCTTTTTGACCGTTATTTTAATTTATATCCGAATTAGACGGTACCGTAAACATGAACAGGAATTTAGTTTCGGTTTCACTTTTTTAAATTCGGATTGGTCCAATACGAAAATGAATCCGAAAATAAAATAACTGTGTACTAAATTTCCGAATACGAATGAAATATTAGTTAAAACGAATTACGCGGTAACCCCATCAGATGCGTAGAGCAATGAGGAAATTTTACATCGTTGCGATGTACTAAACGCGGCCATAATAAACCAAATCATGTGATTCAAAGTAATCACACACAAAATAATCGCAGATATTTCGACCAATACTGTAGCTAATTATTAATTAATGTGGCTTGAGCGCTAAGTACATTGAAAACCAAATAGCACCAAGATTATGCCTAGTAAATGCATGAATTACTTTTCTTAGTTACATACATATGTAAACCGATTTACTAATATCCGACATTTAAAGTAATACTATCTGATGCCGAAATTCTAAATATACATAAATGTATACCTTTTTCAAACCAAATTAACAATTTTTCAAATAAATTTAACCCTGAGCGGTCGCACTAGGTCGAAAACGTCCACGTACAGTTTTCAGAGTGTTAAATCGAATCCTTCTAGAATGAGAATCCACAATTATTTAAGTACAAAAGTTATTAAATTTTTTACAATAAATCGGTATCTGAGCGAAAACGCCAGGAAAACTTGTATTGGCCTAAATTTCAACAATTGACAACTGCGCCATAATAAAAAATAAATGGCCATGAATTCTTATATTGGACACCCTAATGTTCTAGAAAAATTGGGGTTTGATCGTTTACGACCTTTCTTTACCAAATTCGTTTTCGACGTGCCTTTGAGAAACGTTATCATTTTTTGTCGGAGAACGTCGAAATAATTTGACTACCCGTCGTATTTTACTTATAATTTCAAAGACACCCTCATTAAAAAAATCACATTGAAGCATCGAGTCAAACGCGCCTCTCAACGTTTATTAGCAAAACCTGCAATTGTTTCTGAGTCTGGTAAGAAAACTTCTTGGTACACTCTTAATCACATTATTATGTTGAAAAACTTGATTGTTTCATTGGACCAGCCATATTGTGGTATTTAATTATAGTGTTTTAAATTCCGGATCTCTACTAAATCGCTTCTCGACTCTTTGGAATCGTCTTGTGGCAGCCGAAAGAGTTTGCCCCATTTGGTTTGTGATTCTTTGAATGGCAGTTTTACCTCACAAAGTTTTCGTTAATCCTTGTTGTGTAGCCAGAATAGTTTCATCACAAAAGTTTTAATCTTCACTAAGTTATAATTTAGTTCACTTCACCTCTTCAATTTCCCAAAGTCTTCTCAATATCTTATCGATGTGTATTGGTCCGGAAGAATTTTCGGCTACTAATAATAACGAATAGTGCGCAAATGTTGAATCATTCATTTGTCCAAATATGATCCAACCAAATATTTTTTTTTGATTGAGCTTTTGGTAATATGATCAGCCCCAATCGATTTCACGACTAAGGTAAAACTTCGGATTTGGCAATACAGATTTTTTCCAATGGTTTTACTTGGAATGTCGCAAACTGGTAAACAGCAGGTGACAGTTTTAAGGCCCAATGCGCTTGGTTCATAATGTTGCTGCTTTATTTTATTGAATTTGGTTCCAAATTTCCATTTTGTAGAACCTACACTCATCCCCCCAATGCCACTCACCATCTCTCTTTCGGTAAGTATATCTGGGTAATTTTAGTCACCTGAATGAAACAAAGCTCTTCAGAAAGATAGCGGTTTTTCTCGATTTACGACAGTGACTCGCGCTGATGACGACTTTGAACTATTTTCTTTGATGTTAGAACTTAAATTACACAGGGTAATTGATCCGGCAAAAGGGAAGAGTGTATGATGCTTACAACAGTATTATTGACAACGTTGATTTGATAGACATTCCGAAATTCTGAACAAATTCTTTCCTTTTGATGGCATTCATACCCTGAAACTGCTCACAGTGTAATAATAAATGTGATGTATTTTCACAAAGAGCACACTTGAAACTAACGCTACTTCCCACATTTTTGTTTCAGTAATGCGATTGCTCCTCATTCGTGGACAAATGGCCACTCACATTACTCCTTATACTATACGTTTCTTTGGTGGTGAGTAGAACTATTTTATCAAGAAATTAAAAAAAAAATATATCAATGGCCGGATGATTGTGATTTGGTGAATAATTAGACCATTCGATTTGTTTTTTTTTTCAACAACCTTTCGTCTTAATTTCCAAAAGAATTAAAGCAACTGAACACTTCATCTGGTACATAAATGACCACAATGCGCATTTGGCTATTCAATAAACGTTCTAATGTAGGAACCGATGATATATTTTTAGTTGTCATACCGCTCCTTAAATTTGTGTAAGACTGCTAGATAATTGATCTCATGTACCGTACCAATGACGACGTTTCGTCCCGCAACAAACTTTTTAGATATTGGAATTCTTAAACTTCTTATGAATTTGATTTAAGAATGATGATACAAAACATGTCAAAAAATGAAGGCCAGGATAGCCGCCCGAAAATGGTGGCAGGTTTAGTAGCTTGACCTTCAAAAGATTGCCAATATAAATTGCGTTTGTTATCACGAACCAATGAATGCTGTTTTTAGCCTACTCTATGCAGTAGTATATTGAGTCCTGATTTATAATTCAGCTGAGTATTTTTAACTGACAAGACTGCTAGAGGAATGAAGCCGTTTCATTAATTAATAAACAGTTTTATGGCCAATATATTTTCTGTAGTACATTGTGTATATGTTCCTATGTAATCCATTATTTGAACATGATTATAATGAGTAATAAACCTGTTTTTATATAGTAAACAATAAAGTTAATAAAAGCGTATAGCACAGAAACCACATCAAACACGTCAACATAATTTTTGTGTACAAAAGTTTTCTTTCATTAAAATTACATTTTGTGTTTACATTTTTTTTATGTTCTTTGGATACCAACAAACAGTAGAAAACCTATAACGATTTTCATATACCTTTACAAACAAAAATAAGTAAACCTTTTTTCTTTTAATATAATCAAGTACAGGGAGGCCAATAACACCCATTGCACATTCATCTATTTATATTCAAACCGCATAGTACAATAAAACTATACACCTTTTCCACTTTATTAACGACATCAGCAATCAACATTTAAGACAAGAAGAACTTATCTTTCTTTTCTGTATATAGTTCATTCATCATAAACTAGTAAAAACTAGAATCTAACTAAAGAATAAAGCAAACCACAAAAAGTGTATATAATTAATCCCTACGGTAATCTAGATATATGATAAAAATAGTTAAGACTTTTTAGAGTAATTGACCTTTTTTCAATTCAGAATTTATTTTGCGATAATAAAATTGACCTTTTGAAATGCATGGTATATACATATACTCGTAGCTGTGTAGTTAAATAGTTAAATATTTGATTAAAATTTAGATTTCCTATCCGATGTGGATGTGACCCGAAAATTGAAGAAAATTATTTTTAATTTTGATAACGTTCATTACTTATTAAAGATTACAGTCACTACGACGATATAATGATCACGATAACTAAGATAAATTATTATGGAGATAAGATTTTTAATAAAAAATGGTTAAATATTTATAGATCAGTACGATACACTCTTACGTTTGGTTTGTAAAGAATACAAATTTGTCTTTATGGGGGTTACCTCGATCGGATAACTTTATATTATCGCATTTATGTTGGCAAGCGTTTATTTTTATAACTTTCGAAGGAGCAGCCAATTATCATCAGGGACGCTAGAATTATTAAGTGAAGAATGTATATTGGGCTTGAATCCATGTACTATCTCAAATGATCTGAATTATTAGAGTCTTTATCAGAATAGTTTCGTAGATATTCTGCAACGTACGATAAGAGCTCTCTGCGGGTGGTAGGCCGTAGATTGGATTTTTTTTTGATTTGCAGTAAATTGCAAATATTGTGGAAGAGTTCGCTTACAAAATTTGTACCTTGAACCGTGAGAATGCATGACGGTGCACCAAATCTACATATAAAATATTCAACAAACGCTTTGGAAATTGTTTCAGTTACTTTTCGATTGGAATTGCCAAAGAAAATTTAGATAAATCGTCTTGCATAGTGAGTAAACAACGATCGCCATCATTTGATTCGTTTAATGGGCCTATAAAGTCCAAAAGTATTTTGTCAAAGGATCGTTTTGAGTTTTTTGTTACGACCATCGGGAATTTATTTATTCTCGCTGTTTTGTTTTTCTGACACTGTTCGCATTTTTGCACAAATTTATTAATTCTTAAACTTTAAAGTGCGTTGTGTGCTTTGATGTGCTCTGAGCGGGTAATTATGAAATTCTTTGATTACGGTAATAATATCGTCGTCATTTTCGAGAAAAGTAACGAACTTTTGCAGGTTTGCAAATGATATCAAAATACAAGTCGTCTAGCTCTATCCTCCAGCGCATTAACCGGAATGACAAGTTCTTTGCTTTATTAAGTCACACTAAGGGTTTGTGATCCGTTACTATGGTAAATTTGACGCCATACAAATACGGACGGAAACGTTTTACAGCAAAAATATTACGAGCAACTCTTTCTCGACAGTGGAATAGTTTTTCTCAGACTAATTAAGTACATGGCTAACCTAAGCCACGGGCTTTTTAAAATCTGGGTATTGCAAGATGGGAGGTGCGATTAACTATTCCTTCACCTTCTAAAAACTCTTTTCTAGTGCTAAAGGCAGTTTTCTCTTTATCGTTGTCACTAGTGGAATTTGATGGTATCCTTCTGCCAAATCCGAAGTTGTAAAATAAACAGCATTAGCCAACTTTTCTAGAATCTCAGTTATGTTTGGCAAGGGAAAAACATCATTTATGGTTAAGTCATTTAAACGGCGAAAATCTACAATGACGCGCCAATGTTTGCATCCATCGGTTGATTTTTTGGGAACGACAAGAAAAGGAGACTTAAATGGACTGTTACTGTTTCAATTACACCAGTTTCAAGCATTTTGGCAACTTGAAAATTAATTACAGATTTGGTTGTATAAGAAGTCGATCGGTGTAATATGAATAGGCTGGACGTCGGGTTTTAATTAAATATGATGGTGTCCAGCATATGTAATGAAAAGTTGGGCCTCGGGTAAATTAAATATATCGTTGAACTCTCAACAAACCCACGAAACACCCAAAAAATTTAAATCGGACATCGATTTGATCCTAAGCTGTCCTAACTATTTCTAAAAGCATTAATAAGCATTGCCAATGGTGCCTTGCAATGAAGTGGAACCAACCGATGATACGAAATTTTTTTCAACAAAATGTCTTGAGACTAACAGGGTGTTCTATGATGACATTTAGTTTAAAAAATTAAAATCGGCTGCCGATTTGTTCCTAAGATGTCCTAACTATTTCTAAGAGCATTAATAAGCATTGCCAATGGTGGCTTGCAATGAAGCGGGACCAAATGATGATACGTAATTTTTTTCATCTAAATCTCTTGAGGCTAACAGGGTGTTTTATGATGACATATAGTTTAAAAAATTAAATTGGCCATCGATTTGTTCCTAAGCTGTTCAAGCTATTTCTAAAAGCATTAATAAGCATTGCCAATGGTGCCTTGCAATGAAGTGGGACCAAATGATGATATGTAATTTTTTTCAAGAAAATCTCTTGAGGCTAACAGGGTGTTCTATGATGACATTTAGTTTGAAAAATTAAAATCGGCCATCAATTTGTTCCTAAGCTTTGGTAACTATTTCTAAAAGCATTAATAAGCATTGCCAATGGTGCCTTGCAATGAAGTGGGACCAAACGATGATACGTAAATTTTTTCAAGAAAATCTCTTGAGGCTAACAGGGTGTTCTATGATGACATTTAGTTTAAAAAATTAAAATCGGCCGTCGATTTGTTCCTAAGCTGTCCTAGCTATTTCTAAAAGCATTAATAAGCATTGCCAATGGTGCCTTGCAATGAAGTGGGACCAAACGATGACACGTAATTTACTTCAAGAAAATCTCTTGAGGCTAACAGTGTGTTCTATGATGACATTTAGTTTGAAAAATTAAAATCGGCCGCCGATTTGTTCCTAAGCTTTGGTAACTATTTCTAAAAGCATTAATAAGTATTGCCAGTAGTGCCTTGCAACGAAGTGGGACCAAATGATGGTATATAATTTTTTCAAAAAAATCTCTTGAGGCTAACAGGGTGTTCTATGATGACATTTAGTTTAAAAAATTAAAATCGGCCGTCGATTTGTTCCTAAGCCAATGGTGCCTTGCAATGAAGCGGGACCAAATGATGATACGTAATTTTTTTCATCTAAATCTCTTGAGGCTAACAGGGTCTTCTATGATGATATATAGTTTAAAAAATTAAAATCGGCCGTCGATTTGTTCCTAAGCTGTCCTAACTATTTCTAAAAGCATTAATAAGCATTGCCAATGGTGCCTTGCAATGAAGTGGGACCAAACGATGATACGTAATTTTTTTCAAGAAAATCTCTTGAGGCTAACAGGGTGTTCTATGATGACATTTAGTTTAAAAAATTAAAATCGGCCGTCGATTTGTTCCTAAGCCAATGGTGCCTTGCAATGAAGCGGGACCAAATGATGATACGTAATTTTTTTCATCTAAATCTCTTGAGGCTAACAGGGTCTTCTTTGATGATATATAGTTTAAAAAATTAAAATCGGCCGTCGATTTGTTCCTAAGCTGTCCTAACTATTTCTAAAAGCATTAATAAGCATTGCCAATGGTGCCTTGCAATGAAGTGGGACCAACCGATGATACGTAATTTACTTCAAGAAAATCACTTGAGGCTAACAGGGTGTTCTATGATGACATTTAGTTTAAGAAATTAAAATCGGCCATCGATTTGTTCCTAAGATGTGCTAACTATTTCTAAAAGCATTAATAAGCATTGCCAATGGTGCCTTGCAATGAAGTGGGACCAAACGATGATAAGTAATTTTTTTCAAGAAAATCTCTTGAGGCTAACAGGGTGTTCTATGATGACATTTAGTTTGAAAAATTAAAATCGGCCATCAATTTGTTCCTAAGCTTTGGTAACTATTTCTAAAAGCATTAATAAGCATTGCCAATGGTGCCTTGCAATGAAGTGGGACCAAACGATGATACGTAATTTTTTTCAAGAAAATCTCTTGAGGCTAACAGGGTCTTCTATGATGACATATAGTTTAAAAAATTAAAATCGGCCGTCGATTTGTTCCTAAGCTGTCCTAACTATTTCTAAAAGCATTAATAAGCATTGCCAATGGTGCCTTGCAATGAAGTGGGACCAACCGATGATACGTAATTTTTTTCAAGAAAATCTCTTGAGGCTAACAGGGTGTTCTATGATGACATTTAGTTTAAAAAATTAAAATCGGCCGCCGATTTGTTCCTAAGCCAATGGTGCCTTGCAATGAAGCGGGACCAAATGATGATACGTAATTTTTTTCATCTAAATCTCTTGAGGCTAACAGGGTGTTTTATGATGACATATAGTTTAAAAAATTAAATTGGCCATCGATTTGTTCCTAAGCTGTTCAAGCTATTTCTAAAAGCATTAATAAGCATTGCCAATGGTGCCTTGCAATGAAGTGGGACCAAACGATGATACGTAAATTTTTTCAAGAAAATCTCTTGAGGCTAACAGGGTGTTCTATGATGACATTTAGTTTAAAAAATTAAAATCGGCCGTCGATTTGTTCCTAAGCTGTCCTAGCTATTTCTAAAAGCATTAATAAGCATTGCCAATGGTGCCTTGCAATGAAGTGGGACCAAACGATGACACGTAATTTACTTCAAGAAAATCTCTTGAGGCTAACAGTGTGTTCTATGATGACATTTAGTTTGAAAAATTAAAATCGGCCGCCGATTTGTTCCTAAGCTTTGGTAACTATTTCTAAAAGCATTAATAAGTATTGCCAGTAGTGCCTTGCAACGAAGTGGGACCAAATGATGGTATATAATTTTTTCAAAAAAATCTCTTGAGGCTAACAGGGTGTTCTATGATGACATTTAGTTTAAAAAATTAAAATCGGCCGTCGATTTGTTCCTAAGCCAATGGTGCCTTGCAATGAAGCGGGACCAAATGATGATACGTAATTTTTTTCATCTAAATCTCTTGAGGCTAACAGGGTCTTCTATGATGACATTTAGTTTAAAAAATTAAAATCGGCCATCGATTTGTTCCTAAGTTGTCCTAACTATTTATAAAAGCATTAATAAGCATTCCCAATGGTGCCTTGTAATGAAGTGGGACCAAACGATGATACGTAATTTACTTCAAGAAAATCTCTTGAGGCTAACAGGGTATTCTATGATGACATTTTGTTTAAAAAATTAAAATCGGCCGCCGATTTGTTCCTAAGCTGTCCTAACTATTTCTAAAAGCATTAATAAGCATTGCCAATGGTGCCCTGCAATGAAGTGGGACCAACCGATGATTCATAATTTACTTCAAGAAAATCTCTTGAGGCTAACAGGGTGTTCTATGATGACATTTAGTTTGAAAAATTAAAATCGGCCGTCGATTTGTTCCTAAGATTTGGTAACTATTTCTAAAAGCATTAATAAGCATTGCCAGTAGTGCCTTGCAATAAAGTGGGACCAAATGATGGTATGTAATTTTTTCAAGAAAATCTCTAGATGCTAACAGGGTGTTCTATGATGACATTTAGTTTGAAAAATTAAAATCGGCCGCCGATTTGTTCCTAAGATGTCCTAACTATTTCTAAAAGCATTAATAAGCATTGCCAATGGTGCCTTGCAATGAAGTGGGACCAAACGATGATAGGTAATTTACTTCAAGAAAAACTCTTGAGGCTAACAGGGTGTTCTATGATGACATTTAGTTTGAAAAATTAAAATCGGCCATCGAGTTGTTCCTAAGATGTCCTAACTATTTCTAAAAGCATTAATAAGCATTGCCAATGGTGCCTTGCAATGAAGTGGGACCAACCGATGATACGAAATTTTTTTCAAGAAAATCTCTTGAGGCTAACAGGGTGTTCTATGATGACATTTAGTTTAAAAAATTAAAATCGGCCGTCGATTTGATCCTAAGCTGTCCTAACTATTTCTAAAAGCAATAATAAGCATAGTCAGTAGTGCCTTGCAATGAAGTGGGATCAAATGATGATACGTAATTTTTTTCAAGAAAATCTCTTGAGACTAACAGGGTGTTCTATGATGACATTTAGTTTAAAAAATTAAAATCTGCCATCGATTTGTTCCTAAGATATCCTCACTATTTCTAAAGGCATTGACAACGGTGCCTTGCAATGAAGTGGGACCAACCGATGATACGTAATTTTTTTCAAGAAAATCTCTTGAGGCTAACAGGGTGTTCTATGATGACATTTAGTTTAAAAAATTAAAATCGGCCGCCGATTTGTTCCTAAGATGTCCTAACTATTTCTAAGAGCATTAATAAGCATTGCCAATAGCGCCCTGCAATGAAGTGGGACCGAGCGATGATACGTAATTTTTTTCAAGAAAATCTCTTGATGCTAACAGGGTGTTCTATGATGACATTTAGTTTGAAAAATTAAAATCGGCCATCGATTTGTTCCTAAGATGTCCTAACTATTTCTAAAAGCATTAATAAGCATTGCCAATGGTGCCTTGCAATGAAGTGGGATCAACCGATGATTCATAATTTACTTGAAGAAAATCTCTTGAGGCTAACAGGGTGTTCTATGATGACATTTAGTATAAAAAATTAGAATAGGCTTTCGATTTGTTCCTAAGCTGTCCTAACTATTTCTAAAAGCATTAATAAGCATTGCCAGTAGTGCCTTGCAATGAAGTAGGACCAAATGATGGTATGTAATTTTTTCAAAAAAATCTCTTGAGGCTAACAGTGTGTTCTATGATGACATTTAGTTTAAAAAATTAAAATCGGCCATCGATTTGTTCCTAAGCTTTGGTAGTTATTTCTAAAAGCATTAATAAGCATAGCCAGTAGTGCCTAGCAATGAAGTGGGACCAAGTGATGATACGTAATTTTTTTCAAGAAAATCTCTTAAGTCTTCCAAAACTAAGTATCTATACACAGTTTTGATCTAATTTTCATTTATAAGGTACTTAAATGAAACAAAACACAGCAGCTACGAAAAATAGTCTTCGAGGATGCTAACCACAAAGAATACGCGTATAAGAAAATCAATTGAATTATAAATAAATCATGACAAGCATTTACTTTTTATGACTTAACGCATATGTGCCTGATTCGGCTTGTTAGTTTATTAGAAACCTCTTTTACAATTTTAAATTTTACTTCAACATATTTTATTGATAACGAACAGTAAAATTATTCTAAAATCATTGAACAAAAGTACGAGAAGAATAAGAATTTTCCGCCATTTTTTATTTTATTTTTTAGGTTTGTTCGTTCATTGTGTATAGAGGAATTTTCCTCAGAGAGATTAGAACAAAATCATGTCTTTAGTTCGTTTCGTACCTCTCGCTTCGAAGGGAAATACATACATACATATAATATATACATTATATATTTATATACCATTTTACCAGTTTCAATGGAACCCAATTTTTGAACAAATGAAAATTCAAATTTCATCAATTTTCTTACTTTTTTTTATGATTATTACGTTGAAGTTTCTACTTTGTTTAGGTCCTCGGTGGAATAATCGTATTTTCAGATGAATGCTATATTTATACTTACAACACGTACATATATATATACCTATACACAAAATAAAAATGAAAAGGTTGTAATTTTTTTTTTGCCTGTTGTTGTTATTGCGTCGTTTGGCTTTCAAGGGAACTTTAGATTATCATTTCGAAATTTTCGGTTATTTATTTACCTTTTATGCCGTTCGCACACAAAAAAAAATGGTTAAATTGTAAATTCAGATGAGATATGGACCCGCAAGTCAGTATTCATAGTTGAATAAAATAAAATACAATTAATTTCCTACAGCTATAAGCTTTGTAATATAAATATTGTTATTATTGTTCGATACGGTATTTGTAAATGCGCAATACTCTCTAGCATGTATGTACAATGTAAATAATATTGTTGGGGGATTAAATATTTAAATTAATTGTTTATTTTAGTTTTTGAATAAAATTGTTGGAGTAATCCTTTTCAATTAGCTTAATCCGAATTGTTTTCATACATAAACTGAAGTAATTATGTTAGCCTTTTGTTTAAACCAGACTGTTTGTGATCCACCATAAAATACTAAAAGCGAAGAATGCCATTGATATCAAAATTTTCCCAAGTTTTATATTTCAATTTTATATAGCCGTGTTCCGAATATAATTTTACACATATTAACTCTTGTCTTGTAATAACATTCCTCCGTTTTTATGGATTTCTATAAATTTTCCTAAACATCTAAAATATTATATTACACAACGAAATATTTGCAAATAAAATTTAACGACAATTATGAAAAAAAATTGTATGTTGAACCCGCACATGACTTTCCAAAATCTCTTTTAATATTTTGTGTTTTAAGCAACACATAGATTGATTACAATACTTTCCACATTTCATACTTGGATTTACATTCCATTTTTTGTCTCTATGTAATTTTCCACCAAACATTCTCATTTTTGCTACACAAAATGAGTATTAAAAATAAATGTACGCGTCTATGTGTACAGTTGTAGGCTGTACCATATTCAAACAATCAGGCATTGTGATTCGAATAAGCTTTATTATTTTGCTCGTGGATGTTGTTGTCGGATTCTAAGGTACGCATAACAAGACGAATCTTAAAATTGCAAAAATAATTTAATCGTTTGCATATTAAAAGCGAATTGTATCATTTTTGACGGCAACAAGTTAAAAATCATTTGTAAGGGGATGTCGTAAAATATTTTTATTAACTGGAAAAATGAGATGAGTAAGTGAGATCCTAAATAAGAACAAATAGGAACATGTATAAATTGTTTAAATAAAATAGATCAAATTATAACCCCCACAGTATTTTTCGTAAAGCCTTACGAATTCCATATTCAAGTATTGTATTTTACGCAGTGGCGTAACTAGGTACCCGTAGCACCCGCAACCGCGTGGTGGCCAGTTATTGTTTTATGTTCAGGGAAATAAAAATTAAATAAAAAACTTCAGTCGTGGTTTTAATTTTTTTTTACAATAACAAATTTATTTTAACCTTCTTCGTTTTGCAGTAAAATATATGCTGATGTTTTTTAAAAGAAAATAAGTTGGCATAATTATCTTTTATGCTTATATCAACGTTTTTCATTACAATGTAGAAATTATGAGTGGTGTACTTATTTTATTTAAGAATTGATGAAATTTTTAAATTCGAATTTCATGCACATGAATTGCCTTTTGGGTAGTATTTCCATATATGATCAGGTAAGTTAGGATTGTGAATATGACAATCGCTGATATATTCTGCACTTTGATTAAACTTTCTATGTTGTTGATTGACCAATTTAGTTGAGGTAGATCAATTGGTGTGGAAATATTCTTTATTATTATTTCATGAAATGGTTGTAACTGTATTAAATCTTAATTAAAGTTTTGCATTTTATTTTGATATATTGTTCCATTAATTGTGATTGAACAGTTGATGAATTTTATTAATTTTATATTTTTAAAGTAGCGCGTTCCTTGCTTACCGCAAGTGGCACTATATTCCGTATTATTCATTTTATTAATGATGAGGTATTGCGAGAACATTTGGAAGATGTATTTCTCTGTTGGTCTGTTGATCAGATGACATGGTGCTTGGATGTTTAATATGAGGTTGGCAATACAATCATCGTTGGTTGGCTGAACGTTGTGTTCTTTGCAGTAATATTCATAGTTTATTTGTTTACACGGTTCGTTTGAATATTGCATTTTATGGTAATTTAGTGTGATTTGATGGTTTTGAATAGGAATAGAAAATGTTCGGTTTATTGTTATTGGAATTATATAATATTGTTTGGAAATATCTCTATAAAATTTTGATATTGAAATCGCTTTAACATTTCATTATTCAAACTAATTTGATCATTAATTTTGTCGGCTTTTCCGTGTATGTTATTGCACGCGTTCTGTATTATCGTAAAATCGATGCCAGGTAGGTTTCTGAATGTAGCATTGATTTATTTTCTTGATCTGTTTACCTGTCCTAATTCGATTTGATTTAATGTTACGTTCAATATGGATGCTTTATTGGTTATTAATTTATTATCTTGAATAGTGTAGTAAATAACTTGCTCAAATTACCGAATGGTAAATGACTTTCAAGGATCTCTAGTTGTTTGTCTACGTTTTCTTTGATTCCTCGTATTAGTGGCTCATATGTTGTTACGTTAATTATATATAGCAATTTTGTATAGTCTTGAATAATTCTAGCGTTGCCTTCAATAAGTTGAAAGTTTCAATTTGGATTGGAAGTTTTCAAGAAATTCATCATCCATGCTGTCCATAGTGTCCATAAATCTATTGGTTTTTGATATAATTATAGTGGTTCTTTCTTTATTTTGGAAAATAATTTTATGGAACTCCCTATATTCATTTGGTGTTGTAACGAATTTAATGATTAATTGATTCTTGAATTCATTTAAGGGGGTTTCTGTTGCGTGAATGGTTATTTCAGGATTTTTGGGTATTGGTGTTTCTAGTTTGTCATTTTTTTGGGCCCGAGTTATTCCTATTTATTCTAAAGATTCAGTTGTGAATTCACAGGGTTTGGTACTTAGTTTCCTGTCGTGGTTGTCTTCTGCGGGAATCATAAAAAGTCACTTGATTTGTTTGTTGATTCCTTATCGGAGTCGCCTCCTGTGAATCCTTCAAATTCACTTTGATCGGTTGTTGTGGTGGTTACATTGATTTCCGGGCTTATTCTAGATAATACGTCTGATAATGCGACCAATTTGGACTTTGGTTATTTTAGATTGATTAACCATTGAAGTGGTTTGTGGTATGTTACACTTTTGAAGCGTTTACCGTAAAGGTATTGTCTGAACTGTTTAACGGCCCAAACTATTGCCAGAAGTTCTTTTTCTGTTGCACTATAATTTGTTTCGGAAGTATTCAGTGTTCTTGAAGGATAGCAGATGGGCAGATCTTTCCCTATTTCTCGGCTACAGACCGACCTTTTTGGTGTATTGTCTATACGTATTATATTCACAACGCATTTTAAAATCATTGCCTTTAAAAATACACCAATACATCGATAATTTTGGAAATATCAGAAGTTTTGTATTTGTTTCTTAAATTAGAAATCTAGTATGCTATAACTCATAATATGTATAATAATTTTAAATAATGTGTAGTGGTGTTTGCATACATTTAGGCGCATCTTAAATGCTTACCACCTATTTAAATACATGAAGCAGAATTCCAAGCCAAACAAAACCGAGTGCATCAATCGCTGAAAGGATCATGCAATGCAACCTGATGGTATGCGCGCACCAGATCACCTGTAGAAAAAAAAAATTCATCCCTCCACCTGAAAAGAAAAATCTTGAAGATGGGGTAAATGGTATCGGTCTGGAACTGAGACATTATTCTGAGCTCGATAGTCACCACAAGGCCTCCACTCGCCATTCTTCTTTGGGACCACATACAGCGGGCTCGGGCTAGCATTTTTGGAAATTCGAGGGCCGGGGCCAGCATTTTTGGAAATTCGATTTGTCTATAAGTAATTTGTCTTGCGCCAATTTGCGAGTTTTGCAAGTCCGTATGTCTCCAAACAATAAGTTACGTTGTGCCTGATGAACGTTAAACCCTAATCTTCCCTGCTAATTTCATGAAAACTGGCAAATAATTCGAGTACACTCGGGTGTAGAAGTGACCTATGTGGGATAAAGAAAGGTCTCGGTTTACTGATAACGATCCGACGGTAAACAAGGTATAAAGGGTCGATTATGCGTTGTTTTTGTATGTCGACCACTATACCCGTGCTTTTTAAGAAATCCGGCATAGAGACCTATGACGCGCGTTCCATTTACCGCGACTAAATAAATTCTGTAGAAACGTCCTGAGACTATTTCGTTGAATCCGGAGGAATCACTAATAAATCCGCTTCCGTATCTATTAAAAATTTGTTCTTTTCTATATAATTCTGTGATTACTAAGCGACTTGAATACCTAACCTCGTCGCAAGTCGCTAAATGCAAGAAGGGAATTAATTTTTTGACTGGGAAACAATACCTTTCTGCATAAACTCCGCGTGTCGTTTACAGAACGAGACACATTTTAATGCTTCCTCCCAAAATCGTCTATGATAGCAATATTGTTGGCCCTCTGACAAAGACTTACAAAATTTAGATCGCAACTGTTATTAGATGATGATCCGGATGCATTCCGACTTCTGTGGTTGCTATTGAACAATACAGATATTTGTGACATGATTCGTGTTTTGTAATGTGATGAGTTTTAGCTAATTTCATTGTAGAAATTGTCCATAAGCATTTCTGATCGGGGTATTCACCTGTAGCTTTAGGCCGTTAAAGGTTGGTTGGTCGTGGGATTTGATGGGGTGCTTCTGGACTTTGATATTCCGCTTTATTTTGATATTAAAAGGAATATGGAAAAATATGAAAGAGGTAAATGTGCCTCGACTGCCGACCTCGTTCTATCGCCATCGCTATACATACACCCACGATTGTCCCAAATCTGGAATCCAGAAAGGTATAACAAAGCACTGCCATAGTCCGTCAGTCAGCTCTATTTTTACACTCACAATCATGTTTACCAGTGTTTCTGTCAGGATACCCGCTTAAAATTCATTTCATCCATAGCCGATGAATAGAGTCGTCAATTAAAGTTGAACCAGCATTGAGGCGGAACTGGGCGAATAACTGAGATGGTTTACTATCGCCTATTGAAAGGCCATGAGGGATGCAATTTGTATTTCTCCGATTCATCTAATGACCTCCTGTTTAAAAGTTGCGTTTCGCGTATTTCCTTTTGACCGTATAAAATAGCTCAGCTTCGCCTCTTTCATCGATCTTCTGAATTTTTTCTTTACTGACTTGACAGCCGCTTCCCATAGACCACCGAAATGTGGGGCACTGGCTGGATTGGATTTAAACTCAATGTCGTTCTGTAAGATTAAATTGGAAATTTGTTCGTTATTTTTCTGCTGTAAGATTTCCCTTTTTAATCTTTTTATGATAGTTCGATATTAGCTCCAATAAAGTTTGTGTCATTATCACACCAGATTTGATTGGGTAGACCGCGGCATGACACAAATCTTTTTAGCGCAGCCAGAAAGGCTTTTGTGTTGAGACTGCTCACTACCTCTAAATGAACAGCTTTTACGGCAAGACACACAACAATTTTGATATAGGCCCTAAATAGTCGACACCAGTATTTAAAAATGGCCTGTTTTTATTACTCCTCTCCGCAGGTAAATCAGCCATTTTTGGCTGCCCTTGAGTGCCTCGGTACCTAATACATGTCATACATGATTTAATGTAATTTTTAATCATGTACTTTTGCCGTAGTAGATTAATCATCAATGTGTTCCCACCGTGTAAGTTACTGATACGGCCTTCTTGTATAATTTACACATTTACTGGATGGTTTTTAGGTAGAATAATTGGATGTTGAACTGAGTAACTTAACTGCGCATTTCTTAATCTTCCACCTACTCTTATAGGATACCTTGAGGATCTATAAATGGATCAAGTGAAGCTAACACGTTACTAAGTTCTACTGGCAAGTTGCGTTTCAGCTTAACAAGTTCTTGATTAAAGCTTGTGGCTTGAATTGCAAGAATAATAAAAAGTACCGATGTAGTGTAAACTGAATACGATAAGAACCCCCGAGATTCTTGAAGAATATGGAAAGTATTCGGGAACAAGTTTTGCTGTTTGATATAACAACGCCGATAGCTACAATCGGAGCGAATCAAGACCTCCGTAACGACCAATGGATAGAATTCCAAGCTTTAGAGAAAATACTGAATAGCTAGTAAATTTGGCGAAACGAATTTGGAATTAGTAGTGAAAGTTGAAGAGATTCGTTTCGAAGTGATGAAAAGTTTATTCAACTGGGCGAGGGTTAATGAGGTCACAGGCAACGCGAGAAAAATAAATCTACGATGGACAAATTGGTCATGAACCAAAACTTAGTACCAGAAAATAAGTACAACTTTGCAGCAAGGAGGATTCACATTGAGAAAAATGGAAGTCAAATAGTTCAAGCTTAAGGGATTAATAAAAAGATCTAACGGCTAGACAAGTTTGTAACGAGATGTCACCGAGCATAATGATACTGGGGTTATTCACATTCAACATCAATAGCTAAACTAAAGGTCCAATCACTCAAAGGCGGGTAATCTCTGAAACAGCCTGAGTCTTCGATCCGCTGGGTTTTCTAGCGCCATCTATAGTATTATTGAAGATTTTGTTTCAAAAACTATGGTTGACCAAATGCGGATGGGACGAGCAGTTACCGGAACCCTATCAAATCGAGTACAAAAGAGTGAGAGAGAAGTTTCAGTACTTCGAAGAAGTTATGAACAG
Organism: Tipula helvola; assembly: GCA_963556165.1. Lineage (NCBI taxonomy): Eukaryota > Metazoa > Arthropoda > Insecta > Diptera > Tipulidae > Tipula > Tipula helvola. The sequence continues at coordinate 347,956,100 of OY744481.1, read as the reverse complement.
GGTGAAAAAGTGGTAAATTTATTAACGGCGAAGACCAAAGTGGCTCCTATAAAAAGAGTATCACTACCCAGGGTGGAGCTATTGTGCGGCGCACCTGCTAACTGAACGGTAAAGGAGACCTTAGCACCTACTGCATGATATTTCGCATGGACCGATTCCGCTATCGTGCTTGCCTGACTGTCATCTTATCCTGCAAAATGGTCAACCTTTGTGGCAAATCAGACTAGCGATATTTTGGACAAATTTGCGATGTAACAGGGAGCTCATATCAGATCCGCTGAAAATCCAGCGTACCATGGCTCTAGAGGAGTATTTCCTAAAAAGTTGGTTAATTTAAAGCAATAGCAGTGTTGTGCGTTTACACATAATTTAAGATTGTCTACATGTAAGTGTCGACAATAGCGTAGACAATAGTTTTTGACGTAGACAATGTAGACAATGTGTAGACAATGTAGACAATGTGTAGACAATGTAGAAAATTTGTAGACAATCAAATTTGTCTTGTTGTTTTTTCCTATGTATAGATTTAATAACTTCTGCGAACTACGCTTATATTTGAAGTTCCTAAATCAACTATATAGCCAAAATTGATAACCTAGAGCAAGGAGACCAAAAATAAAACATTCTAGGTTTGCAAAAGAAGTACTATATGCTATAATATCTCAGGGATACGAAAAAAACGCTAAGAATAACTGTTTAGATTGTCGGTACAATTGGACTGGGTACAATTTCAAAACCTCATAAATTCAGAACAGAACTCTAAAAAAATTCAATAAAGCAAATTCAGTAGTTGCAAAATAATTCGACAAATTGAGTGTAAAAGAAGAGATGAAGTTAAATGAGGAATTAGCTAAATTAGTATTCGGATGAAACCTGCCCTTAAGATTGGTGGAATCGAAAAATAGTAAGTCATTAATTAAATAGTTAAGACTAGCTTACGCTACTATACTTCCAGGAAGAAAAGCACTATCAACGACTTTATTAAACAATGCGTATCTAAAATGCATTTCTTGTGCTAAAGCCAGTATTTCTGATGAGTCAGTGCTATTAATAGATGGTTGGAAAAACAGTTCTAGCAACACATCTATGCTTCATCGTGCCATTGACGAGCAAGCTTGGTACCTAACAGGTGAAAGCGAAACAGGAGCAGGATTAGCCGAAATTTAGCTGGAAATCGGTAGACAATGCTAAGTAGCTATACAACGCTAAAGTATATACGGTTGTTTCCGGGCAAACTTACCAACCTCGTTTTATTGCATAGTGCTTGCAATAGCCATACCGCCAACTTGTAGGCAAAGAACGTATTGTATATGGCAATAACAGAGAAGGTGACTATATACTGTACTCAAAGAATACAAGCACCCTGATTTAAAATAACAAATAGTCATACACGGTGTTAGTAAAGTTAAACTACCTTGTGAAACGCGATGGTACTCATACAGAGATGCTGACCGCTTTTTAATCAAGAACTTGGAGCAGATGAAGATCGTAGCAGCTGAGTCTAAAATTAAAAAAGTTAAACAAGACGTTGTTAAACTTATTTTTGATGATCAGTTCATTGAACGGGTGAAGGAAAGTTTACAGATATTCGAACCAATATGCCATATCATTGAAATGTGCCAATCGTCTTCAATTGCCGATGCAAATAATTTGTGGCAAGATCTTAAATTACCAATAAAATGTAAATTGAATTTGAATATTCGGAAGGAAATGGCTTTGGACGAACATGCCTTGGCAGCATTTTATTTGCATCCTCATATGGATATTGGAAAACTTACAAAGGATCATTTAGAAAAAATACACAACTTTTGAAAAATTTAGCGGAGCGGGGATCGAAGAATGGGATGAATTTAGATATCAAAGCACATATTTCAAAATGGTCTATGAGAAACACATAAGAAACCCTTAGTTTTTTGGCATATGGCTGAAATAAAGCATCCCATTTTATCGAAAATGGCAAAGTAATTCCTTAAAATTCCGGCATCAATCAGCACAAATTGAAGAAATATTATTTTCTGGCTAGGTACACGTACATTCGCCAATAAGGAATCGTCTAATTTTCGAGCGATCGAAAAAATTGTTACACGTATATTATTCCCTCAGGATTAATGATGAATTGTGTACAAATGTCGAGGAAGAATTAGAAGCAAAGTTTTCAGAAAACTTGCCAAGCCAACGAAACAAACCAAAAGTGTCTTTACGTTTAAAATTGACTAAAACTATTGACAAATATGGTACGATCTACGATGTGCTCCAGCGGACAGAAGTGAACTACAACATAAATTTTGCTTTATGAAGTTACACGGAAATAGTGTCCGAGTAATTTTTATTTTTATTTGTTAAAATTGTAATTATTGGTGAATCTAATTAATCCAATACGTGATTTAAACAGTGATTTTTGTATATTTGGTTCATTTGGCACAGTTTTACCAATTTAAATAACAGGATACTGTGCCTAAACATTGCATAAATTTAATGTTAAATTCACTATAAATAAATCTTTGGGACACTAATCATTTTTGAAATAAAATTAGACCATATTTACTATGTTTTAATTGATAAATAAATATAAGTTAAACTTTAACATTTTTAAAACACTTTTAGTCAAACAAGACACACTTAATATCAAATTTATGTAATTTTAAGCACAGTGTTCCGGCATTTAAAATGATAAGACTGCGCCTAATGAATCAAATATACAAATATCACACTTTAAACTATGCACGTGCATATTGAATTAATTCCACTTAAATATGAAGTTATCAAAAAATGTTGTTGCTGTGTATTGTCGCCGCATTGTCTACATTGTCGACATTGTCTACATTGTCGACGTCTTTGTTTGAATTGTCTACATACATTGTCTACACGTGTAGACAATCGTGTAATTACGCCATGTAGATTACGCGGCACAACACTGAGCAATAGTGGTGTGGACTCGAATGGCTGAATTCGAATAGTGGTAATCATACTAATAATACTCAAGAGGATTCGTAAACCGAAATTATCTGAGTATGTCTTACGAAGTGTCACCGTCTACGACTGGTTACACCTCCTCTTAGAAAGAAAGCCCAGTTTGAGCACGATCTTAAAGTGCCGGAATAAGAAACACTGACAAATGTGTGAAATACCCGCCCAGGAGATATAAAGAGTAAAAAATTTATGCAATACATTCGTACAAAACGAAAGCTATGTAAAGACATTTCTAGTTTGAGAAGACATAAAATGGTGAACGGCAGCTCGAAAATGGTGTCTTTGGCCCCTTTTGTAGATGCGGCCGGAATTCTATGAGTGGGAGGTCAGCTTTTCAATGCTGATTGCGACTATGATACCAAGCATCCGATCATATTACCCGCTAATCATATATACATACTTCGAGATATTGATTTTGTGCATTCATCGTGAGAATTTCCATGCGGGTCCTACTTTGATCAATAATATCCTAAGGCAGAAATATTGGATATTACATGGTCGAAGTAAGATTAAAACGCTATTAAGAGGCTGCGTAATCTGTGTTAAATACGGCAGCAAAACTAGCAATCAATTAATGGTTTACCAACTGCGGAATTGATGTAGAAGTAGAGGTGGAGCTAATCCAATTAAAGGATACTTGTGTGTCTTCGTTTGTATGTCGGTCAAAGCAGTGCACGGGGAACCGGTGAGCGACTTGACGAGTGAAGCTTTCCTGGTGCTATTAAATGGTTTACAGCGAATCGAGGATATCCCAGAAATATATACGCCGGCAGTGGGTCAAACTTCATTGGCGCTAATTTCAGCATACCTTAGTAACAAGAACATGGAGTGGCATTTCATCCCGCCCTCTTCTCCCCACATCGGCGGTTTATGACACATTTGTTGAAAGCAATGGCCAACGTCAATATGGCCTTTGAGGAGTCAGCCACTATCGTATGCCAGATCGAAAATATTTTGAATTCTCGACCACATTTTGCAACATCTCATGATGAGTACTACGAGGCGTTGACACCCGCTCATTTTTTGATAAGGAATACAACTGTGGCAATTCCTGAAATATCGATTAAGACTGAAGCAGATTATTTACTAACTCGATGGCATCGATTATAAAAAACGATTCAAATATTCTGGCAACGGTATTCAACCAACTATCTACAAAGGTTAAGTGGCAAAAACAAAAAGAGGATATTAAAGTTGGCGACATCGTTCTCATTAAGGATGATAAAACTCCAGTATGCGAGTGGCCGCTAGGAAAAATAGTACAGATACCATCCAGGGCCGATAATTTAGTAAGAGTGGTTACCATCAAAACCGCAAATTCTATTTTACAATGTCCAGTAGTCAAGTTAAGCATTATAGGTATGTTTAGAGAAAATATAAAATCAAAGCAATCTTCCCGTAGTCTATGATCAAGAAATTAATATATTTTGACATTTAATTAGTTTGTTTTTTATTTTAATAAATTTTCGGTATACACCTAAATTTTTATCCTTCAAATGGCAAAAACGAAAACAAATAATAGGGTCACAAACATTAAACTTTGTAAATTAAAAAAGAAGAAATCAAAAATTAAACGGCCTGAGGTGACAAAGTTTGGCAAACAATTGCGAGATGCTCAACGTTTGCGAGAACGTATTGATAACCTCATAATAAATGTCGAATCATCGACTGGTGTCAATTTTTATATTAAACAAAAATATAAACCGCCTGATGAGAAGCGGCTGGTATTTATAGATGGCTCTAATGTGGCATATGCCTATACTAATAACAGAGGCTTTTCACCCGAAGGTATTGACATTGCTGTACTCTATTTTACGAAACATGGGTACGAAGTAAAAGTCGTCCTACCGGATTTTAGGCTAAATCAATCATCCGTTGGGAATATAATGCAACGACTAAAAGCCGAAAATAAATTAATTTTAACGCCGACGAAAAATTTATCCGGAAATACTACATCATCGTACGATGATCGTTTCACGTTAAAATTGGCAACCGAATTCGATGGTGTCGTAATTTCGAACGACTTTTTTAGAGACTTGGTTAACGAATCGGACGAATTTCGGAATATTGTTGAAACTCGTGTATTAGGGTTTACATTCAATGAAGATATGTTTGTGCTCCCTATTGATCCATATGGGCATAACGGTCCGCGATTTAACAAAATTTTAAAGAGATTTTAATTTAAATTCACTGTAATTAAAATTAATTGTTGGTGTATTTTTACTTACATTTATTTGTTAATAAAATTATTATTGTATACCATTGTGAAAAATTGTTTATTTATTCGTTCAACGTAATGATTAAACACGACGAGGTAGACTTTTGGTGTGGTGGGGTGTGTGTTAGTGTTCCCTCGATCTCAATTGATATTCCTAATTGTCTAATCCGACTCCATAGAATCTTGTATTTTTGGTTCACCACACTATTCGCTTTATTATTTATTTATTACTGGATAATAATCAGCGAACTTTTTTCGCAACGACTCGATTAAAAACACATTAAATTATTTTAAGTATAATTTATATTTTTTAAGTTTTTTAATTAAAATCACCTATCTTTTCTTCTGTTTGGAACTTTCCTTTTAGTTTTTTTTTTTCCTTTTTTTCCAAAACCAAAAACTTTGGCTACTTTATATAATACTAGCAGCCTGCGGCAGCCACGCGTGCCGAATCTACAGTGAATAAGCAACCGCTTGCTTTAGGTTTTACTTGGTTTAGTAACAAAGATTCGATATTCAATGGTTAACATAAAATTAAAATTTATTTCATTTACATAATATAATTTTTTACTTAAAGCACTTCTGAATAAGTTATATTTTTGGTTTTATTGCAATCGGGTATTAGGATAAATTGGTTATCGGAATTACTAATTCTTGACAGACCCACATACAATTGACCATGTGAAAAACATTCTAATCGCAAGTCTACCCCTATATACTTAAAGGTTTGACCCTGTGATTTGTTGATTGTGATTGCGAAAGAAAGTTTAATTGGAAACTGCAGCCTTTTAAACTGAAAAGGCAAATCTGTAGGGATCATGGGAATGCGAGCTATATGTATGCTAGTTCGCCAGCTGCTGCTCCTGTAAGAATGATCGCTTCAAGTATGTTATTGCGCATTGTTTTGATCTGCAATCTGGTGCCATTGCACATGTTGGGCGGATTCAGGTTGCGCAGCAATATAATTGGAGTTCCAACTTTCAATTTAAGATTTTATGGTGGACAGCCGGCGGGATTAAGACTGTTCAAGAATTCTTGCGGATAATTAACTACATCTTCCGTATTAATGATAGTGTCGATGGATTTGTATTCTCGAGTTTCTCCGTCGATTTTTTCTAAAATGATGTGGTTTATTTCCTCTGCAGATGAGTTACGTGGCAAAACGATTGCTCTTTCGCATAGCCAATGATATGGTTTTTTAAAAATATTTTCTATTCCTGGATAAACTGCCGAAATCGGATTCCTGTTGAAGAGGGACGTTTAGCGGTAGTTTAGACGTTTAATGTGCTGTTCTATTCAACGGTTGTTGTTAATGCTATCGATGATTTTATCGAAAGCTCCTCGTTGATCAAATTCCAACTTAGGATAATTTTCTTGTACGTAATTTGGCAACATATTGGTATCATACGAACGCCTTAAGTTACCTTCGTAGAGATAACTGGAATTTTGATGGGAACGGATCGGTGAAGGCAAGCCTAAGTCAACTATATGTTTCTCACTCATACTGTAAACCTTGTCTTCTATTTCAATGAGGCATTGGTTAAAGATATCCTCGGAAAATGGCACAGTGTTATCATTGCATCGTATCCGCTCGCTGCGTGAAGAATGTCATAATGGCGTAATTTACGCATCACCTTTTTGATAGATTTTTGTATACTGATAAGTTTGCGGACGTCAGACGTTGAACTTTTAATTTGTAAAAAATTCCAATTAAAGGTAATGATTTGAATGAAACACTTTATTAAAGTTTAAATTTTTTAATTTCAGGTTTAACAAAATTTTTATTATTTATTTCACAATTTATTTTGATGTCGACTGATCGATCGCTTTACATGTAATAGGTAAATCTTTTTTGACACCAGATATTTATCTTCTTCTACATTATTACAAAAAATACAATCTACTTAATTATGGTACAATACAATTTCGCTTAATTATGCTATAATAAATTACATTTTGTGCTGACTAAAATTGTACCATATAGTGTCAACAATAAATGTCAAAATTAAATTATTGATTGTAACAATTATTATTATAATTTGTAAGATTAAATGGTAAGTTTTGCATATATTATTTAATCTAAATTTAATTTAACGTGAATGAATGATTTATCACTACAAAAGTTAACAATTAATTTTGGTTATCTACGTTTAGATTTGCGGTACATGTTTTGTTGATAACAATCCAAATAAAATTCAAGGTTGTTGACCATGAACTTCAAAATTGGCAACAACAATATTTACATAAAAATGGATTGGCAAAGTAGGTAACAAATTTTACAATATTTTTTAAACTACAAATTAATTTTAAATATCTATTTTATTTTTTAGGAGAATCATTATTCAGCTGTGAACATATACGACCTTATCAACGAGAGTTAAACGAGTATATGAAAAGAAAAAAATAATCGTTCGTTTACCGAGCGAATGTTTTTTTAAAGCGGATGAATAAAACGTAGAACAAAAATGAATTATTCTGTTTTTGGTTTAGGGTTGCCACGTAATATAAATGAAAATGAATTATGCTTATGTTGTTCGTTGGTAAAAAGTAGGTGCGTTCTTTTTGTTGTGTTAAGTTCGCGTGTGAACTGGTCTGTAGCGATGAGTGAATGTCAAATGTGTGAATGAGTGTTTGAATGTATTGTATGTGAGTAATTAAACGAGTTGAATATTTCTTGTGAATAAGTGAATGATGATTGAGTCGCTACAACATAAAACCAAGATTATTGCGAACAATTCTCTTAACTTATATGACGACTGAAAGACTGCGGCATCGGTAAGTGTATCTCATCAGTGATCGTCATTTTCTAGAAGGCAAAGTTCTCGGCAAGCTGCCTGGAAAGTTGGGTAAACAATACCGTTCACAGTTCTCAACCTCTCGAAAGAAGTTGGCCCTCAGACATGATGCAGCAGCATACGCAAACAAAAACACTCGGTTTGATTTGGGTGAATGTTATAAACTCTACCGAGAGTCTGATCCTGGAAAATACATGCTTGTTCCATGTGAAGTAACCTGGAACCTCGTGATATAATACCGTTTTGGCAAAATCATCCAAACTACACAGGTTAAAAAAGCCAATAAGCGTAGTTTTTGGTGGATTTTGCACGATTTGGTGTATGTTATCCTCCGTATAATACACACGTTGCCCATTTTCTAAATGTACAGCCAAATGAATGACAGTGGGATATCGTTCATGGATAGGCAACTCAAATAGGCAACTCATCCGTTGTCTACTGTCACCGTTTTTCCACGTACTCTAAGTGTGGTAGTTTGTCCGCTATCTTGAGGAGCCCTTCGCCTATATGTGGGATAGCCATCATCGCCAGTTTAGGTTGGAGAATAAATTGTCGGGGATATCTCTTCGAACACTTGCCGTTTATCACGCATGATGAGGCTTGGTTCTGCTCGCCGCAAGGTCCATGTAACATGTTTTTGCATACCGTTTCATACAAAAGAGCGTCACGTTCCCTGTCAGGGAGCTCAGCACAAATTATATTATTGATTTCGTCCGGCTGAATTTTTGACTGTAATCACAAAAGTATATGGGAGTGGGGCAAACCTCGCTTTTGCCATTCTACACTCAACATGTAACATTTTACCGTACCAAATATTTCATTTTTGGTAAATAAAAGCTTTTTCAATTTGAGGTTGAAAACTCTTGAAATTACCTGGAAATAGTTCATTTTTAATTTCCGGCTAATCGGGGTTACAGGTGAATGTCTCGAACAAATCTGGACGTCCGTAATTACGTACATACGACATGGCATCCTGTGTCTTTTCTTGCATGTAACGTGGTAAGCCGGTAAATGACGACGGTAGGATAACGTACTGGCCTATGTTGGAGGCATTCTCGTTAGCATCCTGATTCATTGCATCTCGCAAATGTATGTAATCGTTAGAACGAAGTTTTTTTTGGTTTCGACGTATAAAATTTAATCTCTCGGAGATCATTATTTCGCCATCATGTCGACACAATACTGGTTAAACAAATTCTTGAACAAATGTATTTGATTAATATTATTTGCTCTAACCATGAGCCTGTACGAATAATATTGCATGCAAGAGACCGTTTTGGTTTGAGCCCGGTTTGGATTATCTTGTTGCGTTATGGTTAGGTAGTAGCCGTCTTCCCCTCTAATAAACATAAGGGGGTACTGGAGCGGATCGTAGGAGCGATGTAGCTCAGAGACACGTTTTAACTGTCCGTCTCGGTAGTGCAGGACGATATCTCTTGGTCCCTTATTCTCGTCTACCAGAAGTACAGCTCCTTCGTTTGTAGTAGGAACATTAAATCTACCGCTGTGTTGATTCGATGGTACTCGGTCAGCATGGATCACTAGCTGAAAATTATCTGTTCCTCTTCTGGATCTATTTTCAAGATTATATTTTAAACTTTGGATGTAGCAATTGTTTTCTTGTAAGCATTTTTGAAGCAATGCCATCAAATCTGGTTCAAGGCTTGGCATACTGTTTGAGCGAAGTGATAATTGATTAGCGTCCGAAACAAAATAAATTTGTAGGAACTGAGGATTGTTATCAATACTTGGGAGCAAACTTCCAATGTAATGGTAGATCTGTCCTTGAACTTTAAAAGTGGGCATGAAGTTACCTTCTCTTACTTCTTTAGCACCAAAGGAAGTCATTTGGAATAGAGTATTATACCTTCTTGTGTTGTCGAGAAAATGTTTAGAAAGTGGATGTAATCCCAGAATCAGACTCCTGATTGGTTCTGGAGGTTCCTCGAGTTCTGGAAGTATTATTTTGCCCCCAGCACAACAAAGTCCAGGTGCCTCCTTAGCCCATTTTTTAGCATGGCAATGGTTACAAATTGTATCCATCTTACCAATTTGTACATCATTCTTATTTACATAATCCATTACAGGTTGGTATGATAACGCAGACCTGAATCCAAACACATTTTGACATGGTGCTCTATTCCGAGCGGAACGTTGACGCTGATCTACTAGTCGTTCTGATTTTTGAGGAGTCGATTCGCGTGTTCTACTGACAGTAGATTGAGCTTGATTTATCTGCAAACGTAGTTCTCGCTCTACGCTACTTTCCCGAGCTCGACGAAATGAGTTTGCTGAACTAATTTGAGATATGTATACGAATTTCACGCTGTTCTTGGGTTTCATTGAGTCTCAAATTATGTTCAAATTATTACGGCGGTGTTATTATATAGTTTTTAGAATGTTTCAGTGTTACATACAACTTACAGTTTTATTTACGGTAGAACTTGCACCGTTATTTATTTTATACACAATTAATAGAAGTTTCTAGCAATTTTCAGCTATGTTGTTCTAATTTATGTTGCGTGAACAAAAACCGATTGAATTTCAAAAAATGTAAACGTCATAAATTTCTATTTAATTGTTGATTGTTAATTGCTCGCACTATTTAATTGTTGATTAGTTTATTCAATCATTCATAGGATTGGAAACCACACATCTTTTTAAATAAATTTAGTTAAAAAGTTTTAAAATTTTTGTTGTGTTTTTTTTTAATTTTTATAGAAAACTCAAATAAAACGGTAACTCATATTTTAGTAACTTCACAATGTATTTTGATGAACAAAACTGATTAAATATTAAAAAATCAAATGTCGTAAATGAATATATAAACACTGAATCAATCAATCAAAAATACCATAATTTTCGAATTGATGAACAAAAAACGATTGAATTTCAAAAAGTTGAAATGTCATGTGCATTTTTTCTGAGTGCGTTTGAAACCACATCGTTTCCATGTATTTGCCACTTTTGTTTTCGCTATTGAACATAAGATGGCTTTAAAATTAAGTAAATACATTTAGGCGTTAACAGGTAAAATAAAAATGCGTACTAATATTAACTCAAATTGTGTTTTTATTTTAATTTAACATTTGCAATTAGACATAAATTATAATGAAATTGTTTAAAAGTAATCGATTTTACTAATCTATGTGCCATATATGTTTTTTAATACATCATAATTTACGTATTAACATATTAGAAATGAGCTTGCATTTATCGGGGTGTGCCTGCTTATTTCACTTATTCTTTTTTTTTTGTTTACCCGGCCTCTCCACCTGCAATCTACCATTGAGTTATACCATTAACATTTACTCTTTTGTTAGTGGAGACACCAAATGTTATAAAATACCAATAAATTATTCCAGCAAGTTGTAATAATTTGGCGAAACTCGATGTTATAATAATTTCATATACGACATATACACAATTCAAAGTAACAGCAAGTGTAATCCCACGTATGTTGAAGCTTAGGCCCGATTGTATGAACGCGGATAGACAATATAATCTTGGATTTATCGTCGTTTGCATTGTATGAACAAGAAAATAAATTCATGGATAGAGTTATATCCTCTGTTTCTATCTTCTCTTTTCGGTGGATAGAACAGAGGATACAAACTGTTCACGACTGATGGAACATATAGTATGTAACACAAAAAAACTGACGTACAATAATACGCTTAACTTTGACCTTTTGTTTTATACACAATTTTATTTAGAACAATTTATTTTATATTTATAAGAAACAATTTTTTAATTAATTTAGAATTACATTTACAAGACAACTTTGTTTAGGTGATGGCAGATACGTCACATCGTTTTAACCTTTTTACCAAAAACAAAAAATAATAATAATCTTATGTCTACAATTTTCCGTCTCCCGCACGTTAAGGAAATTTTGAACAATTTGCTTAACAATCTTCTTCATCCGTGACTGGTAGTTTGACTAGTTTTACTACTGGCCTTATGAATTCGCCATGGTTGGCTTTGATTTTTACCACTCGAGTGATACCGTCCGTACCGGGGTATATAGCAAAGACTCGACCCATCATCCATTTCATCGGTGGCAAATTATTTTCTCGGATCAAGACTACATCACCCATTTTGAATATTGGTCCATCAGTGTGCCACTTGGACCGTTGCGTTAGCGTTGTAAGGTAGTCGTGGTGCCAGCTTTTCCAGAATCCTTGTATTCGTTTCTGGATATTTTGCCATACGTTCAGTTTGCCCACTGGAATCCCATCTAGATTTGGTTCTGGAATAGATAATAATGGTTCCCCAATCAAAAAATGACCTGGTGTGAGAGCCTGTAATTCGTCTGGATCGTCGTGGAGTCGACACAGCGGTCGGGAATTCAATATTGCCTCGATTTGGCTTATCATTGTAGTGAGCTCCTCGAATGTAAAATTAACATGTCTTGTGATTCTCCGTAGATGAAATTTCATCGACTTGACTGTCGCCTCCCAAAGCCCTCCGAAATGCGGCCCGCTAGGAGGATTGAAACGAAACTGAATGTTCTTCTGTAAACAAAATTTAAGAACATCATTAGAATTTTGTTGATAAGCTAGTTGTTTGGATAGTAATTTAAGTTCAGCGTTTCCAGCTACAAAATTCGACCCGTTATCACAACAGATTAGACATGGGAGTCCTCGTCTAGCAATAAATCTTCGTAGCGCGGAAATAAACGACTCCGTGTCTAAGCTGCTAACTACCTCTAAGTGAACTGCCTTCACGGTAAGGCACACAAAGACTGCAATGTAAGCTTTCACCACAGGTGCTTTGCGTAGCTTGCTGCTTTTGATTAGTATCGGCCCTGCATAGTCCAATCCAACATTTTGGAATGGCCGATTTTGTATTACACGCTCAGTAGGTAAGTCTGCCATTTTTTGGCTTGCGGATATGGTTCGATGTCTTACACATGTAACGCATGTTTTGATATAATGTTTTATAGTGTTTCGGGCATCGCACATCCAAAATTTTAGCCGAAGAGTATTTAATACTATTGATACGCCACCGTGAAGAGTTCTATGGTGTATTTCTTTAATGATTAAATAATTTAATGGATGCCTGCGTGGTAGTATGATCGGGTGTTGTGAATTATAACTCAACTGTGAATTCTTTAATCGCCCGCCAACACGGAGAATTCCTGATGTATCTATAAAAATATCTAGCGTTTTCAGTTTCGAATTAGACTGCAATTGCATATTGTTTCTGAGCCTGGATAATTCCTCTCGAAATGCTTCATGTTGAATCGTGCGAATAATCATCCTTTCTGCATACTCTAATTCTTCGATTTGTAGCGGTCCATGTATTCTGCACCTCTTGCCCGTTGAAATTCCACCGAATCTTAAGACGTATACCGTGGAATACTTCAGCTTCATGAGAGATGAACAAGCTGTGATTAATTTATAATCAGTGACTCTTGTGAATTTAGGCTTTTACATAACAGTGTGGTTGCACGTGTTTCCGTGATTTTGGAACTATATTTGTTAGCCTTTAATTGATGATATGGCCACTTGGAAGGTTCTTGTCTGAGCCAAGTAGGGCCCTTCCACCATAGTTCGTTTTGATATAGACGGTCCGGGTGTATTCCTCGTGTAATTAAATCAGCCGGATTTTGTTTTCCGGGTATATAATGCCATTGTTTGGTAGGTATGATGTCTAGAATATAGGACGTACGGTTCGCTATGAAAGTCTTCCAGCGTCTTGGAATATCAGACAGCCAATGTAGTACTATAGTTGAATCACTCCAGGCATGCACTTCAATCGGTACTTCAGTGAACAACTCAGCCTTAAGTAGTTTTACTAGTTTTGCTAGGATATACGCACCGCACAACTCTAGCCTAGGTAAGCATACTTGTTTACTGGGTGCCACTTTACCCTTAGAGCAAATGATTTGAGTGCTTATCCGACCGTCGATGCCCACTGCCCGTAAATATATTACTGACCCATATGCCTTCTCAGACGCATCACAAAATGCATGAATTTGTAACCCAGTTAATTCTGATGGATTGAACTTGTGATAACATCGTTGAATATTAATTTTATCCAGGTTTATGAGGCCTTCATACACTGAGTGAAATTCCTCGTTGACTTCCGGTGATAATGGTGTATCCCAATCTAAATGTGCCACCCATAATTTTTGGATTATAATTTTGAATATTATGATTGTCGGTGCGAGCCATCCCAGTGGATCGTAAACCTTAGACACTTCAGATAGAACTTTACGTTTCGGCCATACTTTGATATTTGACAATCGTGTCTGGAAAGTGAATGTATCCGTTACTGAGTTCCAAATTATTCCTAACGTTGGCGCTGTCTGATTTTCTTCCAATAACTTAAATTTGATTGTTGTCTCATCTTGAGGAAATGATCGTAGAATTTTCGTGGAGTTTGATCGCCACTTGCGTAGGTGAAGCCCGTGATTCTCCAACAACCTAACTATTTCCGATTTTAATTTTAACGCAGCATCTTCGGAGTCGGCGCCTGAAAGTAAATCGTCAATATATATATCATTGCGGATTGCCTTTGATGCTCTCGAGTAATTGGCTGAGTTGTCATCGGCTATCCGGTGTAATGATCGTACTGCCAAGTACGGTGAACAGTTGACGCCATAAGTGACCGTTAGTAACTTATAAATCTCAATCGGTTTCGCCGGATCATCACGAAACAATATCAGTTGATAATTACAATCTTCTTCGGCTACCTTGATCTGGCGATACATCTTTTCGATGTCCGCTACAAAAACAAACAGATGCATCCGAAACCGCAACAGTATTGAGAATAAATCACGTTGGATTTTTGGGCCAACATGCAGTATGTCATTCAACGATACCGAATTTGAAGTCTTGCACGACGCATCGAAGACCACTCGCAGTTTCGTCGTACTGCTAGACTCTTTGTAAACTCCATGGTGTGGCAAGAAGTAACGTTTATCATCATCAGCTGGTAGTTGCGACCAATCTACCTTCTTCATATGGTTCAGCTGAAGGTATTCTTGCATAAATTTTACATATTGGATTTTAAACTCTGGGTTTCTTTCAAACTTTCGTTCCATGGCTAGCAACCGACATTTTGCATTTACATATGAATTTCCCAACGATGATCGTGGTATGATAAAAGGTAATCGTACCTGAAACCTATTGTCAACAGTTAGAGTTGTTGTGTCTTTATACATTGTTTCGCACTGATCTTGATCGAATTTTGCTTCACTCGCCATTGGAGGTTCCTCGACTTCCCAAAACCGCTTAAGCAACTCGTTTACATCATCTTGCTGCACTTCCATAAATTTCACCATCAGCGTCGTTCTTCGATTTACTTGGATTGTTGATTCCAGGTTACCAGCCACGAGCCACCCAAAATGTGATTGACACATCGTTGGTAGAGTTGGAATACTCATTTTTTGACTTTGAACGATATCGAAGAAATGCTCCGCTCCAACTAATATATCGACTGGACGTGCCTCATTGAACGTGGGATCAGCAAGCTCGATTTCTTTTAGTTTTTCGTAGCCATCTAGGCGAAGAGTAGTCTCAGGTAACTTGGACGAAATATAATTGATAATTTGTGACGTTAAGATGATGAAATATGTCGGATCATATCTTGACTGAATTACTAGTGTTGCACTACCTTTAGTGGTTCCGACATGTGAAGATGCCAGCCCGACAACTCGAATGTCTGATTTGGTTCGGTTCAAGCCTAACCGCCTAATTAATGCTTCAGTAACGAAAGCACATTGGGAGCCCGAATCGAGGAGTGCACGTGCTTGCACATATTCACCACTGTGCGATTTCACGTTGATTACAGCAGTGGGTAACATTATGTTCATGGATGATTTATACTCTTCTTGATTGTCCCTTGATACTAAATAATTGTGTGCTGTCTCCGTTTTGCTTTGTGTAATAGAGTTATTTGTTGATTGTGGATTCAATGTTGATTGAAGATTAGTGGTTGATTGTTGATTATTAGTTGATTGATGGTGGCTTGTTGATTGCAGATCATTTGTTGATTGAAGATTATTTGTTAGTTGAATGTTTGGGTTGGTTACGGGGGTTGTGTTTGAATTTGTTATATACTGATTTGGATTTGGGTCGACAAAAACTGAATTTACTGTGATCTGTTGAGTGTGCAACAAAGAATGATGTCTTCTGTGACAGATTAAACAAGCTGTTTTTGAAAAACACTTATTAGTGAAATGCCCCTTCCGTAAACAATTATGGCATAACCGATTTTGATTTACTAATGCAATTCGATCTGCCACTTTGCTATTCCGAAATGATGGGCATCTATATATCAAATGATCTTCGTTGCACGCATAGCAGCCTTTTGTCGACACTTCATCCTTCGATGTCTGTTTAATTACGAATGATTTTGTCGCTTGAGTTGGATAACTCCTTCGTTCTTGGATATTGCATGATTCGAGTGAATCACACCGAATATTTAAAAATTTTAAAAAATCATTGAAAGTTGGATGCGCATTATCCACCGAATCACGTGCCCATAATTGTTTCGTCTCAATATCGACCTTTTGTAATAAGATGTGTACAAGCCATGGGTCCCGAGATTCTTCGTTCGTACCTAAACTTCTCAACGCGCGGACTATTTCATCAGATTGGTCATAAAGCCACCGAAGGTCTCGGTGGTTTGTATTCTTGCACGCTCTCTGGTCAAGAAACGACTGAATTAAAGATGAAACAATTGGCTTTGGTTTTTCATATCGATCTGTTAGTTTTTGCCATGCCTCTTCATAATTTTGATCAGTGGTAGTGATATGTCTAATCAGACCAGCAGCCTCTCCGCGTAGCAAACTCTTCAATTGCTGTAGTTTCTGAGAATTTTTTAACTTTGGATGGTCATGAATTGCGTTGACGTATATATCTCTAAATGACGGCCACAATTTATAATCACCACTGAACGGCTCTATATTGATTTTTGGTAATTTTACAGCTGATGCCGTATTGATCGACTCATAGAATGTTTTCTGCTGAGTCACGAAGTTTTCCAAAGTCTCATTCAGATCGTCACCACCTCTTAACATTGTTTTTCCTGTTAGTTTAACCAATGCATCTTCCAACAATGCTCTAGCTTCGTAGTATTGCGCTGTAGTTTTGGTCGTAACGGACTCGTACTCGGGATATTCTTGAAGTGCCACTTCGACATCATTGAAATCTTCGTGATGCTTAATCAAATCAGCCAACCGTGGTCGGATAGAGTTCTCTGTCGTTGCATTATCGATCTTCTTGGCGAACACCAGAATGGCATCCATTTGGTTGATTACCCGATTCCGAATGCGAACCTGTCGATCCATTATTAAGTTTTAAATTGACCTTCGATTGTAAATTCACACACTTTTAATTGTATCCCGAACCAAATCCACACCGCTTTAATGCTGTGTAATCACTGGACACTAGATTTAATAATGATGTTTTTATTATAATGATGATGATTATTATATCGTTTTCTTTCTAATACGCAGTTACACAAAAACTCAACTCCTAATTCGATCACGTATAATAACTGTACCCGTTAAAAAAAATATTGCGTATGATAATTAGTGTCTAACTGTAAACGGTCACAACCGACGAATGTACTGGAAATTTTAATAACGGAAATTCAATTACAATTCTACAACCCGTTTGAATAAGCGATTAGTTCAACGTATTAAAACAAAAAGTTTGCATCGGATAACTATTGTTGATCCTCCGGCTTATACACTACTCCAAAAAATTAAAGGAACACTAATTTTTTTCAATTTTTTTAGTGTTTTTTGAAGAGCTGTATCTTAGTAAAATAAGATCGTACAGAGATGAAAAGAAAAGCATTTTAAAGCTTGAAATCTCTAGTTTTGAGACTTTTGAACGGAAAATTTTTGTGAGATACCGTTATCACGCAATCATAAGAAAGAGCGCGAAGAAAAAATATTCGATTTTTTTTTTTTTTTTGTAAGGTGCCATGGGCTCGGGAAATTTTTTTTAAGTTAAACCAATGCATAGGTCGGTTAGCCTGTTAATTAGGCGTAAATTTAATTTCATTCTGGTCTCTCTATGTCAACTTTTTGCTGAGATATCTGACTTTGAATCAAAAAAGATCCTTTTGCCTTTGATCATCGATATCTCAGCAACCAATGATTGCACAGTAAACTTTAGCGCAGCCTTAAAAACTTCAGTAAATTTCCTACAAGACCCTTTAATGATTAGTTGAGAACAATTTTTTTTTTCACCCTCAATACTGATTTGAAAAAAGTACAAAAAAACGACTTTTTAGGTTGTCTTAATAAATCTACCATTACTTTACCGTTATTGATGAAAAGACTAATGTTGCCAGGTCATTTTACAGTTTAATGTACTCCTAATAGCCCTGTATTATTTTAAAATTGATGCATCCAACCGTTTTATCGGACAGATTGATCAAAGTTTTACAAAACAATTAAAGGAACAAGTGATCATCAAAATAAAAAAACGACTTTTTTCACATTTTGCGTTAGTTACTTGTTAACCCTTAACGATCGTACGATTTTTTTTTGTAATACTCGCCGATAAGATGTAACATTGCATGTTGCAAGCATATGGAACAAATAATTTTGGGTTTTGGTGCAAAAATACTTTCCGTCCATACTACTTCACTACTTGCCACAACAACAACATTTCGATTTTTTTTTATACTTTATCAATTTAATAATTTCATTACAGATCAGTCATCATTTCTCGTATTCTTCATTTTCTAGTATTTCTCCTCGCTATAGCATTGTATTGATTTTTTTTCATTCCCATAGAATTTTTATTTTGTTCTCAACGCAAATTAATATGTATATAATGTAGTTATGTAAGTTGTTGGAGAAGAGATGAGTAACCCATGATGTGATGGTGACATGTTGGCGCTGTGGTAGAGATCATTTTTTGGTGGTATTTTAATCATTTATACCCCCTCCAATTTATGTTATGATTTTTGCATTCTCGGTGAAATATTTTTGTTAAGAACAGGGGAAGACAAAGTCTTCTTGGTCGAGAGAAAACAACAGGGGATAACAATTAACAATTTTGGATCAAGCAGTCGAGTCGTGGTTTTAGAAAAAAAAAATAGAAAAATGGATGTGTAAATACGATCGATAAAGATTGATGATAAAAATAAACATTTTAAAAAGCGACATTGTATTACGTGATCTACGAAAAATATTGCTAATACGTATCGATTGAGATGAATATCGAAACGTAACAACATACATACTATTTCTAAAAGAAAAATTACTGTGCGCTCTCATGTGTAGATGGGTTTTGTGCGTATAGTGATCAAATAAAGAAA